>JAZAYU010000143.1:0-558649 GCA_038501625.1 Corbicula japonica
ATAAAATGTTAATACCAACTGACTTTTCAAATAAATAAAATATTTAAATAATGATAATAATAATAATAAATATGTCTTTCTGAGTTATAATTGGGTCGCTACCTTGAAGGTCAAGGTCAATGAAGCAACATTGTGTCCGGTCCATAACGTTGTTATTTGAAGTTGGATTTTTTTTACACAGAAATGGTCACCATAACGAGACGACATATTACATGCAAGTTTTGTAATTTCTGATAGCATTTCACCATAAATTTGCAAAATTAACCTTAATGCACAACTAACGTTTTCGTGACAAAGTATCCATTCGGGGAGCATCACCCGTCTTTCGCGGTTTTTTGTTTTCTTAACTGTTTTAGAACAAAAATCGTTCAGATAAGATAAAGGCGCGAAATGTAAAAGTTTAATTAAAGCGAACCTGCAATACAACTCTTTTGTCGTTGTATACAATATGTTAAAAAATGATTCTGCATTCCTGACACTTTCGTCCCATTGAGCAATCTGCTTGACAATTGGGTACATGGTGGTGTTCATCTGTCTCCAAAACTGTTCGTACTGGGAGAAACAACGATATGTTGGGTCCTCTCTTTCGTGTGTTTGTTCCACATCCGATAAAAACCCTAGTTGATCCCTACTACAATCAGTCCATTTTTCAACGTACTCAGATTCTGTAAAACATTATTTATTTCTCTCGGATTCTTACTGTATTTTAATCAATTGTGTCTGCTTTTATTATTTACATGTAGTTCGAAATCACTGTTTGTGGTTTTGTTAATAAAACGCTAATTAAATGTATGCTTTCTTAACTTAAAAAGTTGTTTGTGTTTTTGTTATGAAGATAAACAAAGATTTTTTCTTAACATTAAACTACTACTTTATTTCATTATTAAATTACGCTCAAAGGAACATTTAAGGTAATAAATTTGATATTAAAGTGAACTTTTTTTGAAAAGGAACTCCTCAACTTTGTATTCCCAGTTAATTTTCTATTTGTTTAACTGTTCAGAAAGAAGCACAATTGAACTGTTGAAATGTAACTTCAAGTTAACAGCTACGAGTCAGTCCATCTTAAATGGTACGTAAAGCATTTTACTCGTGTTTTAAAGAAGAACAAACTTGAATTTACCTACCAGAAAATGCTGAACTTGAAAACATAATGAAGAAAAATAACACAAAGATATTCATTTTATCCTTGATAATTAAGTTTTCCTTGTTGATCAGAACCTGAAGAATTATTTGAGAGATTTTATGATGGTAAGATATGATATGCAAGACATATGCCGTTATCTCAAAGATGACACTGTAGTGGCTCTTCATCATAACTGATGACAGAAAAGGTTTAATAACGCGTACGTGCATTCTTGTTTCGTCCCAATTAGCCTTTAAGTTTATTACTTTGTAAAATTGCACAAAACTCTTATTTTTAATATTAAATTTATTGCATTTATTTAGGTAAAGAGCTTTCTTTCGCATCATAATTGTATTCGTCCCTATAATTTTATTACTTTGTAAAATTGCACAAAACACTTTTTTTATATTAAATTCATTGTAGCTATTTAAGTAAAAAGCTTTCTTTGGCATCATAATTGTATTTTTGTTTATCGTCAATCTGAATTTGGTTGACAGTGCCTTGAGCTGTGTTAAAACTTAAGGTCCACGATCGCCATCATACGAATACCATAACGTGTGGAATGGAGGTTTTACTATTTTACTATGAACATATCTAATTTGAACTACGAAGAGTAGAACGGAGGGTAAAATCATGTGCCCTTCCATCAATACCAACGGAGACACTTAATCAGACTGTCATATTTTTATATTTTTCGAGTTAAACAACTGCCAAATTACCATTCTATTCCATTTTATGTTATGCTATTGTATGCTTTTACAACTTATGTGGTGGGCGGATGTAACCCTTTCTTTCAGTAATTGTTTTCTTGACTTGTAGCTCTTGAAATGCACAGAACATGAAGTTATGTGGTGTGGGTATTAAAGTTCATTTTCATTCCTGCTCATGAACAGACTAAATCAACCAAGCCAGCAATATCAGAAAGGATTTCATTAATTTCCTGTTTGGGGCTTTCAACGTTCCATTTTCCATCTATTCTATATTATGAGAGCATTGTTTTTGCCGTGTGGCGATTGTAAAATGTCTCTGAACATATTCAGTCAGTGGAGTTTAAAATTACGTCTTAAAAAGTACAAACTTTTGAAGTACATTGAACGCGAAATTTTTGTATAAACATTTGGATATTGTACGAAAAATAATGTTGTTGCAATATTTCAGCTTGTTATTATATAGATGGTTTTTAACATCCCAGAAAAATAGCTTTGGATATTTATAATTACCGAACGAATTTACTTTCTGGTCTGCGATACGCAATATTGACTTTTTCAGATCCCCTTGACATAATTCTACAGTGTTTACTGGGTTCACTTCCTACAAATGATATAAAGTGAAACCTGCCACCTGCGAATAGCAAACACCTTTATTAAACAGCCAGGTTGAATATGACCTTAACTGACATTTTGTTCTATTTGTTACTGTCTTTAACAGCCACCTGTCATCAGCAGCCACTTCTTGTCACTCCCTTGGGTGGCTGTTAAAGACATGTTTGATTGTAGGTGAACCAGAAAAAGCCACGTTCAGAGAACAAGCCTACTCCAAACAGGAAGGGAAAGAGAGGATAAGTTTATCATATGAATAATTCAAAAATGAAACTACAAATAATTATCAATTTGAAATAAGAACACTAGGGGTTATCGCATTTGAACCGGTCATTACCCAGTCATTTTCTTCTGGGAGTTTAAATCATGTTTGATGGTGCACTTACAACGTGGATTCTAATGCAAACAAGCCCATAACAAGTTTTGTTGATGAACAATACTCGAGATGCGTTCAGTCGGAGTAATTGCAGCGCTAGTTTGCACTATTATCTTTTCACATTCCATAATCTGAAGATAATATGCACGTTACAGAAATATTTACATAACACTTGTATTTAAGTTTTTAGAAAGGCACATAAATGTGACACTATCTATCATTTAACAGACATTTAAACACACCAAGATCACGAAACAGTTAGTAATTAAAATATTCATACTAAACATACTCGGTAGCATGGTGATAATTTATCAATTTTGAAAACAAACATGATAAAATATGGAACATAAATGTTATTTTGAAGACCTTTTGCTAAATACTTGTTATACTTCGTGTCTAGAGATGAAACTATGTATATCTATTTGCATCTATACGTCTTGCTAAATTGATTTGAGACATATTCACACATGTTCACAAGAATAACAGAAAATGTATCACTTATGTCTATATATATTAAGCAACCATGTAACATTACGTCATTATATGTGCAGAAATGTGATACTAAATGGTTTCAATTTCCATCAATGTATAATCTTCTGTAAACGTGGTAACTTTCGAACGGTCAATATATTTATATTTTAATGACAGTAAGAGTATACATTCTAACATGATCTTATTTCACCTAAAGTGAGATACTTATACATGTATATGCTATTTCAAAATACGCTTTTAGAAATATTATGACATATCCTTAATTGGCAATATTATCTGTTTTTGTTCACGAAATGCAATTATTAATCGCGTGGTATCGAGTAGCCGAATTTGTATAGTATCTGATTGATTCTATTCATTCTTTCAATGGTAAGGGTTTGTATAGGAATTATTTGCAAACGATTGTAGGAATAATTTGGGCGTAATAAATAAGTGAAAAAATCAAACAAGGTAAGACATATTGTTATTAATTATATACCTCAAATTTTAACTTAATTTCGAAAAACTGTCATTATAGAAAACAACTCGGTGGCGCAGCCGGTAAAAATCTCAGATATTGCAGGTTTGGAACGTTAACATCAGAATTTTCTTATTAAAATATGTCAGGACAACAATACATTCAGGTACACGTTCATATTTCATGTTTTATAATCGGGATTGGTTTGGTATTGTTTTTGTCTTTGAATTTCGATTATGTGTGTTTTCAATGTTTGCTTATTTACAGTAAAATAACTGTCATGAGCCAATGAGAATTGAAAAAAAAAACACTAGAATATTCGTTAAAACACTTTTCGTTTGATTACCCAAAAAGAGCTACGTTTTACCAATATGGGTATGGTCAAATCTTCAATTGCCTACTTCTTTAATATGGGGCGCGTCATGGGAAAATGTACATTCGGACAGTTGACGTCAATCCTTGAAATGGCGTTATAAAGTTGAGCAGACAACACTAATTATATGCATTTCGCGTTAAAATATCATTTTATTGTACACTTATCAGTTATGAGAAATTTATAGAACTGATGTAAATTCTTTCTAAACATAGTAACAACTAAAATGTCTCAAAATATGACCGAAGGTACTTTTTTCCGTGGCACGTCCCATATAAGTTGTTGTCGGTCATCCTGATGAAAACAAAATATTATTTACTTATAAGTTGAACTGATACTTTTTTGAATCAAACAACTGTTCAGGATGATCCCATATATGAAATAGATTCGATCCGTTATATTGATTTTATTGGTCAAAAGCAAGACATCGAGTATGTTTATCTCAGAGACTAACGACTTTGGCGGGAAAGGCTGTCTGTAAACTTAAGTTTACAAAAAGCTAGTCGGTCATTAGCATAAACTTTTATCCAAAACGCATGCGTTCTCTTTTTGGGATCAATTGTAGACGGTTGGACTCGTCGCAGTTGCAATCCAAATTGAGTTTAACTTGTAAAAGATTCCCGGGTATCTCCCTGACCCCAATGTCTGCTTCCCCATACACATGCAATATAATGGATCTGAACTCGGTCTTTGGATACTAAACAATAACATTATTTTGACAATTACAGTAAGGTAGACAACACAAGCACTATCATTTCTATGTACGGGCGATTATACTGTAAGCAATGCAAACCCAGCCTTTAAAGTTGAGAAATAGTTGTGAAGAATGTTCAGAAAAGTGGCATAACAACAATTTCTTTGATGATAGATTAATTTAAATACAAATAGTGCTTCTTGAGTTTCTGTAATAGTTTCCGAGAAAATCGTTGAAACAAAAACAAAAGATATGAGCATCATAAAGCTTAAGTGAAAATAATAAATGCATCAGCATTCTAATGTATTGTTTGCTGTCTTCTAACGCTCGTCAACTTCAAGTTTGACGAGATCTGCTGACCCAACTAAATCTACACTTAAAGAATGTTGGTAATGAAAACTGAACATTACAAGCATCGCTTTTTCGCTCACTTTACAAATAAGCATCGACTGAGGAAAGTTCTATGGTACCTCTTTGAGCATTCGCGTTAATATTACATATTAATCCGATTCGCTTGTGCTTAAACAGCTTCATTATTTCTACACGTCCTGAATAAAAAAAAAATACGTGTACTAGAGACATGATTATTTATATTAATGCCTTTTGCCGGTATATGTCTTCTTCATGTTTCAATAAATCAAACATCAGCCGTTCAACTTTGTTTGCATGCTTTAAAGTAACAGCATTGTACAATGTATATATGTTCTCTTGTTTATGTTTTGTACATACAGAGAAATGTAAATGGAAATAAACTTGAAGCATCAACCAAATTCACAAATAGTTTGTCAGATACAATCCGTGTGACATTGATCGACAGAAAACTGGCCACATCCTTGACTTCCATTGGTGCAAAAGTAAATGCAAGCACGAATAATTAGTTATTCTATTAATTTATTTGCTAATGACCGACTAGTTTTTTGGAAAGCTAAAACTTGTATCGAAATATGTTGTCTTATAATTTCTGCTGATATTTGTTGACTTTTTTGTTAGTTTAAATGCGTTGTACCTCACAGAAATATAATACGTAAACGTAACATACGGTGTTTCATATACTTACAAAGATGCGCTTTCTGTAATTAAATTAGAAACGTATCGTTGTTTGTTTCTGTTTCACCTTTTTTATAACATTGTTTGGAACGTTAACATCAGCAACATTAACGTTCACATTAAAGCCACTCTGTGTTTTACAGTTAACCTTTCTAAAAGGATGGCTGATTTCGCGAAAAGTCTGTAGAATATATACTGATCAAATAATGTTGTTAAAGTGGGACTTTCTCTATCGAGTGGTATAAACTCTTGTTTAGCTTGATCCGACTGCAACAGTTCTGTCTTAACACCACTTGGCTAGGCGCGATAAATATTGTTGGAACAACAAAATGTCAGAGATCTGCATCTGTAAAGTTTTATATAAATATTATGGGAAGAGCCGGTTTCTAACGTTGTAAGAACTTGTGGTTCAACCATTTTGCTGTTTATGTATTACTAATTTGTACTTGTCACCATTTATCACTGATGAACATCTAATAAAATATTATTAAAAATATCCAATTCCATATACATACGCGTACAGGTATATAAAGTAATATTTCACCGCTATTGAAAATAGCGTTACACCTTGACCTATATTCGCTCAACGCAAACATTTTTATAATACCGACAAAAGTAGCATAAAAAACGGTGCTATGATATGCAAATTAAAGCTAAACCGCTTATAAACGCGATGATCATGATGATGTTATATTACAGATGCATCGCAAAATTCACGCTTGCATTGCCGCGGTAATTATCTAGGTAGGTAGCGTTATTGGCATTGCATTGCTAGGCGCTTTCGCCGCACGGGTTCGCTCCACAGAAGGGGCAATATTACTTTATTTTCAAGTACACGTCGGACTTAAATAAAACAATATATGTTAAATATGAATTTTTCTGAGGCAGAGTTGATTTGTTAAGATAAATAATAAGGCGATCTCAAATTCCAGGGATGCTAACTTGTCTTTTGAATGTGCGTGTTTTATGTGTGCTTGCAAGCAGTGATCTTATCACAGATCTGAAACAGGGTTGTATGCGAATGATTAGACCTATAACATAATATTAGTATTTGAATGATTATTTCAACGATATAACTGGCTTATTTTATGCTTTTGTAGGCCAACGAACCATTTGTATTAAGTCTCAACAATGATGGTAAACCCCAGCACGACAATATGTTTGGATAATACGTCTTTTGCAATTACTGTATTTATTTCACTAAAATTAGGTCGGTTTCAAGCAATTTTGTTTTCTTCATTTAATATATTTGATATATATTTAATTTTCAAATATGAACGAGATATTTTCATAGTACCAGCTTGATTGGACTTAAACCACCTTTTATAAACTCTCTGTATGAATTAATCGTAATTTCAAAAAGCAGATTGAAATTGTCAACAAGGTTATATTCATTTTGGATCAAAATTTGCCAGAAAACACGTTTGAACGTGTATTATATTTTACTAAAATTTAGACCGAATTTGTTAATAATAATCATGTACAAATACAAAAAAAAACATGTATAAGCCATCTTTTTTCAGCAAAATAACTATACACCTACAGATTCAGTATTTTGACCATTTATGTTTTTATTTAAGTGTGTGAATAATGTGTTTGTATTTAAGAACAGTTAAATTACTTAGTCTAGTATTCTAAAAGCTATAAATCCTAAATCAATCAATCGACAACTTTATTTTAAATGATTTAAAATTCAATCCTAATATTTTTATGTACAATGGTGCGAATAGCATTAAGTTACTTGACGGTCAAGGTATGCAATCAACAACGACAGTTTGTGTTGTATTTTAAATGCTTTTTTATTTTCTACTCGGCTTGTGTAGTTGTGTGAGCTTTGGGGTCACGATATTCGGATTTTGGGGTTAGTGAGCGCGTCCAGAGTTGATTTTTGAACTTGCTGTTTGATTCTGATGCTTCGTATGGGTTTGATGATTCCTATGATTCTAAAATGTAAGATTATATTTTCATAAGCCTTACCCTTTCAGATGCGCAACTACTTGAACAATAACCAAGTCGATGCATATTGACAGTCGTCATGAATACAGGTAAATCAGCCATCACTGCTTGACGAAAAGGCTCAAAAGGTAACAAGTGCTGGTGCACCTGTAAATTTATACGTTGGACGTGTAAATTTACACGAATAACGTATAAAATTACAGGTGCACCTGTAAATTAGCGGTGCATCATTTTTGAAAATTGAAGGTGGACCTGTAAAATAGCGGTGCACCGATAAAAATAAACGTCCATCGTATAAATTTTATGCGCTCATCGTGTTAATTAGCGGTGCACCGCTAATTTACAAGTGCGCCGGCAATATTAAAATGATCAACCAATCACAACCCTTGGTTCATACAAATGAATTTGCTGAAAGATTAATATTTTTAAATTGAAATATTGTTAATTTATATATTATTTTTATATTTGTGCTCTAAAATCATTAACATATTTTTAATATTTTGAAAAGTAAATGAACAATTTCAGCATTTATGTCAAGTAAACATTCACTACAACTTACAACACTGCAAGAATTTAAAATGGCGAATGTAAGACAAATTTTGACTGGCTATCATTAGTATGGGTATAAATAGCGAAAGGGTCAAAATTGAAATGTAGGTGCACCGGTAATTTATGTGATGGACGTATAAATATATACGATGGACGTTTAAAAATGTAGGTGCACCGCTATTTGAAATGGCGGTGCACCTGTATTTATGGGTGCACCTGTATATTTATACGACCATCGCGTAAATTTATACGTCCCACGCATAAATTTACAGGTGCACCGGTCATTTTATATGTAGGTGCACCTTCAATTTACTTTTGAGCCTTTTCGTGCGCCATAATGACATGACAAGGCAACTGATTTATCAGAGCTACCACACAGGAAGATTGTCGAGTTTCATTTCAGAAATACGTTTATTAATGTTGATAAAGGATTGAAAACGTGCCAAAGGAAGGGATGCAAGTTAAAGTGACCGTAGGACTGTGTTTATTTATTTAACTTTGTCGAACTCACTGATTAAAACTGATCTACATTTTTCAATAAATTGCGCTTACATTTGTACAGCAGAGACGATCTGAATAAAAGTTAAAGATTGGAACGGTTAGTGGCAAAACAATTTGCTATTGGGGAATTAAAACAAGGTTCTAGGGTGCACCCTTCTCACACTTGCCCCAATAGGTTCTCAACTAAACAAACAAGTACAAATTTTGTTAGTAAAATAATTCCAACCCATCCATCAACTATACAATATTGCATGCAAGAGCACACAAACAAATAGAACATAAAAGGCGAAAAGCATTATCAAGTAAACGGCCGGATTTTCGATGAACTTACCGGGACCACAGCTTCTAGTGTCAAATCTGAAAGAACACGATGACAGGAATAATTTGACTTTTTTTACAAAAAAAACACACTCCAATACCAGAAAGTGTTCCGGGACTAATACCTACAAAAAAAGCAAAATTGCAGATGCAAGGCTTGGCTATGTGATACCCAGTATAATAATTTACTACTTTCAGGAAGTAGCTTTGGTAGCGGTTACGGCGGATACGGAGTCGGATATGGTGGCGGTATTGGCGGATACGGAGGCGGATATGGTGGCGGTATTTGCGGATACGGAGGTGGATATGGTGGCGGTTTTAACGGATACGGAGGCGGATATGGTGGCTGTATTGGCGGATACGTAGGCGGATATGGTGACGGATATGGTGGGTATCGGATGGGGTGGTTTTGGTTGCGGTTGATTGGGTACAAATCTCAGATTTAACCTCCATCATTCGACTAGTACATGTTGGGTAAAATCATACATATATCACAATGAAAACCCGTACGGCGACAGTGCCTAGCCATGTAATGCCATTATGTGTATCCAATACAGTTTCCTCGAATAGAACTACTTTTGTATTATTGTTATTTTTTAAAAACAGGAGGATATATATTCAAATAGTTACTATTAGTTATAGATAATTATATTTGTGTATTATTTTCATGACACGTATTACGAAAACAACGCATTTATAAAATTTTCCTTTACTAAACATCATGCATTGTTCCATTGTTGTTGTTTTTTTCAGCTCAAGTAGAACAAGCGATGAGATCAAGATGTATGGGCATATTGCACGAAGCTGTGCATATGGACCTTGTAGTCAACATTTGTGCATATTGTTTATGGTATCATCGGTACCCGTTTTCTTTGTCTATTTTGACAAAATGTGTGGGAAGTCGTGAGTCTATTGCACATCCGTACTTGTACAAAGTTTTGAGTACAAACGAGGACCATTCGCAAGATTTAATTGCTAGGAATAAATCTGGTACTGAATCGGTTATAAATTATTTGGCCAGAAGAAACGATCCTTCGTTTACCTCGCAATATATTTCAACATTTACATCATCAAGTAGTGCGGATGTGTTTGCCAAGGAAGTTATATTTAATGGCGATCCAGAACCAAAACAGATAGTCCAAATAAATGTTTCACAACTGCATACCGCTACATTTATTGACTTTACAAAATATGAGGTGCGTGACGCTCTACTTCGAAATCATTGGTATCTATTTAATAGAAACCTGGATTATATGAGCATATGTAATGAGGTCTTAGTCGTGGGACACATTCCAGCTAAATCAATTACTGCATTATACTATTCAGGTAGGTGTAATGCATTTGTTTAAAACTAATGGCATTACTGTATCATAACTAATTAATGATAACATCTCAGAGGTGGCTTATATTTTATTTAAATTTAAACCAATCAATGAGACTGGTGAATTCAAGTAGATAGAAACAGGTTTGAGCAAAGACTTATATAATGTTTTTATAGATAGGTCTTTGGTTTGAGCTGTAATGTTTTGTTTGCCGTTGGTTGCCAATAACACAATTCACGTTCTCTGTCTAAATTGTTCTTGTTTTAAGATATGTATTGTTATGTTTTTAACTTTTTACTTAAAGTTTATTGACAATGTTACATGTATTGTAGTATTATTTAATAAGCATGTAAATAATCGGTGTTAAGATAATACAAGTAATGGGATATGCATTTATCGAAAATTAACTTTACGACCAACTTTCTTTTCCGTCAGATGTACAGTTTTTCTTTAGATGGTCTATTATTGATTAGACTTACAAGTATTTTATGAATAAATTAAAAAATAAATTTTATTACAAATCTTGAAGGAAACTTATAAATAAATAATTATTGTGAGATAAACGTTATAACATACTTGCGGATTGTTAAAATTTAGGGTGAACATATTTTTTCTTTCTCATTTCAGATCTGGAAGAATTAAGTTTGTGCACTTGCGCGAGAATCTTAATGCTTGATGAAAAATCTGACCTGGTAATTAATATGTGTGCAAACTGTTTGAAGACCTTTCGGATGCGTAACTCACGAGAGTCACGCTTATATGAACTGTCATGTCATGTAAGCGTTCGTGATTCTATAATACGTGAACATCGGATTCCGTTCTTTTTGTATAGAGTTCTGAAGGAATCTGATGACACTTCACGTGGCTTAATAGCTAAAAATGAACATAGCGTTGAATCTGTTAAAAGACATGTGGCCTTTGGCAACCATAAAACACAATATATTTCAACATTTACTTCATTAGATCAGGCCAAATTGTTTGCCGACGTCGGTATAAAACATAACAATCCATTACCAAAACGGATAGTCGAAATAGATGTTTCACGATTGCCTACGAATACATTTATTGACTTTTCAAAAACTGAGACATGTGAGGCTCTGTTCCGTAATCCACCCGATAGACTGGGCCAGATGGCTTACAACTTTGCTAGCAAATTTAAGGAGGTCTTAGTAGTGGGACGCATACCAGCCGGTGCTATTACTGCCAAATATAAAAAGTGGTCAGTAGAATCTGAATTGGAACCATATGATTAAAAAATTGTGGAAAACAAACGATAGACTTTAAATAAATATTTACAAGTCACCTGACTGGATGTTATAGCAAAATTTTTAGTTGTTAAACAGTTCAATTCGAATTCATTTCTTTATTTCTGAATAAAAGAAAAATGTAAACACATCCAAGGGATGTAATTTACCAAAATAAACAACACATTTAATGCAAGAAAGTATCAGGGAAATTTGAAAAAGACAGTCTCAGTATGATATTACACATGTATGAGCAGCGAACAATTAATAGCGAAAACCGAATTCTTATTAAACATTTTCAAGTGTACCAAACTGAAAACGGTACTGGAAACTAAAGAAGAAACATTTGTAACGAAAAAGAGAAATCAACATACCGAATATCATGTTCATTGTGTAAAGATACAGACAAACAAAGACCTAAAAAGGGTTTTGGACAAACTTAAAAATGTAAATTAAACAAAGTAAACGTCATTTATTTAAACGCTATGCTGTTCGAAGAACTTGTGCAGGTCGGTTGAACATATTCTGTATTTACCAAGTATTCAACTTAATATTTCCTTATATTGAATGTTATATTATGGAATGTTAAAAGTATTGTGAGATCACTTGTACTATAATAGCTATATCATGTTGTATTGATGTGTTTGTGTATGGGCCGGAGGCCTGCATCACAATAAACTATTGAATCTTGAATCTTGAATCTTGATGTACAACTACATATGGCTTAAGAAACTGCTCAAGAAGTTTAAAATATATTGTGAATCTTCAACTTTTCTTCAATTTTCTAAAACATGTTTAAATTATATTAAATTTCATATTTCATTATTTAATAAAATACATTGATATACTTACGCACTAAACACTTAAAAATAATTTCACACGAATATTAATATTTTCAGAGTATATTTTCGATTTGTTGAAGTATTAAAATATACGAGTTCAAAATAAATATGAAAAGTGTTTATAAATCAATCTGTTTCAAAAAAAGGACATCGCAAAGAATTAACAAAAGTGAGAAGCCAATTGTTAACCGCCTTCGAACGGTAAGTTGCAACAGTAAACGTTTTTCGACTGTAGTTTTTACTTAGATTCTTGTGTGGCAATACAACAATCTCATATTTGCCACTACAATTTGTCATATGAACAAAAAAGAACATGATGTTTTGGTGAAATAACTACAATCCACCTGTCTTCTCGGCAGCGCTGCATGCAAAAACATACAAAAACCTCACAGCTAATGACATTGTTCAGCGAGAAAAATCGGTACTCGGTTACCTTACTGAGACCAGAGCAACTGCACATTTAATAAGCAATTACGCGATAAAAGGAATAAAAACTGATTGAGCTTTATCTTTCCGCTCGAACCATTCAAGAACTCTAAAACACCATGACAGTATCAAGCATGCAGGGTGCTGTAAAATATCATATTTATAATTAGTCCCGCTGCGTGACTCAAACAAGGGGGTCCTATGGGACCTTACAAACGTCCGTGGTAGGACTAATTTATAATTATATTGGTAGCCTTTCTGTTTGAATTTATATACCGGGGTAATATCTTTATAAATTAAATGGGAAAAATAAAGCATCAAATTGGTTGAGAAAATACCTCGTTGCTGAATAAATTGATTTTAAACTGCAGTTGTATTTTTAACTAAATCTGTGTATGCAATCAAATTTGCAAAACGGTTTTCCTAAGTTGTGGTACCGATAAAATTCAAAGGGTAAACTAAAAATATATGCTACTCTGGGGGGAAAGTAAGGTACCAATAGAAAAGAAATTCAACTCCGCGTATGATAGTCTATATCTTGAAAAGTAAAAACCGAATTGGGCTTTACATTAACTTAAATAGATGCACTTACCGGCGATTTTGGTAGGTCATTAACCATGCATGGTATCAAAACAAAACCACGTGATTCCCCGCACTGAATTATAATGCAGACAGAAGCTGCTGCAAACCTCGCCACAATAACAGAAAAGTGAAATATGCATATCAGGAATGACCATATCCAGCATGCACAGCCTCCCTACACAGCCAAAACGTAGAGAGGAAAAGAGAGCATGGTATTACAATAAACAGTTTCAAAGAAGACGCCACAAACAATTATCGAAAATGAAAACCCGAGGGGTCACCGCCTTGGAACGGTCAATGGCAGAACAATTTGCCTCTGGGATATTACTTTTTCTAATGTCAACTCTAGATAAATAAACAACTGACAGTTTCATCGGTACTAGCACTCAGTCTGGCAGCTGTGAAAAGCATGAGTTTTCCTTATCTTAATTCCATTTTAAGGAAAAACACAAATCCAATTACAGCACCACTATCTGGTAACTATTTTTAAATTCCCGGATGTAGGGCATGTAACTGAAATACTAGTATACATTTGCACAGGTTTACTCCTACATGCGATTTAACATGCATAACATATTTGTTGTTTACTTGTAGTAAAACGGGGTGAAACGCCTCGTTTTAATCGTCAGATAAAACATTACCGTCATTTGCAAAGGCTTGGATGATTTTTTCTGCGGAATTCTTCAATAAAGAGTGCTTATGAAATTGAAATCGAGATAAAACAATGATGGAATTTTTTTCATAATTGGTCCATTCGGCGATGTTGCACGCAAACAGCACACACACATATAAAACATAAGAAACCTATAACATTGTCAAGCAAAATGGTAGGTACTCTATGATCTTACCGAGACCAATGCCATGGAGTGAAATCAGCTCTGGTGTCACTTGCACGTACTAGTATATAGTCGCACACATATTAAAACTAGTTATAGATGGATCGCATTTTCGCACTAAGCCAATATGACACTGTCTATTTGTTTGAAGCTCAGATAGTGATCTTTTCGGAGTCTCCTTTTTTCTATTACACTGCACAAAACATGTACATTTCTTACTATCATTAAAATGATATTGCCTCTACCTGGGAGCGAACCAACCCCAATAAAGGTTGATCGGATATCCCTTATATACGATGTTATAACTTAACGACTTCAGTAACGGGTTATTTTACTGATAACAGTACTGACTATAAATACTTTTTACGGACGCCACTCTGCACAAATAGCGCTTCTGTGAATTTCAAATGATATTGCCTCTATCTGGGGGCGAACCCGCACCGTCACGGGGATAGGCCTAGCCCTGCAATTCCGACGACGTAACCACAGGCATGAGAATGACTTTTCATGATTTCAGCTGAAAATATGCCGGGGGTCCAGGGGGCCGCATAGGTCTCCTGGTGGGTCCAGGGCAAAGCCCTGGTCGGGGGACAATGGGGGCGAAGCCCCCCGAAGCTCTAGGGTTTTCAGCATTTTAAGTACCATTATTGGGCTTAGGCAGTGGCATTATGGGGTATAGAAATGTAAATGTATTGGATATAAACTCTCAGTTATCTTTACACTGAATTATATATAACACTGATTTCCAGTAATTTTTATTTCAATATTAACCTTATAAAAAATAACAACTAAAATAAAACCAATTGAGCTGACCGGGAAAACCCCCCAAACGTTGATCGGATAGCCCTGAAATACGTTATCATCACTGCAAGACTTATTACGGATAATTTTACTGATAACAGTACTTACTATATGTACGGAGTATGTATGTATGGAGACATTTTACGGCCGCCACACTGCACAAATATCGCTACTTTGAATTTCAAATGATATTGCCTCTACCTGGGGGTAAACCCGCACCGTCACGGCGACAGCGCCTAGCCCTGCAATTCCGACGACGTATCCAATTGAACTTACCGGGGCAATCTCATTAACTGTTATTTTACTGATAACAGTACTGATTTTTTACGACCGCCATAATGTACAAATAGCGCTACTGTGAATTTCAAATGATAATTCCTCTACCTGGGAGAGAACCCTCACCGTCAAGGCGACAGCGCCTACCCTTGTTATTCTGAAGACTGAAAACGATACGTTATTATAAATCGTCATTATTATTTTGAGTCTTCTCTTCCTCTTTGTCAAGTATGTACGCCGAAAAGGTCACTTTCGTAAAAATAGAAATTTCAGAAAAACAGATCAGAGTCTAGAGATAAAGTAGTCGAAATAACGATATTTTAAAAGCTGATTGCATGGTTATACGTTATAAATAACACAAGTTTTAGCTTTCCAAAAAGCTAGTCGGTCATTAGCATGGCATTTTAACAAAAGAGAGCTCCGAAGTGTAAACTTCTCTAGAAAAAATTCGTTAGAATGTTGGTATTTATTTAGAATTTCCGCCCTGTAATAAATATGTTCGCTCGCACTCATCACACGTTTTTGTTTCGGTTTTAAATGATGTCAAATTCATTGTATGACAGTGCTTATCATTGTGCCACCTGCAATAGCAGGTAGACACGTATCGATCCTATTGTCCGGCGGCGGCGGCGGCGTCGGCGGCGTCGGCGGCCGCGTTGTCCTATAGTCCATAAACTTAAATGTGAAACTTTATGTTGCCTATGACTTCGTAAGTATTTGACATAATTATTATTAACTTAATAATTAAAAAATATCTTCTGCATGAATAGCCATCTCCGACAACAAGAAATGATCACTCTTGTTATATTATTTTTTGTTATGCCCCTATCAAATTACTTAAATATCGAATTTAATGTTGCCTATATCATTGAAAGTCCTTGTCCTATTAACACACTACTTGAAATATATCTTCATTTGCATAAACAAAGCCATTTCTGTCAACAAGATTTATAACCCCTGTTTCAATATTTTGGAGTTATGCCCCTTTTAAAAGACTTAAATATGAAACATCATGTTGCCTATGAAAGTTCTTGTTCTATTATCTTAATTGTTTGAATACATTACCTGCAAAAAACAAAGCCATCAGTGACAATAAGAATAATAACTCCAATGTCGTTATTTTAAGAGGTATTTTCCTTTCAAATGACTTTAATATGGAACTTTATGTAGGTTCAACCAAAGTATTTCTAATTCCCATAGGGCTCAAATTCCCAATATTCAATTAAATATGATTTCAATCATCTTAATTCCTAGACAACAATATCTTTTTGCGAAGATTTGCATTCCATCTTTTTAAAAACACACAAGGGGTTAACTTACTTGTAAGAAAAGTAATGATCTCTAACCGAATGGATCATACTTTAAACGCGGAATCGCAAATACGGTGCCACAAATATACATCCGCTGTTTCGGCACTAGTCCACCTCTATTAAACAACATATAGACTCGAACAAACAAGATATATGGATGAAATTGCTTTCGTTTCTTTTCCTGACATGCAATCCCTGCAAACAAGAGGCCCAAGAATGAAGAGACAAAAGTTCTCATATACATGTATTAAAACGGGCTATGTAGTGCAACCTTTAAAGGGAGATTTGCAGGGTCAAGCAGGTGCTCGGTAAAATCGTAAACAGATCGATCTATGTAACACTAACGTGTACTTTTCACTAAACTCTACATTTCGAACCCTCCAGGAGAAAGTTTTCGGTTAATTTTACCATTTTACCGGACCTGAAAACAATCCGCTGAAGAAATCCCTATACAAAAATACATTCTATATTTAGCGATCGTTCTATATTAAGCATATCGCTGAGCTTACTATTCGTGGTGGCCCAGGCATTTTGAAACAAATGGCGACGTACACCGAATGCGTATTTTGGTTGAAGTGATCACGTGACAAGCCCAAAAAACCACCGCGACTTTACGCGAGAAATACAAAAATAGCTAACCTATGCGCGTCGCTTAGGATAGGAAACGCCATTTATATATCCTTTTTTTTATAAAATATTGGTTAGAAATATTTCGGGTGTAAATCAATATTTGAGCTTCAAATAATAATATTCAACTGATTAATAACCCTTTTCGCAAATCTTTTCCATTCATCAATCCTACACATCTCCCTTTAAATGAAAATTCCAAGTGACATTCTCCTCAATCAGCAAAACGAATAATACAGTACATGAGGTAGTGCTGATCAAGTACCAGTGGACGTGTTTGTTTTACAAGCTGGCAACAAAGAATGCATTTTACACGTACCTTTCTCGTTTTCGACTGCTCGAATTTATATCTAACACAAAAATAAATAATGCATCCCAAACAAAGTCGACAAATGTGCTGATTCACTTTTTGTATCTTTAGACTGCTAGTCTGTTGAAAATCTCGCAGTTTTACCGTTTCACTTGGATCTTATTTGGAGAAATGATGCAAATAAATACAAAAAGGATGGTGAATCGTTTGAACTTTTGGATAGAAAGCTTAAGTGAATAACAATATCAGTTTAAACTTTAGAATACTTGGAATAATTATGTTTCATGGAATTCAGTATCTTTGACCTGGTCTGTGGACTATAGCACGAACTTAAGGTTCCGCAAAGATTGCAAATGGCGATGAGTTGCTAAATTTTCAAAATTGAATTTTGGGGGAAATACTTATTGCCACTTAGATTTTAGTAACGAAATGTATTTAGCTAAGGATGTAGTTAATGTTTGCATGCTCAATTTAGTCTAATTCATGTTCTAATTACCAGGCACATACTAAAACAAAAGAAAAACCGTTTGCATGAGAACTCTGAAATTCATGGACAATATACCAAAGCAACTCATACCTGAAATAAGTATTTGCTGGTCTACAATGTTTAGTGCCAATTTGTCAAAATAATGTTAGGGTTTTCAAGAAATGCAAGGAAAACTTACTTCCGGGTTTCTACTTTCGGTTTGAATTCTAACATTTTGATGTACCTTTTCAAAACTCGACATTAATTCCCACTGGCAGACCAATAAGTGAAGAAATATAGTGTCACATGGCTGTTTTAAAGTTTGGATGCTCAAGTTGTTTGAAAAAAATGCTTTATTTACATAGAACAGACACACATAAAAACGAAATACCGTTTGCACAAGAAGTCTGAAATGGCTGTTTAAAACGTCTAGAAAAATGATATACGTATCACGTAAACACTTATTTACAATACTTTGTGGTCATCTGTTAAAATAATGGTCAGAAATTTTAAGAAGTACATTTCTACTTCAAACCGAAACTGAAAGTAGAAACCCGGAAGTAAGTTTTCCTTGAATTTCTTGAAAACCCTAACATTATTTTGACAAATTGGCACTAAACATTGTAGACTAGCATATACTTATTTCAGGTATGAGTTGCTTTGGTATATTGTCCATGGATTTCAGAGTTCTTATGCAAATGGTTTTTCTTTTGTTTTAGTATGTGCCTGTTAATTAGAACATGAATTAGACTAAATTGAGCATGCAAACATTAACTACATGTACATCCTTAGCTAAATACATTTCGTTACTAAAATCTAGGTGGCAATAAGTATCTCCCCCAAAATTCAATTTTGAAAATTTAGCCACTTTTCGCCATTTGCAATGTTTGCGGAACCTTAATCTTGGCTGTCGGCAATTTATAAACTTATCTCTAAAAAAGCTGCAGCAGCATTG
This sequence comes from Corbicula japonica, assembly GCA_038501625.1. Classification (NCBI taxonomy): domain Eukaryota; kingdom Metazoa; phylum Mollusca; class Bivalvia; order Venerida; family Cyrenidae; genus Corbicula; species Corbicula japonica. The sequence continues at coordinate 19,206 of JAZAYU010000143.1, forward strand.
TCTGTCTTCTCAAGCGGGTATATGCAGATCGACTTTGATTTACCGGGGACCGGCGCGGACTGCTTCCGACTCAGCAATAAATTATTCCGACTTTGCCGGTATATCACTCACATGGAATACTGCCAGTAATAACCTTTACATGATTTATAAAGTATGGAAATTCTTTAGGCTTCGCTTACATGGATTATCGGTGGCGTCGATATATAAACGCAATTAAGACAAGTACTGTTTCGCCGTTGGCAATAGTTGTCTGAAACGCAAACTTGCAAAATAAATGTTTGCTTTTATCTACTCTTTCTGTTGAAATTATTGTTTCGTCGGCATGGAAATGAAACTCAATCACCTTTTTACTTTGAATAGTTTTTCTTTTTCCCTTGTTGAAACGAAGCTTACATAGTGTTGTTATTCGTGAAAAATCAGATCGTCTATTACTGAGGTTTGCATAAACGTGCCCATGAACGAAATCAAAATTGAGTTCAAACGTGCAAAACATACCCGCGAAACCATGAACCCTAATGTCTGACCCCACATACACACACTATGTCACTAATCTTGTTCGGTCTGAAGTCAATACTGAGACAATAGCATTTTTACAAGTACAGTAAATTAGACAACACGAGCAATCATCATAACATTTTTATGTAAATGGCAATCGTTTTGAATAAACTATAAGACCACCACCTTTTGAAGTAATTTTCTGGCTGAGAAGGAATACTTGTGAAACACCTTTAAAACAGTGACATAAGGCCAATATTATGGTCATAGAATTAATTAAAAACAAATAATTTTTCTTTATAACAGTTTCAGAGTGAATCGTCTTAACGATAACAAAAACAATCAATGTGATCAGCACAAAGTTCAAGTGAAATTAATAAATGCATCCAACATACGAATACATTTCTTTCCGTCGTCTAACGGTCACTGACCTGATTTGACCTGATTTGCGGACCTAACTATGTTAATAAGTATCGCTTGTCTGCTAAGTGTACAAATACGCATCGACTGTGGAAAGTTCTAGAAGGCATCAAGTTTAACGATACTTAAACAACTGCATTATTTCTACACGTCCTGAATAAAAGTATAAATTTAGAATACAAGAAACATGATTAATAACTACATTAATGTCTTTTCCGGTAAAGGGCTTCTCTATATATCAAGCAATCAAACATCAGCCTCTATACTATCCTTTTGCATGCGTGTTAGGAACATGTGGCATAGTCTAAATTATCCGTTCTGGACCGTGAGTCACTGTAAACCGGTGTTCAGGCTAAGAGCTCAAGTTTGGTCGATTATGGTTATACACTACTAATTCAATTTCCATAGACTTCCATTATAACCTTTCATTAATTTCTGAATTTACTATTGGGTCAAGCCCTTAAAATCATACAATTCTCAAGAGAACCAACCTAGACACACCATAAAATACCAATTCCACCATAGCATGACCAATAAACTTTTTCGGCATTTTAGCCAGAAGTGTATCACCCCAGTCTCTGCGGAACTTTTGTTTACATTCTGTCAAAAATGATAGCTATTTTTAAAGTTGAATTTCACTTTTTTTTCATTATCAATTTCATATTATTTGTTTTCAAATTACTACAAAATCATTATATTTTCTCAAAATAATTTTCTTTTTAAAATATTTATTTTCATTTTCTACCAATCAGGCTTGATTTCCTGTAACTAGTCCGCAAATTCCCTGCACAAAATTATTTAGAGGCCTGATCACCAATATTTAGTGGTGTATAACCTAAAACATGCATGATTGACTTTTTGTTTTGACTATTTTCTATATTATCCAAATAAACAAACTATTCTGAACACAAAAATACCTTTGTTGTCTGTCATTCTCCCCAATTCAGCCCAAAGGCTTAATTCTTATACAAGCACTCACTGCTCATTTCCATGCAATTAAAGTACTATAGATTTTAATAGTGAAAAATGGTACCTAAAAATTCACAAAAATTTTAGTTTTCCCACAGATGTCTTAAAACTTGCACACCTAAGATCTTAACATGTGTATCACAAGTTGCACTAATATTTTTTGGCTTGGCCTTATTTTTCTTTTTTAAACAGCAATTTGTTTTACCCCACCCCCTACAAAAAATTGAAAATCTTAACATTTATCACCATTTTTGAGCTATTGTAAGACTGTCTTTATGAATATGAAACTGAATATAACTTCAAAACCTCAATAAATCAAATTTATATATGATTAAAAGCTATAAATGTGTGCTTCTGCAACAATGACTAAAAGCCATGCCTTAAATAGGAGGCTATACTTAACCAAATAGAGGCCAAAATGGAGCTACCAGGCATATTTAGAACCAGAATGTGACTATCTTATGACACTAAATTACAAAAAAGCTGATAATTTTGCATGGAATATGTACAAATAGTAAAAATATGCAAAAATTCCTATGGCAGATACCTCCATTTGCCTATGGTTACATCTGAGTATGGAAAATTCTGCATTAATCAGCTTTATTTGAGTAGTGCTGGTCTCCAACCCCTTAACTCTATCCATTACTACTTTAAATCCTTTCTAAATGACAATTATGTCTAGAAATACCACAAAAATGCTTAAATATCTGGTGATTTTTTGTGTCAGATAGTCAGTAGGCCTCTGGAAGTTGTCTGAATATCCATTACTCACAATTCTCAATGGAAGGGAGATAACTCATTTACCCAATATTGCTATATTTTACATATTATCTGTAAAATCTACAACTTTTTGATAAATTATACATCAGATTTTGTTTAAATGATGATTTATTACAACAATGACCAAATATGAGACTTGTTTAGACACTTTTAGACATGCAGACTCACATTTTAATTCAACATTTGTGCAATTCATAAATCTAAAACAGAGCTTTGGGTTCCACAAGGCCCATAAGTTAACTCAAAAACAGCAATTCACTGATTTAAATGCATTTTGATACACACTAAAGGAATATTTTTTCAAATAAAGCTGACTTTTATGGCTAAAGTGAAATTAGCTACTTACAAATTTGCATCTTATAAGGTCATATTGGCCAAAATTTCCTTCATCTTTACTAACTTTTAATTGTTACAATAAAGCCGACAACTAACTTTGAGCCAAAACTTTCCCCTTTTACGCGTATATTAGGAACAAATGCTCATTCGCGACATATTTTCTCACACAAATATGCCATATTCAGGCTCATAATGAGAAAAAATAAAAAAAGAAGTCCCTCTCTGTATTGCACCCCCACCTCTCAATTTATAAATAAGCAAAATGTGCCTATTTCAGTATTCAGTCAGATCAAATGATCCAATCAAGACTTATTACAGTTGTTTACCTATCTGCTTGTGCAGAAAATCTCCACTATGGTCCCCAGACTGACAGCAAATACAATTTTAAGAAATTCTATTTTAAATATGGCGCCTTGTGAAGATGGTCCATTTACTTTCACTTTCATATTTAGGTTATACACTACTAATTCAATTTCCATAGACTTCCATTATAACCTTTCATTAATTTCTGAATTTACTATTGGGTCAAGCCCTAAAAATCATACAATTCTCAAGAGAACCAACCTAGACACACCAAAAAATACCAATTCCACCATAGCATGACCAATAAACTTTTTCGGCATTTTAGCCAGAAGTGTATCACCCCAGTCTCTGCGGAACTTTTGTTTACATTCTGCCAAAAATGATAGCTATTTTTAAAGTTGAATTTCACTTTTTTTTTCATTATCAATTTCATATTATTTGTTTTCAAATTACTACAAAATCATTATATTTTCTCAAAATAATTTTCTTTTTAAAATATTTATTTTCATTTTCTACCAATCAGGCTTGATTTCCTGTAACTAGTCCGCAAATTCCCTGCACAAAATTATTTAGAGGCCTGATCACCAATATTTAGTGGTGTATAACATAAAAATATGTCGTTCATCAGGATGACCGACAATCATCAGGATGACTGACAACAATGCAGTTTTAAGATAAATTGTTATATCGTATCTCCCTCGTTAACCAGCATCACTGTCTTGATTGTGTTACTGTGTATAACAATGCTGCATACCATAGCTTGGTCATGATTTCTCCAAGTTCTGATTTTGTATCAGATGATCTTTAACAAAATGATGTGTTTAAATGACTTTTTTATTATAATAAGTTACAAGTTTCAATTACCTCCCTTGATGCAGGGGTATACTATTAGCTAGGTTACCCATTATATCTGATTAGGATCTACACTAGTCACTTCTTGGACAGAAATAGTCTTATGAATCTTAAAGTAAAATGTAGATCCTGATCAGTTGGCACAAATATGCTGGCTGATATGGATCTACTCTGTTTGCTCATGCAATAAAACCTATATCAAGGGAAAAGAATTAAGCATACTGCACATAAAAATATTCATTTATTGTTATATTTACCAAACTGAGTGTTATTTCAAGAATGAACAAATAAAAATAGGATACAATCAGAATCTTATATTTTATTTCATTATGTCTTCAGGCACCACATGAGATATACAATATAATTTTTGTACTTATAAATGTTGTCTCATTTTATTTTGCGTTGCTTCAATTTTCACATATTTCCTACTAGGGCAATTGCAAGAAATTCAACCCCAGTGAAATTAAACCAGTTGACAGTATACTTAATAGAATTGCAAGAATTCATACCCCTGTAAATTTGTCATTAGGATGTTTTGCCTGAAAATTCATACCGGCAAAATTAAATGATTACACAATATGCAATTCTTGTTATTTGACTAAACTACTTTGTAACTTCCATTTCGATAAAAAAATCTGAACTTCTTTCACATTAAACTAAAAATTCCAATACACATATAATGATGAATGGGACTGTAATTCTGTTTTTATTCTTGAATAAGGATACAAGGCCAAAAATTTGAAGTAAAGAGATGAAAGATTCATACAGAGTAATAACTGACTTCCCTTTTGGAAAAAAATTACGTATTTGAACACATACAGTCCGACTTGTAATTATAATTTCACTTAGAAAATGATACATAAAGAACATCAAACATGATTTTGTTAAAAAAATTGAATTGAATTGAATTTGAATCTGCTGTACATGTATGTTTTTGTTCTCTTCATTCCCAAGTTTCATTTCTGATATTTTCTTTTTTTCTTCTAAAAAGAAAAATATGAAAATCTTGATTAAAAACAACAAAATATTGACTATACAATGTAACAAAAATAAGTTTTCATCCATCTTATATTTGTCAACTTTTTGCCAACACATTTTTATAATGTCGATCAAAAATTGAAAATGATTTGTTCAATACAGCTGACAAAATGTCTTACATGGTAATAACTATACAATACAATAATATTTACATATACTTAACCCTTTCTTCCATAGACACAACTTTTTTGCATGGGCGAACAGTATAGATTCAGATTAGCTGGCATATTCGTGACGTCTGATCAGAATCTGCACTGTTTATGATAGGTTATTTCTGACCAAAATGCGACCAGTGCAGATCCTGATCAAACGGCATGAATGTGCCGGCTGATTTGGAACTACACTGGTCGCACTTGCATAAAAATGCATATATATTGAGAAAAGGGTAAAACCGTGCCAGCTGATCAGGATCTGCACTGGAAGCATTTTGGTCAGAAATAACCTAATGAATTAAAAAGTGAACAGTTTAGATCCTGATCAGTCGGCACATAAGCAATAAAGGTGTATCCATGGAGGAGAGGGTTAAAATATACAAACATAAAAAACTCCAAATCTACAAAACTGCAAAATCAGGTATAAAGTCAATTATATGATTGCCACAAGTATTCAACAAACCATCAATAAACTTATTAAATCAAAAACAGTGAGGGTAACAAATAGGGTAATGATATTTTATCAGGAAATGACTTAGAAGGAGACTTTGGAGGAAAACAGTCCCTTAATGTTCTATGCCTCTACCTCTCCAAAACCAAAAGAAAATTCTTTTACTACATGTATATGCTTCAAATAAGTAGCAGAAGCCTAGTAATCTCACTTATACTGGTAAAACTCCTTCATTTTCTAACAATCCAAATCAGTCCTTATTAATCACTGCAAATCATGTTTTTGTTCAATTAAACAATACCCAGTTTAAAAACATTGTATAAACACTTAATTAAAATATAAATCATGAATTTTTTAACCATGGTTTGGTTTTATTTGGGAAAGCACAGTTTATACAAGCACATAAAATTTAAAACAGTGTTGATCCTTAAGCTAACTTGTATTCTACTTTACACAACACAATTAAAACCCATTAACAAAATAAAACCATTGGCATCTAACCAAGTTTTGGATCTACTTTACAAAACGTAATTGAAACATGTGCAAATAATCTAAACTAGAATTTGGTGTTCCGCGGAACACGTGTCACCTGCCAGCAAAAAGTTGAAATGTGGGCCTATGTTAAATCATATATGATAAAAAGATTTAATTCAAGTTGATTGCAATACTACACTAGAATTTGGTGTTCTACGGAACACACATGTCACCTCAATTGCATTCAAAAGGGGCTTAACTAAATATGTCGAAATCTGGGTTATCATTCTTGTTTTCACCAATGGCTATTTGCATGCAGATGATATATTATTATATTCCAAGTATTAAGTAAAAAGGAAACGCACTGTCAAATTTATAGGCAACATTAAGTAAATGTTAAAGTTACATTTGAAAGGGACAAAACTCATAAAATATTTAAACAGGACTGATCATTCTTGTTGCCACTGATGGCGTTGTTCATGAAGATGATATATTCCAAGAATTAAATGAGTAGAACAAGTACTTTTAAGTATATGCCACATTTTCATGTGAAGTCTCCTTTGAAAGGGGCATAACTAAAAAATTGAAACAGGAGTAATCATTCTTGTTCAGTGATGGCATTGTTCATGAAGATAATATATTCCCAGTATTAAATGAATAGGACAAGTAATTTCAAAGTTATATGCAAGATTAAGTTTCATGTTGAAGTTGCATGTGAAAGGGGCATAACTCAAAAATAGTCAAACGGGAGTTATCATTCTTGTTGTAACCGATGTTGTTGTTCATGATGATGATATATTCCAAGTATGAAGTGAACAGGACAAGTACTTTCAAAGTTATAGGCAACATTAAGTTTCATTTTAAATTTGCATTTGAAAGGGGCATAACTCAAAAATAGTCAAACAGGAGTTATCATTCTTGTTTTAACCAATGTTGTTGTTCATGATGATGATATGTTCTAAGTATGAAGCAAATGGGACAAGTACTTTCAAAGTAATAGGCCACATTAAGTTTCATGTTAAAGTTGCATTTGAAAAGGGGCATAACTCAAAAATAGTCAAATGGGAGTAATCATTTTTGTTGTAACCGATGTTGTTGTTCATGATGATGATATAACCCAAGTATGAAGTGCATAGGACAAGTACTATCACAGTTAAAGGCAACATTAAGTTTCATGTTAAAGTTGCATTTGACTAAAAAATAGTCAAACAGAAGTTATCATTATTGTTGTAACCAATTTTGATGTTCATGATGATGATGTATTCCAATTAGAAGTGAATAGGACATATACTTTCAAAGTTAAAGGCAACATTAAGTTTCATGTTAAAATTGCATTTGAAAGAGGCATAATTCAAAAATAGTCAAACAGGAGTTATCATTCTTGTTGTAACCAATGTTGCTGTTCATGATGATGATATATTTCAAGTATGAAGTGAGTAGTACAAGTACTTTCAAAGTAATAGGCAACATTAAGTTTCATGTCAAAGTTGCATTTGAAAGGGGCATAACTCAAAAAAAGTCAAACGGGAGTTATCACTCTTGTTGTAACCGATGTTGCTGTTCATGATGATGATATAACCCAAGTATGAAGTGAATAGGACAAGTACTTTCAAAGTTATAGGCAACATTAAGTTTCATGTTAAAGTTGCATTTGAAGGGGGCATAACTCAAAAAATAGTCAAACAGGAGTTATCATTCTTGTTGAAACCAATGTTGCTGTTCATGATGATGATATATTTCAAGTATGAAGTGAATAGGACAAGTACTTTCAAAGTTATAGGCAACATTAAGTTTCATGTTAAAGCTTGGGGACTACCGGACGACGCCTCCGACAACGCCGACAAGGACGCCGACAGACAATAGGATCCATATGTGTCTACCTGCTATCGCAGGCAACACAAAAAGTGGGAACTTTAGTCAACTTTTGGATCTATTTTACAAAACACAGTTAGTGTTTGAATTACGGAATTGGAGTATTTTTCTAATTGTTGGGAAATTTATTTCTTTAAATCAGTAATTAAGCATCATCAGATAATTTAATCAGTTAGTGAATTGATTTACTAATTATAATTTCAACCACTAAGTTAGTACAATTTAAGTGTCTATTAATCAGAACTTACAAACTAAATCATTTGTACAGCTGTGCCATGCTCGACAGATTTAATGTTGTAAATGCTTATTAATAAACACAAACCTAACTTAAAAACCTATGCAAAATATTTAAACCGGCGGGTTATTAAAATTGATTTTTGGTTCTATTTTACTCAACATTTAAATCTGTGCACAAAATCTACAGTGGTGATTGTTGTACATCCATTATTACAGGTCTTCTGCCATACTGTGAAATCATTATTATTTGTGGAGTACTAATTTTAGTGAATTTCGTGGACAGACCCATTCATAAATTTTAACCTTTTCTTCCATATATACACCTTTTTTAGGCATGTGCGACAAGTGTAGATCCAGATCAGCCGGCACATCCGTGCCATCTGATCAGGTTCTGCACTGGTCGCATTTTGGTCAGAAATAACCTAATAAATCATAAAGTGAACAGATGTGCGGGCTGATCGGGATCTAAACTGTTCGCCCATGCAATAAAGGTGTGTCCATGGAGGAAAGGGTTAAACCACCATAAAAATATAAAGAACTGAACATAAACATATTTTTGAAAACTGATATCCACGAATTTAACAACCCATGAAAATGATTTCTAATGGAAATCCACAAAATTTTATGCCCACGAATACAAATGCATACACAGTAACCCTTTCCTCCATATTTACACCTTTATTGCATGGGCAAACAGTTTTGATCAAGATCTGCCATCTGATCAGGATCAAAACTATTTGCTTTTTTATTTGTTAGGTTATTTCTCACCAAAATGCAAACGGTGCATATCCTGATCAGACATCCGTGCCGGCTGATATACACTGGTTACACATGCATAAAAATGTATATAAATGTGGCGGAAAGGGTTAAGTATCTATTTACAATCTCGTCTTTGCACCAACTATTAATATCCATGTTTTACTTCAAAGTAATTAAAAAAGCCAAATACATATTCTGATGACTCTTTTACCTTTCCAATTCATTTTTCTAACAGCATATTTACTGTTATTACAAAAATGTACATAAGTTTCTTTTCTTTCAAAATTGGCACCATAACTTGATGTGTCTAAAATATGTTTTAACAGGTTTACAAAAATAAATATCCAAAGTACAATTATATGGCCATATATGAAATTTTGAAGCCTAATTGTTTACTCATTTAATGTCAGTGCTAAAACAACTTCATTCTATAATACTATAATATGCTAAAACACTTTTAATCCACCATTTGCATCATAAGATGGAATATGACCATGCATCTACTCTATTTGAATCTGAAGACAACTCAATTAAGTACTCTGAATAACACAACATAGTGCCTTCTGTTTGAATTCAATCACATCTGATAAAGTAGGTTCCTCTCCATGGTGGAATTCAGCTAAGCTATATCACACAGACTTGTTGCCTTTTCTGTTTAAATTCAACCATCCTTAATAGACCAAATGCCTCTCGATAGTGGAACTTGACCACATGGTCTGGTGTCTCTTCGTGGACTGTTAACATACCGACCGATCACATATCCACACTGACTGATGCATCTATGTCAAATTTGACCATACAGACCTTCAAAGAGTATGTGCACACACTATTACTAGCTCTCTTTATTCACAACTTAAAATCTCTCGCTCCTGTTATTTACCATAGCAAGTTTGTTTTCTTAATCAACAATAACTTACTAAAGGCTTCTTTCACAACCTTAGCAACACCAGTTAACAACATCCAATCTCAACAGCCTTTCTTCATCTCTGCACCCAACAACACAATTCTTGTTTTCAGTGTAAATGGCTTATGCTCAGACTCAGTACAACAGATGCAGCCTGGTCTGACTGGAAGTCTACTTCCAAACTGTATGCCTTTGGATGCAGTCACAAACATCTGATAGTATTGGCTAATACCTCACAGCACTGCTAAATAACTGATGCAGTGCCGAGAGTAGTCAGATCTGCATTGCATGGCATTTCAACTCTAAACAACTGACAGTCTTGGGTACTTCCACACTGCAGGCCAACCGAAGCAATCTTGAACAACTGACAGTACTGGGTACCTCAGAACAGCATGCCAACTGAAGCAATCTTGAACTACTGACAGTATTGGGTACTTCCACACTGCAGGCCGAATGACTCAGTCCTGAATGACTGGCAGCCTTGGTACTTTCAGACTGCATGCTGACAGTTGGTAATGACAGCTAGTCTTGAATAGCTGACAGGCTTGTTTACCTCTACACCGCATGCCCACTGACAAGAGTTATGAGCGACTGCAGTCTTGCATACGTACATACTGCATGCCTACTGTCACAGCCTTGAATGAATGACAGACTTCATGCAAACTCCATGCCAACAGACACAGCCATGAATAACTGACAGTCTGGGATGACTGATAGTCTTGTGTTCTTCATGCAAGTTCCATGCCAACGGACACAGCCATGAATAACTGACAGTCTGGGATGACTGATAGTCTTGTGTTCTTCATGCAAGTTCCATGCCAACGGACACAGCCATGAATAACTGACAGTCTGGGATGACTGATAGTCATGTGTTCTTCTTGCAGGCTCTCTGCCAACTGACTGTCATGAATGAACTGGCAGTCATGAACCATGAGCAGTTCTTGGTAGCTCCTCACTTCATGTCATCAGATGCTATCATGAAAAACTGCGGTTTTGGTAGATCTAAACTGCCTGATTACTTAGGCCTCTCTCAACCATATTTTTTTATACCACAGTATGTAAAGAGATTCGTTCTTTCTAATCTCTTGTATAGGCATGAAACAAACTCTATGTTATTTCTCTTCCCTTTTAAAACCCAATACCACTGTTGTTAACTTCCATACTAATTGAAATTAAATGTTTAATATTTTCAAAAAGGTAAATTTAAATAAACAATTTAAAAACAAATCAAACAATGTATTCTTTCAAAACAAAAATTAAAAAATTAAGTCAATTGTAAAAAAAACACAGTAAAAAATCTGTCCATTAATTTTGTCAAAATTAATAATGATTTTCATTATATAAAAAGGAAAACTAAAAATACTAACAATCCATTTACAAATGTAAACATATTTGTTATCAATAACATATGAAAAAGTAATAATTGGGTAATACATACATGTAATATAAAGTCCTTTTTTGTGACAGACACCATGTTAAATGGGTAAAATGTTACTTACAAGTTCTTTGTGCATCTATGCCAAATGCAAATATGTAGCATATAATAATCATATGCCTATTTTTCACGCTCATACTATTTCAGTATTTAGTATAATTTTATACTAGCCACATCATTTGCAAAGGCACAGAGCACAAAGGAAAGTTGTAACATACATTTTACACAACATTCTTGTAAAGTAAGGACTTTATTTTACAACAAAAAATTCCTGTAGAGTATAATCTTTCAGGACGGAACTGGTTCCCGCTTTTGTTAACCATTACTTCTTTCCAATTAATCAAGTTTTCTAGTCGATGCTATCTTTGTAGGTCAAAGCCTGCCGTCCCATCAGGTCCTTTTGGCTCTCTCAACAATTGCACTTTGTTGTTGGCCTGTAACCTCAAGTTCTCAGAAGATTTCACTAACTTTATTGGTCTGCAAATACAAACAAAGTTATCGGACTGAGTTAATATAGTTATACCTTTAATTAACCATTTACTCCGTATATAAGACATTATTGCTTGGAAAACAGTTTAGATCCAGATCAGCTGGCAATCCATGCCCACTAATCAGGATCTTACCTGTTTGCTTTTCGTTAGTTATTTTTTAACCTGGAGGCAAACATTATAGATCCAGATCAGATATCACATATGTGCTGGTTGATCTGGATCTAAATGGTCACCCAAGTGATAAAAGAAAAATATATGAAGCAAATCTGGGGTCAATTAAAGATGTATCCTAGAGTTGCTAATACCCATCCTTACACAAATGTTATTTTCTGATGCTGCAGATTTGTGAAAAAATAATGTTATTCACATATTGTCACTATTGAAATACATAGAAAATAATTCAACTTATCTTCCTGGAAGGTAAGGAACATAGATAGATCACCTTGTCTGTCTTTCTGTATGTTTGTTCATCTGATCAGGATCTTGCTGTTTATTTTTACATTCACTAGGTTTTTTTTAGCAAGAAGCAGTGTAGATTTAGATCAGACGGTAAAGCTGTGCTAGCTGATCTCAGACTAAACTGGTCACCCATGTGATATAAAGAGAATCTATCATTGGTATTCGGCGAAGATCAAGGTATCTCAACCCGAGGGTAATGCTTTCCAGACGGAAACGAGGCTGTGCCGAGTTTCCGTCTGGAAAGCATTGCCCGAGGGTTGGGATACCGCGATCTTCGCCGAATACCAATGATTTATTATTTTTCTCACTTACTTCTTGAAGATTTAAACAAAGTTCTTTAAAATTAAAAAAAAAACGCAAACTTTTAGAGAACTATTTCTTTTGCGTAACTTCCAGTAGGAACGGTAAATCAGCCACGAATACAAAGTCCTGTCAAAGTTTATCAACCCTAACATGTAGGCCTTCAACAATATCGTTACAAATAAAAGAAAGGAAAAGAATCGTTTTTTCATTGAATGAAAACAGCTGGTTTATCCTTTGAAAACGGATCTGCGATTTTTAAGGTTATTCGTGATTTAAATTGAATTGTACATACCAGTTGAAATATCCCGATTAAACAGCAGTATATTTTCTATTTTATTCTCCATTCACTTTCTTCATAGATCTATCCTGATGTTTAACGAAGCTCACAACAGCGGTAGAATGAAACACTCTAAAAAAATTAGCATTTTCAGACTCATACCACGATAAACACTTCCAAGTTCCAGCGTTGAGAATTTAGCAACCTCCGAGTGGATACTTTCCAAATGATTTTTGAAATAAATCCTGATAAAACAAAATCAACAGCTTGCTCTGTTTGAAAAAGTAAACATTCGTTTAATTACGTCACATAATGAACTAAAATGACGTAGTAATAAGCATCATGACGTAGGCTAAATCAATAATGAAAGTGCTCAATTAATACGGTGCGCAATAATACGAAAGTACGCGAGCACGCGGAGTGTTAGATAAGGCCATGCGAGATAAGGAAATCTCACACGGCTAAAAATAGAGATTTTTCTGTCTAGTAAGTGAGAAAAAGGCATATCCATTGATAAGGCTGCAGCACAGCAGCAGTCAATATGGTTCATATTAACAAGTAAACTAACTTACCCCTTTCCTCCATAGACACACCTTATTGCGGAGGCAAACAGTTTAGATCCAGATCAGCCGGCATCATTTCTTAGGTTGTTCCTGACCAAAATGCGACCAGTGCAGATCCTGATCAGACAGCACGGATGTGCCGTCTGAACTGGATCTACACTAGTTGCACATGCGTAAAATGCGTATGGAGGAAAGGGTTTATACTTCATTCCATGGATATGTATTTTATAACATCGGCTACTACTGTAGATCCAGATCAGCCACCACATCTGTGCCATTTGCTCTGGATCTATACTGTTCATTTTTTTTGGTTAGTATTACCAGTAACCTAATGAATCAGAAAGAAGTGCAGATTCTTATCATACGTCACAAATGTTCTGGCTGATCTGGATTTACACTGGTTGCACATGATATAAAGACACATTTAGTAAAGGGGTAAGCCTGTAACTTATCTAACTCAAATGCAGAGTAGTTATGGTTTGTGGCATACCAAAATACATGACTTTTGTATAATATACATATACTTGTGGCCTACCAACATATAATATGCATATAAATAGTAGTGCCATACCAACATAATGTTTTAATATACATATCCTATCACCTTATGCTTGATATAGTATAACTCACTTGTTCTCAGAGACGGTTGCTGAATTGTTGCAGTTTTCTGCCCCTGGTATATAATTTTCTCCCAGAATTCTCAGTCTTGCTTCCTGGTACTCGGCTTCTCTTTGCTCCAAGGTCTTTTGTGGTGGCACCTGGCTTCTAAAACACATTATAGGAAAATTGTTTACAGTGTGTGATATTTGGTACAGTACTGAAAACTATGAAATTGACAATTTTTTCCGATTCCGATCCGGTCCGCTTCCAATCGTAATGTCATCTATAGACAATCCGATTCCATTCTCATTGCACTCCAATTATTTCACTCCAGACAATGCGCTCCAAACCATCTTTTCACTCAAACCGAATATTCCGATCTCTTTGCTCCTTTTTTTTATTGGTCATTACTTATAAAACATTTCACTCTGAATTTACATTTCTGTGACAATTTTTTTATTTGCAGTATTGTTATTTATTTTATTGTTACTACCATTTCCAATTCGATTGTGCTTCCATTGCGCTCCTAACGGGATCGGTTTGCAGTCCACTTCTGATCCGTTTGTCAATTTCATGATTTTCAGTATTGTACATGTATATTTACCTTTTCCTCCTTGGGAAACGGTAATTATTGAATGGGTTAACAGAATAGATCCGGATCAGCCAGCACATCTGGACCTACAATGTTTCTCTTATATTCATTAGGTTATTTCTTACCAAAAACAACAAATGTAGATCCACATCTGATGGCACAGATGTCAGAGGTTTTTTTCACCGCCAGGGGAAGGGGCCATTGCCCTATAATTTTGGGGAAAATAGCGTTATTTTTTCTCTAAAGGGGAATGAAAAAACCTGGTATAAAGTTACTTTTTGGGGAAAACTACACGATTTTAAAGTAATGAGGGGAAGGCGTCCATAAACTGCCCCTACTAAAAAAGAAAAAAAGGCCTGAATGTGTCAGCTGATTCGGATCTACGCTGTTGGCACATGTGACAAAACCCATATATATGGCGTAAAGGGTTAATATACATAGTAATTATTATAATTTTTATATGGGGCAAACCCTAGGAAAAGTTACATTTGATGATATTTTTTATACATTTGTTACAATATTTGAAAAGAACTCAAAACTATCTATTATTTTCTTATAACTAATGTTGTACTTTCTTAAAAAATATCTAGAGCTGTGCTCTAAGTTTTCATACTAAAATTTAAAAAAAAATACTCCCCCTTTTCTTCAAACTTGGATGATACCCAACATCCTTTTACATACATGTATTAACACTATCATGACTAATCCACTGGCAGAGGTACAATCACTGAAGAAAGAAGGTTACCTCGTATATTACAGACTTACCTTGATTTCACAGTGTCAATGCCATCATTATCTTCCTTAGACCTCTTCAAGATCCGAACTTGAGGCATGTACTGAGTTCTGTTGCCCTCTTCTCTCATGGTTCCTAGTGATTCAGTAGTACTGAAAAGTATGCTATATGAAATTAATTTTATTTTTTTTAATAATTAAAAGAGTCCAACCTGTGTAAAAGACCGCATGTTAACAAAGACCATAAAGGATCACTAGTACAGAACTGTATGGAATACAAAATCATTTTACAAGGGGTGGATTCACCCTTTATATACAGTCCATCTTGTGGCTTCACAGTAAAGACCACCTGTAAACAAAGACTACCTGTCGATAAAGACCACATTTATTTCTCCGACAGACTTAATGAATGTACAAACAAGAGCTATCACTGAAGGTGATTAATACCCCCGCAATATGGCTTTGTCAGAGTATACAGAAATTATGTTTGCATCTTTTTAAAATGCGACACAAATTGTGCATGTATGTCATCTATATATAAAAATCTAAGTATTCGGTAAACAGGAAGTAGGTGAGCAAGGAGCATTAAATCGCTTTACACCATATGGGAATATATGATAAAGCAATAAGCAAAATATCAGGCTGCTGCATGTTTCAGTTGCTAAGAAAACTACAACGGAAATTGTGCATGTATGTCAAGTATGTGCACAAATCTAAGTATTTTGTAAACAGGAAGTAGATGAGCAAGGAGCATAAAATCGCTTTACGCCATATGGGACTATAGGATAAAGCATTATGCAAAATATCTGGCTGCTGCATGTTATAGTTGGTTAGAAAACTGCGACGGAAATTGTGCATGTATGTAAAGTATGTGCACAAATCTAAGTATTCGGTAAACAGGAAGTAGATGAGCAAGGAGCATAAAATCGCTTTACACCATATGGGACCAATAAGCAAAATATCAGGCTGCTGCATGTTTCAGTTGCTTAGAAAACTACAATGGAAATTGTGCATGTATGTCAACTATGTGCACAAATCTAAGTATTCGGTAAACAGAAAGTAGATGAGCAAGGAGCATAAAATCGCTTAACACCATATGGGACTATAGGATAAAGCATTATGCAAAATATCAGGCTGCTGCATGTTATAGTTGCTTAGAAAACTGCAATGGAAATTGTGCATGTATGTCAACTATGTGCACAAATCTAAGTATTAGGTAAACAGGAAGTAGATGAGCAAGGAGCATAAAATCGCTTTACACCATTAGGAACTATAGGATAAAGCATTATGCAAAATATCAGGCTGCTGCATGTTATAGTTGCTTAGAAAACTGCGACGGAAATTGTGCATGTATGTCAACTATGTGTAAAAATCTAAGTATTCGTCGAACAGGAAGTAGGTGAGCAAGGAGCATAAAATCTCTTTACACCATATGGGACTATAGGATAAAGCATTATGCATAATATCAGGCTGCTGCATGTTATAGTTGCTTAGAAAACTGCGACGGAAAATCAACATGCCTTTTGGTTGATGTAATGCACCTTCATAGTAACAAAATCTAAAAATATGCGGCAAACAGGAAGCAGATGAGCAAGGAGCATGAAATTGCTTTACACCGCATGGGACTATAGGATAAAGCATTATGCAAAAAATCAGGCTGCTGAATGTTATAGTTGCTTAGAAAACTGTGACGGAAAATTAACATGCCCTTTGGTTGATGTAATGCACCTTTATTGTAACAAAACCTAAAATATTCGGCAAACAGGAAGTAGATGAGCAAGGAGCATGAAATTCCTTTACACCATATGGGACTATAGGATAAAGCAATATGCATAATATCAGGTAGCTGCATGTTATAGTTGCTTAGAAAACTGCGACAGAAAATTAACATGCCTTTTGGTTGATGTAATGCACCTTCATAGTAACAAAATCTAAAAATATGCGGCAAACAGGAAGTAGATGAGCAAGGAGCATGAAAATGCTTTACACCGCATGGGACTATAGGATAAAGCAATATGCAAAATATCAGGCTGCTACATGTTATAGTTGCTGAGAAAACTGCGACGGAAATTTTGTAACGGACGGACGGACGCACGCACGGACAAGGGTAAAACAGTATACCCCCCTCTTCTTCGAAGCGGGGGTATAAAAATATCAGGCTGCTACATGTTATAGTTGCTGAGAAAACTGCGACGGAAATTTTGTAACGGACGCACGCACGCACGCACGGACAAGGGTAAAACAGTATACCCCCCTCTTCTTCGAAGCAGGGGTATAATTAACCTGTAAAAAACCTTTACCTTTATCATGTTGGCGAACAGTGTAGATCCAGATCAGCCGGCACATCCGTGCTGGCTGATCAGGATCTGCACTGTTAGCTTTTTGATTTGTTAGGTTATTTCTGACCAAAATGCAACCAGTGCAGATCCTGATCATACGGCACAGATGTGCCGGCTGATCAGGATCTTCACTGGTCGCAAATGCGTAAAAATGGGTGTACATGGAGGAAAGGGTTAAAGGTGTGGATTCTCCCTTTACAATCATGCTTCTTGGTCATAAATGGGGCATATCATGGGAAAAGGCATCTTTGAAACTTAAAGAGCTGTTGTTTTATCTTTGAAATGATGTCATACAATTGAGCAAATGATGAAATGATGGTGCTTGTTATTCATTTCATGGTAAAACCAACACTCTAATACAACCACCAATATTCATCTGTTCTGTTTAATTTGGATCTACACTGTTCACTGTAAAGATTTTTAAGTTTATTTCTGGCTAAAAAGTGGAAAGTGTAGATCCAGATCAAACTTCTTGGATGTGTTCACTAATCTCGCTCTACACCAATCAACCATGGGATATTAGCCATATCAAATGAATTAAAAGGTAAATATGAGTGCAGTGATTATAATAGTTTAATACATACCCGTTTTTAACAGTTTCATCAATTTTGATGTCTTGTAGTTTTTTATCGAGCACCTGAAATTAAAAAAAGAATGTCCCAAAATTAAGGCCATCAATGTTTGCACTGCACCGGGTGAAAGTTATTTCAAACATTATAAACAGTGTAGATCCAGATTAACTGGCACATCTGTGCCAGCTAATCTACACTGTTCACTTTTAGTTTGAGACTGTGATATTAGTATATCTACAGTATAGTTGTTTAAACATTGGCTGCTTTTGTTTGTAAATAACACATAATCAGTATAGTGTTTTTATCACATAATCCATGTTTTCATTAACATTGAAGTTAGAAGGAGGTTTATTGAAAACGAAAGTGGAACAAAACGGCAGCTGTTTCACTGAAAATAGTCAGGTCACATGATCAACATTGCTGGGGAAATAATCCACCACCCCCATCTTACTGAGATTAATGGATTATAACAACAAACAACATTTGACATAATAACACTTAATGTGATTTGAAATCAGATTTCTTTGAAAGTCATTAAAAATTAGGATCTCTGTATAATAATAATATGTACAGTTTTTTTCAAATATTCTTGAGATCAATAACTGTCAAATAAAGTACCTCTTACTGCAGTATCCTCTGATATTTATTTTCTAATACCAAAAATATACAATAATAATGCAATCATATAAAATTAAGAACACTGCTTACAATTACAAATACATTTAAATAAAAGTAAATCACTATTTTTCTCTAACAAATGTGTCGATCACAATGACATTTTAGTGTTACCCTTAGCCCAAAGCTATCACTGTTGACAGGTGAGCATTAACATTTGAATATGTGAATATGAGACAGGCAGTTTATATAGTAACATATAACTGTATTTAGTTGGCTGAAGAAATCATATAATCAGTAAAAACTTCAAACAAGAGCTGTCACTGTAAGTGACAAACGACCCCAAGTAGTGAAATACATGTATGTAATGTATACGGTGATTTAAAAAATGACACACAAATTATTACTGTGAACTACAGATTGAAGTGTAAATGGTAATGCTAGGGGATCAACCACTTGCTGTTTGGATGCTGTCATACACTAAAAAAAGAGCTAATTTAGGTACCCTCCATGGGATTTTAATTGTAGATGCAATCAAATACACTTTTCATTCTGAATGGAGACTGACCTTGATCTAGCAAAATAATCAGGTTACTATTGAAAGATGGTTTAACAATTGATGTCAGTTATTTCAATAGATGCAGATTCTTGCATTTTAAAGCAAATTTGAATTATTCACTTTTGACCCCACCTAATTCAGAGCTTTGAATCATTTGATGCAGAGGAATTTAGCACATTTTGCATGAAAAGACATCAATATTGTATCTATTACATTTTAAAAATGTATTTTGACACTTGAAAATAAATTAAAATGAAGTTACTGTTAAAGCAATTATATAATTATGTAATAAAGTTCGCTTAATACAACATAATTTATATGACTCATGACAATCTGATTATGACCCCCTTGAAAATTCTCAAAAGGGTCAAATGATCCCTGGTATACAAAAGCTATTAAAATCCCTGATATAATTGTCCAGATCTGGGTAGGAAAAAGTACAGTATAGCTCTTACAAAATACTGCAAAACTGACCTTCATCCGATTCCGTTGCCCAAGAGTTTCGTTGCTCACATTCAAGAAGAAAGAAACTATGATTATTGGTGGTATTGCCTTACTTGTATTAAAGTCAACAAAGGAAAACTAAATGTATAATGTATGATGACTTATTTTCAAAAGTTGGTTGACAAAAAGGTCAAATGATCATTAAAGGCATAATAAATGACACGCTACCCCTTTCATAACTTGGTATCTTCTATTCACAGTGTTACTTAACTATGATTATTGGTGGTATTGCCTTAATTGTATTAAAGTCAACAAAGCAAAACTAAATGTATAATGTATAATGACTTATTTTCAAAAGGTGGTTGAAAACAGTAAAATGATCATTAAAGGCATAATAAATGACACTACCCCTTTCATAACTTGGTATCTTCTATTCACAGTGGTACTTAACCCGATTCTTTTGTAGTCAATCACATATCAGGCAGCCTTCATAAGCTGGAGGTCCAAGGTTTAAGTCTTGGCCGAGGCTACTATTTCTAACACAAAACTGGAACATTGGTGTTGTTGGCAGGGCAAATTATCCTGTGTTCATGTTTGGGTGAAGCATTGGATTGGGTATTTGATCAAACCTGGGCAGTCTTTTGCAGACTGCAAATAAATTCTTAAGACAGACGGGAGACTCCCGATTTTTAAGTCTAATCTCCTGCCTCCCGCATATTATGCTATTTCTCCCGACTTTTGACATTTCCATGTAACATTTACGAAACCTTCCCATTAAAACACATTTATGATCATGCTTTCATCTCTTGAGTACAAATTAGACTGGTTTACGATATTTTGGCGCCTTTTTGAATGACAGGAAGTCGTAAATGGATTACCAGTCAATGAAATGTCATGCATGGCCTTGAACTTCAGATAGGTTGATGTTTTGATAACAATTATTGGTTTTCTCACCTTACATGTGCACAAATAAAATTACCCAGTTGGTAATTAGCATTAGGGTACAGGTGGACATCAAAGAAACCACATGCACTTTAGTTTGATGCATGAACAAGAGTAAATTTGATATATTCTCACTATCCAGAGCTAAAAAATTCCACGATTTACCATAAAACAATGCTTCATAAAATCTCCCTCTTTTTTTACCCTGATCTCCCACTTTTTTGGAGTCAATCTCCCACCTGAGCACAAATAAAGGTTCACAGGTATGAAGTGGGCATGAATGAAGCAGGCCTTGGTGGCTCAATTCATATAGCGATGGCACAGTAAGCCAGAGGTTAGTGTCCTGGTCTTGGCTACACTTTCCAACCCAAAACTGCAACATGGGCATTCTAAGGAATCAAACTGAACATGTCTTGCGGACATTTGTCAAGTAAATTATAAATGTCTCATTTAAGTATGGATGTAGTGGAATTTATATCAGGTGGCCTTGGTAGCTTAATGGGTAGAGTGTCAGCACAATAAACTGGAGGTCCAAGATTTGATTCCTATGCCACACTTTGAATCGGAAAATTATTCAGATCTATCCACAATAAGGAAACTTATTGCCAAGCACATACAGTCATGTCCGGTAATCTTGCGGCGCATCCGGTCATCTTGCGCAGTGGTCTACTGAATCCCCGGAAGTGATTTACGGTCACGTTGTGAAAATATCTCAACTAACGATTATTTTTGGACCTAAATTAGAACATCTAAAAGGTAAACATGTTGAAAATTAATACCTGTCCGAGATATTTACATCATCGTAATAAATTATTCATGACCATGCCCACTGACCTATTTTCCGATATTGTAAGCAAATAATTCTTATTCCATCATCTAGTCCAGAAATGTGTGTCCCGTGATAGACATAAACAATAAAACACATTTTGAAAAAAAAATTATACCATTTTAAATGTACAATTCCATTTTACTTGCAAACGTTATTGAATTCAGACCACATTTCCGTCAGTTCCAGCCATTCTGTCAACAAAGTTCAAGGGCATAATCTGCACATGATTTTTTTTCCTGCAGAAGCTTAAAGTGCCTTTTTTCTCATGTCAAATAAATAGAAAACTTAATATAAAACAACGGGAAAT
Source organism: Corbicula japonica (assembly GCA_038501625.1). Taxonomy (NCBI): domain Eukaryota; kingdom Metazoa; phylum Mollusca; class Bivalvia; order Venerida; family Cyrenidae; genus Corbicula; species Corbicula japonica. Next base: position 41,307 of record JAZAYU010000143.1, read on the forward strand.
TTTATGGTTCGTCAGAGACACTTAATCTTTTAAAATATTTCACTGCTGTGACGTCATTTCTCTCAGGTGCCAAGATGACCGCACATTTAAATGCTTGGGTAAAACATGGTGGTAAGGGTAAACATTAATAAATTCCCAATAGTTAAGGAGTCATGACCAAAACATTTTTTGCCATTACATGCATGAAAGGTTTTTGAAAACAGACAAACAGTTATTACACATTTCTCAATTATTGATCAGTAAAAATATAGCCGATAATTCTTAGCTAAGTGTGCAAGAAGACCGGACAGCATCGTATCAATAACTTTTTCAAATTGTAATTTCTTTATGAAAAGGTAATGCAAATCTTTATTTCTTCTAAATTCAACCAAAAACTTTTAGCATATACAGTTATTTAGTTCCATTTTTCTCCACTTCTATTTTCGTTTTCAGAATTTTCGAGAATTATTTTCAAAAACTTACAAGGGTACACGAGTATTTTTATCGTTCCTGTCGTTAAATTATCTCCATAACAGTAAAGTTAAAATTTCAGCAACCGTTTACAATCGTTTCCGTGAACATAAATACCTCTTTATCGTCTAATTCCTCCCAACTTTCCAAAACATCATTTTCTTCTGCCATTTTTGTCCAATTTCATTTACGATAAGGTACCAGACCACTATCCACTATTTACGACATTTTATAAGCGGATTCAAGTTCACAAATGTCTGATTGTTTTTTATTGGATTTAAAAACCATCACATCTACTAGAGTTAAAGATTATAAAGATTATAAGTAGGTAGTTGGCTTACTTCTTCAAAGAAAAAATATTTATTTATAATTTTATTGATATATTTTGCTAATATTAAAAAACATAATTATATCATGCTTAAAACAGTTATATAACAAGGAGTATTGTGTTAAGAAAACAATGCTAGAATATCAGCCAACTACCTAAACATTTTAGTAAAAATTGTCATTATATTCTTTAACTGTTTGTGTTACCTAACATTATGTGTACATGACTGATCGGAGTTAATTCAACAAAGCAATTTGCACATATATACACTGGTCAAAAGTTCTAAGTGCACACTTTTCAATTTTGAATATCTCAAAGTAAGGTTATTCTAATTGAACGAAAGTTTGATACAATGTTAATTATGATCAAACAATAATATTTTTTGAAAACCGTGCACATGGTTTACGTATTACGTCATCCACGTCGGCATACGCTATTTATGCGTAATCCCCGTGCGGCAATAAAAAATTATTTTTTTACAATCTTTTTTGTTTTTCACATGTTCGTTGACTCCAGACAAACACGAACAACACACCAACAAATTGTAACCATGAAACGGTTGACGTCAGCAGACAACGACATTGCCGTCAAAATTCTTTTCACTGGCACAACTTCAAATTTGTTCTAATAAAAATTTGACGGTTTTTGTAAATGCAAAAGAAATACCATATTTTTGCATATTTAATTAATTTAAGAAGAAAATCAAACGATATTATTTTCTAGATCGATAACGTTGCTTAAGTTGAACGCTGACGCTACTCAATTACGTCATTCAATATTTATGTAAAACAACGTAAACTCGAAAATATAAGTGAAGCATTAAAAAAAAATTTTGTTGGATAAGTGTCCAATAAATAAAAATTTAAAACTAAAATTTATAGAAATTCAATAAACTTTAAAATCGAATGATTCGAAAATGACGTTCATTTGGTCAAAAAGCGTGTCCGAAAACTGGTCAGTTTTATCAAAATGAATACATTTTTTTTCATTTGGAAAGGCTGTTACACATATATCATAGAGAATTGCATCATCCCAAACTGCTAGACAATTTAAAAACTTTTGGCAGTCCAGAAATGTGTGTCCCGTGATAGACATAAACAATAAAACACATTTTGAAAAAAAAATTATACCATTTTAAATGTACAATTCCATTTTACTTGCAAACGTTATTGAATTCAGACCACATTTCCGTCAGTTCCAGCCATTCTGTCAACAAAGTTCAAGGGCATAATCTGCACATGATTTTTTTTCCTGCAGAAGCTTAAAGTGCCTTTTTTCTCATGTCAAATAAATAGAAAACTTAATATAAAACAACGGGAAATTTTATGGTTCGTCAGAGACACTTAATCTTTTAAAATATTTCACTGCTGTGACGTCATTTCTCTCAGGTGCCAAGATGACCGCACATTTAAATGCTTGGGTAAAACATGGTGGTAAGGGTAAACATTAATAAATTCCCAATAGTTAAGGAGTCATGACCAAAACATTTTTTGCCATTACATGCATGAAAGGTTTTTGAAAACAGACAAACAGTTATTACACATTTCTCAATTATTGATCAGTAAAAATATAGCCGATAATTCTTAGCTAAGTGTGCAAGAAGACCGGACAGCATCGTATCAATAACTTTTTCAAATTGTAATTTCTTTATGAAAAGGTAATGCAAATCTTTATTTCTTCTAAATTCAACCAAAAACTTTTAGCATATACAGTTATTTAGTTCCATTTTTCTCCACTTCTATTTTCGTTTTCAGAATTTTCGAGAATTATTTTCAAAAACTTACAAGGGTACACGAGTATTTTTATCGTTCCTGTCGTTAAATTATCTCCATAACAGTAAAGTTAAAATTTCAGCAACCGTTTACAATCGTTTCCGTGAACATAAATACCTCTTTATCGTCTAATTCCTCCCAACTTTCCAAAACATCATTTTCTTCTGCCATTTTTGTCCAATTTCATTTACGATAAGGTACCAGACCACTATCCACTATTTACGACATTTTATAAGCGGATTCAAGTTCACAAATGTCTGATTGTTTTTTATTGGATTTAAAAACCATCACATCTACTAGAGTTAAAGATTATAAAGATTATAAGTAGGTAGTTGGCTTACTTCTTCAAAGAAAAAATATTTATTTATAATTTTATTGATATATTTTGCTAATATTAAAAAACATAATTATATCATGCTTAAAACAGTTATATAACAAGGAGTATTGTGTTAAGAAAACAATGCTAGAATATCAGCCAACTACCTAAACATTTTAGTAAAAATTGTCATTATATTCTTTAACTGTTTGTGTTACCTAACATTATGTGTACATGACTGATCGGAGTTAATTCAACAAAGCAATTTGCACATATATACACTGGTCAAAAGTTCTAAGTGCACACTTTTCAATTTTGAATATCTCAAAGTAAGGTTATTCTAATTGAACGAAAGTTTGATACAATGTTAATTATGATCAAACAATAATATTTTTTGAAAACCGTGCACATGGTTTACGTATTACGTCATCCACGTCGGCATACGCTATTTATGCGTAATCCCCGTGCGGCAATAAAAAATTATTTTTTTACAATCTTTTTTGTTTTTCACATGTTCGTTGACTCCAGACAAACACGAACAACACACCAACAAATTGTAACCATGAAACGGTTGACGTCAGCAGACAACGACATTGCCGTCAAAATTCTTTTCACTGGCACAACTTCAAATTTGTTCTAATAAAAATTTGACGGTTTTTGTAAATGCAAAAGAAATACCATATTTTTGCATATTTAATTAATTTAAGAAGAAAATCAAACGATATTATTTTCTAGATCGATAACGTTGCTTAAGTTGAACGCTGACGCTACTCAATTACGTCATTCAATATTTATGTAAAACAACGTAAACTCGAAAATATAAGTGAAGCATTAAAAAAAAATTTTGTTGGATAAGTGTCCAATAAATAAAAATTTAAAACTAAAATTTATAGAAATTCAATAAACTTTAAAATCGAATGATTCGAAAATGACGTTCATTTGGTCAAAAAGCGTGTCCGAAAACTGGTCAGTTTTATCAAAATGAATACATTTTTTTTCATTTGGAAAGGCTGTTACACATATATCATAGAGAATTGCATCATCCCAAACTGCTAGACAATTTAAAAACTTTTGGCACAAAACATTGTTTAAAAAATGGAATTTCCTCCTAGAAATCCTGTAAAAACGTTATGGATAAAATAGAGAAGATTGCGTTGGCTCATTGTGCCCAGCAGACCATTACAAGGCTACAGGAAGCTATTTTAGTGCAATGGAATGGCAAACTACAGTATTTCCTTTAAATTTGCATGAAATTTAAATTATACAGAGATGAGAAAACGATCAAAAATGATGGCCGATGCAGTGATAATAAACTTGAGAATTGCTTTCTGAGTATTAGTGAGCTAAAATGTTATTATTTTTTAATCTGGTTAAGCAGACATAATTTTTTTGGTGTGCTTTAACAGAATATTGATTCTTCTTCATTGTAATTTACACTATTTTGAAAGATTGAATCAAATAATTTGAAAAATCAACATTTATCAAGTGTGCACTTAGAACTTTTGACTAGTGTAGTTCAACGGCAAGACTGTTATTGATGTACCGCATCCCTATTTCTCCTGTTTGAAGTTGTCGAAATTTGCCAAATGCTCTGTATTCTTTGGTAAAACCTCCCATAAGGAAGAACTATGTATTATGTAACTTATCCTCTAAATATATATATCACATATTCCGTGAAAAAGTCAGTACTGTAGACATTCATGGGCAATTTTATTTCTTTATTTTGTGCAAAATTTAAGGTTGATACTGCTTACTGGAAGTATCTTTCTTGCAGAGTATTTTTATATTATCTTCATCTCTCAACTATGCATTAGGAACAAAATGCAACTATGTATTAGGAACAAAACACAAAGTAACAACTACTCCTAAGCTTAAATTACATGTCGGCAATGTTAAAAATAATAATGTTTTCCCTCAGAAACTATTGGGCATCTATATTGACAATACACTATCTTGGAAAACCCATATTGAAAAAAAACAACATGCAAACAACTAACTACTAAGATAACCTGTTCAAAAGAATTTCGCATTACCTTACTCCAGAAATGAAAGAAATGTTCCATCATGCATATATAGCATCAACCATGGACTATGATAGCATAATTTGCAGCCAAGCTAACAAGTGCGACCTGAGCACAATTTAAAAACAACAAAAGCGAATTATCAAAATTATTCTTCGAAAACCAATGAGAACGCCGACCGATAATATGTTTCTATCTCTTAAATGGCTGCTCACATTTCATAACCGTTGTAGATATCATACTGGCCGGTATTATGAAGTATAAAGCATTACATAATCGGACACCCCCTTATACAATCTTGTATCCATATCTGAGAGCAAATTACATTTTCTAAGATCTGCCTCAAATTTAGATCTGTCACATACTTGTCGTCCTCAAACGGAAATTCTAAAACGGACTTTTGGTTACTCTAGTATTACTTTATAAAATTTGATCCCAACACATATCCGATCCTGTCAAAAATTAAATGTTTTTAAAAATGTTCCAAAGATTATTTACTAAACAATAACTCCGTGTACTGAAATATTACGGTGTATTTATACTATTTTAATTAACCCATATACAAGTGACAAATTCCTCATATTCTTATTCTACTTTATATATAAATTTGTTTGTCTGTAACTTGTGATTTTCATGTTTGTGTGCGTAAATGTTTGCTTTTTGTTTTTTCTATTTGCTGTTTTTAATTCTTAATTTGATATGTTATTATTGCACATATTTCATGTATGCATGTGCCTTGAATGATTGTTGATATTATATATTTTGTTATATTTTATACAATGCCTCATTGAAAATAATTCAATAATTTTTATGTTTATGTTCTTAATTAGTTACCTTCTTTAAATAAAAATATTATTATTATTATTATTATTATTCATGTGTTAGGGCATGGGGTAGGGATCGGACAGCGTGATCTGTTTTCTGTTTGTGGATTTTTCATATATATATTTTTATTCATTCTGAGTTATTAATAATAATCGATAAAAAAAGCTCTTGAGAGCTTATGTTATTTCAGAATACCGATTACTAATCTAATGTTAACACTCGATTTGGAGCTTTTTGTTTTTCCTATTTGCTGTTTTTAATTCTTAATTTGATATGTTATTATTGCACATATTTCATGTATGCATGTGCTTTGAATGATTGTTGATATTGTATATTTTATTATATTTTATACAATGCCTCATTGAAAATAAGTTAATAATTTTATGTTCTTAATTAATTACCGTCTTTAAATAAAAATATTATTATTATTATTATTATTATTATTATTATTATTATTATTATTCATTCATTCTGAGTTATTAATAATAACCGATAAAAAAACTCTTGAGAGCTTATGTTATTTCAGAATACCGATTACTAATCTAATGTTTACACACTCGATTTGGTGAGAGTCTTTTACCGGTTAAAATAGCATAGCGGTGTAGAGCCTAAAATGATTTTTCTAGTTAAAAATAAGATTGTATTTGTTTTAATTCTTATAACAATATACAAACATTAAAAATAAAAAAATGACAAATATATTTGTTTTCATTATTTAAATCTTTTTATTTTTGCAATAAAATCTTTCGGATTTTTTACGACAACTAACCACTTTGTATTAGTCACCTTGATCAAAACAATGGAAAACTCCAATATTTCAGACCACGATAAAGCTGTTTTAACGAGGATTTTCAATCCAAATTTGCCTTATGGAGATACTCTAGATGAAGATAATCTACCGGTGAATGTTGTTGGTAAATGACAGTGTATTTTTTGCAGTTTATAATAGTCTCAAACATAGGCCTATGTGAACCATTTAGAGGGTTGCATGCAAGACTGTCTGAACTGCATTGTAGTGAAAAAGCAGTTACCGTAGTCTTGCATGCAACCCTCAATACACCTGTTTACAAACCGGGTAAATGCCAATGTCTGCAGCTGTTATATTTATATGTGATTTTTAGCTCGACTATTCGAAGAATATGTCGAGCTATTGTACTCACTTGGGCGTCGGCGTCCCGCTTTGGTTAAAGTTTGCATGCAACCTACTGATATCTTAAAAACTGCTATAGCTACCAGTGTTTTTTTCACTTTTGGGGGAAGGGGGTCGCAGCCCTTTGGAGGGGGAAAATTGCGACGCGAACAAAGGAAAGGGGAATATTTGGAATATACTTGCAACCTGTCAAACACAACAAAACAAAGGGTTCACTGATTTTTTAATTCAAAGAAAGTCAGTGTTCTACAGTGAAATGTCTTTTCTCCCTCTGCAATTTATCAATTATTCTTGTCAATGTATTGTCTATCAGTGGGGTATCCATTAAACATATCCTGACTCAGTACGGTCTGTAACCGATCCAGCAAAGGGGGAATTTTTTATCTGACATGGGGGAAATATATATACTATTTTGAGGGGGGAATGGGGCCCTATTTCTCCCAATATTTGGCATAAAAAATCACTGCCATAACTCATCCTTGCCTTTTTTATTTAATTTTTGCCCTTTTTCGCTTAGAAATTAGAATTAAGACTTAGAAATTATGGTTAAAGTTTCAATGTTAGTGTTTTTCATAGGTAATGCTATAGAAAAGGTTTAAAACAGATGTACTTAACATACTTTGGTTGAAAGTGTTGAGTGGTTATACAATACTATACTATAGACCTTTCCGATAAGTGTTGTTATCTCCCTTTGCTGATAATCAGGTCGCGGTTAATTCTACTTCCGGTGGGCAAATATGATCACCCGATTTACCGAAAGCGCCATTTGTCTTAGTTATGACCATTTATTTTTATTGGATGCGATAATCTAATTAATGATTATTCGAATGTTGCTGATTTAATACAGAAATATTCATTTAATTTGACAACTGTAACGTGCCCCGAGCGGAAGGCACATAAAACCGACTACTTGTCTCAGCATATAAATATATATATATAATTTTTCTCGAAAAATGATTTCAACGTATGTCAGGGCAATGTATTGTTTTAACAATATAATAAATTTTTCCTGAGCTACTTTGCTCCAAAATGATTTCAATGGTTGTTGAAATGATTGGGGTGAAACACAATAATCAGGATAAGAATCAGCTGAACATATAATAATATCCCAGGGCAATGAACCTCCTGGACAAAAATAGCTGATGCTAAAGTTTCAACCACTCACCCAAACAAAAATCACAGTCCGAAACATAACAATCACACACGAACTTCAAGCACGATCTCAGCGCATATGCTGAGCAATAAAACTATATGAAACACAATGATGTTTCGAACTACTTTCAACAGATCCTCAAACAATAACACACTTGCATCAAGCAAACCTGAGCAACTAAAACTTTCAAATTCTGCTCAAAAGAGTCAACAAACCACATCTAAACAAAACCTCAAGCAAAACGCCTTCAAACATACCCTCAACACTAAACCGCTGCTGAACAATAAGTGTCTCAGACCTATGTGATATCCCGAGGATGCGAGAACCTCTTCGTCAGCAATAGTCTGGGAACACTGTCTAACCTGAAACCTATCCTCAGCACCTATTCTGAAGCTACCTAAGGGACAGAAGTGTCTCAGACGCATGTGTTTCCAGCAATTGTCTGAAGGCACTGTCTAGAAACCCTATCCTCATCACCTTCTCTGAAGCTACCTTAGGGACACAAGTGTTTCAGACGCATGTGTTTCCAGCAATTGTCTGAGGACACTATCTAAATACCCTTTGCTCAACATCTACTCTGAAGCTACCTTAGGGACACAAGTGTTTCAGACGCATGTGTTTCCAGCAATTGTCTGAAGACACTATCTCAAAACCCTATCAACCCTAGCTTCAACCAATACTATTCACATCAAACATGTTGAACAAAACAACCCGGTCAATATGCCCTAGTACAGATATGTACTATATTGGACCTATAATGCAGACCAAAATGTTGAATCTCAACGATGTGAATACCTCGACACTCGGCGACAGACTGCCCTGTAACAATGAACGGTAATTGCTTTTATAGCCTTCGACGGAAGACCTCGGACTTAACCGTTCAACTATATTAATTTAACACAAAGCATTAAAATAACCAAAAAGATTTAGCAGTTAGACTCGGCCCAAGCTAAATCGTCAAATAATTTTCCTCACACAACAATAATGTATTTTTCATATAGCTCGCTCATATACTAAGTAAGCGAATTTCTGAAAGCTGGCCGCCGAAAGCTAGTTAGAATAACCGAATGCGCTGTTGTATGTGCATTTTTCTTAGTTACGACGATTAATTTTTATAAGATGTGATAATATAATGAATGATCATTTAAATGTTGCAGATTTAATACAAAATATTCTTTAAGATTGACAACAAGATCATATTTAACCATACACTTATTTTGGTTAAGAAATGTTATCATTTGAACACCGATTATTTTATGTATATCAACTTAACGAATTAAGTTACTGGCTATTATCGCACCTTATATACAAATTGCCAACAAGTTTGAATATACATAAGCTGATGATGATATTCACTCATATTTTAAAATTAGTACAAATTTGCTGTCATAATTAGTAATGTAATGTCAAAACTAATGTTTCATTTACGGTTTACATATTCTTGAATAAGGCTTCTGATGTAACAAACACCTAGTATGAAAGGAAACGGTTCACTTCTTATTTTACTTATTATATATAAAATGATAAATTTCCATTGAATCATTAGTTAGCAACATGACATCAAACAACAGGTTAGCGATATTCGACGATAATTACTTATGCGGTTGCCCACGAGTAAAACAAAAACATTGCAACACGTACATTTTCTTTTTTCATTTCTGAATCCCCGACGGAAGAAAAAGTCCGCTTTTAACATTCATAACTACAGATCTCTTAAATATGAATAAAAGTAAATAATAAAAAAGCATGTTTTTCAAAAAGTGCATGCAAATCGTGAGCGAAAATTATGTTTGTGAATTATTTGACTATTGAAAATTCGCAGATTTCGTTTTTCATTATTGATATGAATTTACATATAATTGAAGTGTACATGCATGTATCTCTTCACTAGCGTGCGAAAATAAGATATGATTTAGCGGTATGAGCTAGAACATAACACGCTTCGATCAATTAGACGGTTCGGTCGTCATTTTCATTATTGACTCTAAATAAAATTAACTAATAAAAAAGATTGAATTAAATTAAAAGTTAGCAATGCGGTTGACACTGTTGCAAACACTTCAGTGGGATGAGAACTACGATTTGCAATTGTTGTTGAGCAACTCTAATTGTTGTGAATTTGAATTAACATCTCTCTTTGCCGGACGCTCGTTTTCAAAGAACTTTTCGGTATTTTTAGACTTATTTTTATTTGAGAAGGGAATGTCATGAATCGAGTTAGTTTTTTAATGTATGACCTCAGCGCATTACCATTATATTATGTATGTGTTACCTTTCATAATCAGTTGCCATAAAATAAAATTTTGTTGTTCGTCAATCGTCAATGATCATAATTAAAAAATCTAGTTTTCTTGTTAAGATAATTAGCGATCTAACAAAAACGATTTTGGTAAATGAAATTCTGATCAAGGTGGATATGTGCAAAAGCAGCTAACATTTCAAAATTAGTAAACAGTTAAGGCATCGCCACACTCCTCCCAATTCTATTCATCGATAAAATAAAAATCATCAAATCTCAGTAATGACAAAATGCCATTTAATGAAACTTTGCACAAATGAAGGTTACTAATGTATCTTTATTTAGCATACAAAAAGACAACTAAGAAAAGTAAAGAAACAAAGCTAGACCTAAAAATTCCTTGAATTCTATTTACATAAATTCACAAAAACTAGGCAATGCAGAACATTACTTTAAATTCCCTCGTGAGCGCAATGATACTGACAAGAAAATGTTGTGTACTTTGTAAAAAACGTTCAACTATTAAAAGAGAAATCAGTGATAGTCATCCGTTTACGCGACCAGGAAATTGAAGGTCAAATACACTTTTACTAATATCTCGTAAAGTTTACATAAGTAAATCATGAGGACACAATAAATTGTTGTCAGTATCATATTACTCATGTGGGCATTTAAAATGATGGTTTGTGTTCTTTAGTTTTTGTGAATTTATGTAAATAGAAGTTGAGGGAATGTTTATATCCTGCTATTTTTCTTTACTTTTCTAATATGTCTTACCATCTGTAAGATAAAAATACATTAATAACATACACTTTTGCAAAGTTTCATTTAACAGCATTTTGCTGTTATTGAGATTTTGATAATTTTCTTTTTATCGATGAATAGAATTGGGAGGAGTGTGGAAGGCCCTTAAGACAGTTATTGGAAAAAAACAACCTTAATTATGCCCCCCTTCGAAGAAGCGGGGGTATATTGCTTTGCACATGTCGGTCGGTCGGTATGTCGGTCGGTATGTCGGTCGGTATGTCGGTCCGTAGACCACATCTTGTCCGATCAATAACTAGACAACGCTTTGTGATACAGTCCTCATATTTGGTGTGGAGGTTGGTCATGACCAGTAGAAGACCCCTATTGATTTTGGGGTCAGTAGGTCAAAGGTCAAGGTCACAGTGGCCTTGACCACAAAAACCTTGTCCGATCAATAACTAGACAACGCTTTGTGATACAGTCCTCATATTTGGTGTGGAGGTTGGTCATGACCAGTAGAAGACCCCTATTGATTTTGGGGTCAGTAGGTCAAAGGTCAAGGTCACAGTGGCCTTGACCACAAAAACCTTGTCCGATCAATAACTAGACAACGCTTTGTGATACAGTCCTCATATTTGGTGTGGAGGTTGGTCATGACCAGTAGAAGACCCCTATTGATTTTGGGGTCAGTAGGTCAAAGGTCAAGGTCACAGTGGCCTTGACCACAAAAACCTTGTCCGATCAATAACTAGACAACGCTTTGTGATACAGTCCTCATATTTGGTGTGGAGGTTGGTCATGACCAGTAGAAGACCCCTATTGATTTTGGGGTCAGTAGGTCAAAGGTCAAGGTCACAGTGGCCTTGACCACAAAAACCTTGTCCGATCAATAACTAGACAACGCTTTGTGATACAGTCCTCATATTTGGTGTGGAGGTTGGTCATGACCAGTAGAAGACCCCTATTGATTTTGGGGTCAGTAGGTCAAAGGTCAAGGTCACAGTGGCCTTGACCACAAAAACCTTGTCCGATCAATAACTAGACAACGCTTTGTGATACAGTCCTCATATTTGGTGTGGAGGTTGGTCATGACCAGTAGAAGACCCCTATTGATTTTGGGGTCAGTAAGTCAAAGGTCAAGGTCACAGTGGCCTTGACCACAAAAACCTTGTCCGATCAATAACTAGACAACGCTTTGTGATACAGTCCTCATATTTGGTGTGGAGGTTGGTCATGACCAGTAGAAGACCCCTATTGATTTTGGGGTCAGTAAGTCAAAGGTCAAGGTCACAGTGGCCTTGACCACAAAAACCTTGTCCGATCAATAACTAGACAACGCTTTGTGATACAGTCCTCATATTTGGTGTGGAGGTTGGTCATGACCAATAGAAGAACCCTATTGATTTTAGGATCAGTAGGTCAAAGGTCAAGGTCACAGTGGCCTTTGCATACAAAAACGTTGTCCGATCAATAACTAGACAACGCTTTGTGATACAGACCTCATATTAAACGATTGTTGGATGTGTCTCTTCAAAAGTTATATAAATGGTTCCGGTCCGCTGCCTAATTAGGTCATGACAGCTAAAAATAGATTTTTGACTTTGTCAATCTTTGAACGACATCTCCTCCTATATTACTGGGTCAATTTTGATGAAACTTCACACAAATGATCATTTGATGAGTCTCTTCAAAAGTTATATAAATGGTTCCGGTCTGCTGCCTAATTAGGTCGCGTCAGCTAAAAATAGATTTTTGACTTTGTCAGTCTTTAAACAACATCTCCACCCAAACCGCTAACCCAATTTCAACCAAACTTGACACAATTGATCATTGGATGAGTCTCTTCAAAAGTTATATAAATGGTTCCGGTCCGCTGCCTAATTAGGTCACAACAGCTAAAAATAGATTTTTGACTTTGTTGATATATAGGAGTTCCACCGTCTTGTAAATTGCTTTCATGACTGGTACCCTTCATTGCTAAAGCTTACAAAAGTCTCTAAATTTCCAAAAATTTAAATTCAATGCTAATAGATATCACTTGCACGTCAGGGGGGGCATTTGTGTTTGACAAACACCTCTTGTTATATTTTGAAATCTGTTTGCTAGAACATTCGGGTTAAAAAAAACAAAGACTTGTGATTTTCCATTTTATTATAATCGTTCAGTTTTTTGAAAGCATAGTATCAGTAAAGAAAAATCCGAAATCTGACAAGAACAAACAAACATAGATCATCTCTTTTTTATTTAACGAACATTTTGCTCGCTTTCTCTATATATTCCTTTGTTCGTTTTACTCTCCGACCGGAAGTAAACTATCACACTCCACGCTAAAGAGCGCAAAGGAACGGTAATTTGCCAAAGGAGATAACAACCCTTATCGGAAAGGACTATACGATACGATACGATACGGATTACTATACTATACTATACTATACTAGACTAGACTAGACTAGACTAGACTAGGCTTAGGCTTAGGCTTAGGCTTAGACTTAGACTTAGACTTAGACTAATAGTATAGTATACTATACTATTAGGCTTAGACTTAGACTTAGACTTTTAGTATAGTATAGTATAGTATAGTATAGTATAGTATAGTATAGTATAGTATAGTATAGTATAGTATAGTATAGTACACTACACTACACTACACTACACTACACTACACTACACTACACTACACTATACTTTATACTATACTCTATACTATACTACACTATACTATACTATACTATACTATTCTCTACTATACTATACTATACTATACTTTATACTATACTCTATACTATTCTACACTATACTATACTATACTATACTCTATACTATAATATACTATACTGTACTGTACTGTACTGTACTGTACTGTACTGTACTGTACTGTACTACACTACACTACACTACACTACACTACACTACACTACACTACACTACACTACACTATACTATACTTTATACTATACTCTATACTATACTACACTATACCATACTATACTATACTATACTATACTATACTATACTATACTATACTATACTATACTATACTATACTCTATACTATACTACACTACACTACACTACACTACACTACACTACACTACACTACACTACACTACACTACACTACACTACACTACACTACACTACACTACACTACACTACACTACACTACACTACACTACACTACACTATACTATACTATACTATACTATACTATACTATACTACACTACACTACACTACACTACACTACACTACACTACACTACACTACACTACACTACACTACACTAGACCACACCACACCACACCACACCACCACCACACCACCACCCCCACCACCACCCCCACCACCCCAACCCCACCACTCCCCCCACCACACCACCACCACCACCACACCACCTGCACCACCCCCACACCACCACCCCCACACCACCACCCCCCCACCACCACCACCACCACCCCCACCACACCACCCCATCTCACACCACATCCCCACCACCCCCACCACCACCCCACCACCACCACCACCCCACCACCTCCACCCCACCACACCACCAACAATAATACCGTCAACAACACCGTCAACAACACCACCAACAACACTGTGAACAACAACGTCAACAACACGGTCAACAACACCACCAACAACACCGTCAACAACACTGTCAACAACACCGTCAACAAGACCACCAAGAACACCGTCAACAACACCATCAACAACACCACCAACAACAACGCCACCACCAACAACACCACCAACAACAATAGCATCAACAACACCAACAACCAACAACAATAGCATCAACAACACCAACAACCGACAACACCAACAACAACACTGACAACAACACCAACAACAACACCAACACCACCAACAACACCAACACTACCAACACCAACAACAATACCAACAACAGCAACAACACCCACACCACCAACAACAGCAACCAGCATACCATACCTTATTATACTACACCACACCCCACCACATTACTATAGGTGGGCAGGGATAGTGGGTTGATGGGTGTTGGATCAGGGGTGTATGGACTGGGTTGTGTAAACCCTCTAAAAAAACTACAATAATAAAGTAAGTGTAATTTATTGATTTCCTAACTTGGATTAAGAAACTTTTGTTCATGTGTGTGTGTTGGGTGTCATAAACTCCTGAATCACTCCCCAGTTTAAATGAAGCCCAGTTTTAAATGTGCTTAAATAGTCGAGCGTGCAGTCGTTTCCGACTGGCTCTTGTTTAAAATATTATTTGCAAGTCTAATCAATTATATTCCAATGTTTTTATTGCAGTGTCTAGAGATCCAATATCCAGATAAAGAAAATTCATTATTGATTCCCTCTGGAGCCCACCCTGCCTTCACATTTTGATTTGTTTTATAAATGGAATAAAAAGTATTTTAAAAAACATCAATAATTTGGTTTATTTTATTTATTCATGGGTTAGGATCTGTTTTGACAATGAAGGGTTATTCATTTGTCACGTTCAGACCAGGATAATGGAAGATTATGAGTATTATGGAAGATACAGGGGAGAGCAATGTTAATGGTTTGTGAGTCCTCCTCTCATCCCATACTTTGGTGATCAGTTTTGATTGGATATTTATTAGTTGTCAAATCATGCATTGATCAGTTTTGTTGGGTATTAGTTTTAAGGACATGTAATAATTAGTTTTGATAATTTATTTTCAGATCATAATATTGGATATTAATTTGTTGAATATGCAGTGATTATACATTTGTAAGTTTTAATTGGATATTAATTTGTCAAAAATGCTGTGTTGTCTAAAGCGGCATTACTTCAATTTAACCCGGTTTTGTATGAAATATTACATGTATTTGGAACTATAGGCACAAATTTGCAGCATTAGTGCGGGCTAATAAAATTTTAATTTACTAAAATAAATTTGGTCAGCGCAACTTAAAGCGAAAGTAGGATTTTCGAAACTTCACAGAAATCAAGATTGCGCATGAAGTGGTCTCTAAGTAAAAAATTGGTGCTAAATATACCTCGATTATATTTAGCTTCTTAAAAGTTCTTTAATGATAATTTAACAATCAGACAATATCATTGAAAATCCCGTCTATAAGAAAGAATTCGATCGAACCTTTTGTGTTCTGTTAGAGAGTTTATATATTGGAGTCTATGGACAAATATGATTTTTGTGTCGCCTGCGATAGCAGGTAGACACATAGGGATCCTATTGTCCGGCAGCCGCGTCAGTGCCGTCGTCCAACTTAATGTTGCCTTTAACTTTGAAAGTACTTGTCCTATTCACATTGTAATTGGAATATATCATCAGCATGAACAATGCCATCTGTGATGACAAGAATGATAACTCCAGTTACAATATTTTTTGAGTTATGCCCCTTTCAAATGCCACTTTAACCTAAAACTTAATGTTGCCTATAACTTTGAGAGTGCTTGTCCTATTCACTTCATACTTGGAATATATCAACAGCATGAACAATGCCATCTGTGACGACAAGAATGATAACTCCAGTTTCAATATTTTGGAGTTATGTCCCTTTCAAATGCAACTTTAACATGAAACTTAATGTTAACTTTGAAACTACTTGTCCTGTTCACTTCATACTTGGAATACGTTATCAGCAAGACCATCAACATTGGTAACAAAAAGAATCATAACTTCTG
The DNA here is from genome assembly GCA_038501625.1 of Corbicula japonica. Taxonomy (NCBI): domain Eukaryota; kingdom Metazoa; phylum Mollusca; class Bivalvia; order Venerida; family Cyrenidae; genus Corbicula; species Corbicula japonica. The sequence goes on from JAZAYU010000143.1 coordinate 57,966, forward strand.
TTTGATTATATTTTGAGTTATGCCTCTTTCAAATGCAACTTTAAGATGAAACTTATTGTTGATTTAACTTTGAAAGTAATTGTCCTATTCACTTGATATTCGAAATAAATCATCTTCATTAACCACATAATTATGAAGAACAAGAATGATAACTCCTGCTGGACTATTTTATGAGTTTTGTCGCTTTAATATACAACCTTAACATGAAACTTAATGTTGCCTATAACTTTTAAAGTACTTGTCCTATTCACTCTTCGAATATATCATCTTCATGAACAACAACAACATTGATTACAACAAGAATCATAACTCCTGTTTGACTAATTTTTTTTTCAAATGTAAATTTCACATGAAACTTAATGGTGTGTATAATTTGAAAGTACTTGCCCTATTCATTGAATGATTGGATTGTATCATCAACATGAACAGTGCCATCGACAACTTCAACAATTATAACTCCTGTTTGAATATTTTATGAGTTATGTCCCTTTCAAATGCAACTTTAACATGAAACTTAGTGTTGCCTGTAAAATGGAAAGTACTTGTTCAATTCACCTAATACTTTGAATAACTCATCTGCGTGCAAAAACCAATTTTTGAAGATGATAACTCGGGTTTCACCATTATTATAGTTATTCCCCTTTTAAATGCAATTTAGATGACACATGTGTTCAGTGGTGTAGTATTGAATTCAACTTAAATAAAATATTTTTATTATATATGATTAAACATAGGCCCACATTTCAACTTTTTCCATGCAGGCGACACATGTGTTCCGAGGAACACAACGTTCTAGTTCAATAGTATATTCTTACTTAAGTTTAGGGCTGGGGCTTTAACCTTGCACTCCATATACGCATTTTAGAGCATGTGCAAACAGTGTAGCGGTAGATCCAGATCAGATGGCACATTCTTGCTGTTTGCTCAGGATCTGCACTGTTCCCTTTTTTATTCATTGGGTTATTTCTGGCCAAGAAGTGAATAATTTACATCCTGATCAAGTAAGACATACATTCCAGTGATCTGGATCAGTACTGGTCATGCACACATTCAAACATGTATATATGAAGTAAAGGGTTAAATTTTTATTATTTACAGAAGAAGTAGAGACAGAAGATGTGAAGGAAGCAAAGAGATTGGAGGTAGAAGGTGTGAAGGAGGCAGAGACCGGTCATGTGGATAGAGCACTGGATTTGTTTAACAAGGCTATAGCCCTAGCACCAGAGCATGCCTCCAGCTATAACAACAGAGCTCAGGCATTACGATTGCAAGGAGATGTTGCAGGTACCCGTTTTTGATTGTTCATAATCTGGAAAAAAAACTCGGGAAATAAATTTAATGTTACTCATTATTTTCTTTCAGTTTGCTAAAACAACCCAAAGTCATTAAATATTGTGTTTATTTCAGGTGCACTTCAGGATTTGAACAAAGCTATAGAGTTGAGCAGAGGTCAAGGGAAGGTTGCTTGCCAAGCTTACACACAGCGGGGCCTTATCAAACGCCTTGAAGGTACATGTATTTATGGCTTGGCACAAAACTCCACTATCACCCTTAACCTTTTACTCCAAAGATACACCTTTATTGCATGGCGGAACAGTGTATATCCAGATCAGCTGGCCCAAGATTTGAACAATTTGCTGTCTGATCCGGATCTAAACTGGTCCCAACCGTGCCCCTGATAAGGATGTACACTGTTCCCTTTTAGATTCATAAAGCAATTTATGACCAAATAGTGACCATTGTTGATCCAGAGAAAATGGAATTGATTCGCTGTTGAATCTGGATCTACACTAGTTGCGCACATGTTAAAACAAATATAGAGTTAAGAGTTAAAATTTAAGATTTACGAGGGTCATTCATAAAGTTTCCGGACTCTGACTGTAAAAATCTTATTATTGTTTATATTGCGTAGAAACTTGATCAATATGTGAAGAAAAGTATAACAAATTTAGTGTATTTGTTATTTTTTTATTTATTTCAACCCTACTCCATCCTATCTGTTGCTATGGTTATCACACTAACGCGTCACGGAGCAGTTTGACGCAACGTAATTATAGCAAATGTTTCTTGTTATACCGACTTCATTAAAATCGTGAATATGCTTATTAGCGCGCTAAAAATCGGCATGACGTTACGTCATCTATCTGACATCAATTATCAAAAGTTTAACGGTTCTATGATAAACAACCAGTTCAAACTTCATGATGAACGCCGACAGGTTGAATAGTGCTGCAACACACTTGACGCCAACGTCAAAATCCACGGAGCAACGAGCAATTATTAAACATTGCGTAAAAGTGGGGATGACGCCTACGGACACATTAAAGTTTTTGAAAAGTGACAAAACAGCAAAAGTGACTTGCACTATTGTTTTTGATTGGCACAAGCGATTCAGCGAAGGTGATGAAGACGTCAATGACCGGAAACATTCGGGTCATCCTTCTGTTAGTGGGAAAATAAACGATCGCATAAGAGACATTCTGAGAAGTGATCGGCGGAGAACAGTACAAGAAATAGCGGAAATGACTGATGTTAGCGTGGGCAAGGCTTACAATATTGTAACGAATGATCTTAACCAGCGAAAGGTGTGTGCACGATGGGTCCCGCGACTACTTAGCGACGAAGATAAACGACGACGAGTTGCGGCATCCGAAGCGTTTTTGAAACGTTTCGAGAGACAAGGACAACACTTCTTAGACAGAATTGTTACAGTCAATGAAACACAATAGTGTCACGATTTGAGTCTACCTGGTACGGCGATGTGTTCACTAAATGGATACACAGACACAGGAAATGCGTAGCGCTACACGGCGAGTATTTTGAAAAACATTAACTCAGTTGACGTTAGTAGCGTTAAATTGACGTTATCTGCTCTGTGGCGCTCTACCTTGTTCTATGTAAATTATTGTAAAGAAGTGAAATGTGACTGTATTTATTTGAAACTTTGTATTTAAAATACAGATGTATTAATCATCATGTGTGCGTTTTCTTATTATAGTATCTTTACAACTCTATGAATTATAGCAACAGTCCGGACCCTCGTATAACAAAATCTTACATTTTTCAAAGTGAAAGTCAAGCACATGCTTCAATAAATGTATGAAGTATTAAGTTGTTACTTTGTCTTTCATAACTGTGGCAATAATGGTTTGGTCAAATATTTTACCCTTCACTCTGTAGGTACTGTTTTTATCACATTATTCCATTGAATATGGCTCTTATTCCATGAGGGAACAATATAGATCCAGATCAGCAGGAACATCTGTGCATCTGATCAGGATCTGCACTATGATCATTCGGTAATTTCTAAAAAGCAACCAGTGCAGATTCAGATCAGGCATGAACATGACTGCTGATTTGGATTTACACTGATCGCACACATGTACAAATATGTATATATGGAGTTATGGGTTAATTCCATGGGGATGAATTTCCAAAAAAGCCTTAAAAGATATATTTGTGCAATTTTAACCCTTTCCTCCATAGACACACCTTAATTGCGTGGGCAAACAGTGTAGATCCAGATCAGCCGGTACATGCTTATATGTGGAGGAAAGGGTTAAGTTTGCGCAATTGTATTTTCTATGAAGACTTCTTATTACATAAATTCCCACATTTTCCATAGTGGGAAACAGTAATGGGGCAAATTTCAATGTTGGTGCATCAGTAATTCATGATATTTTCAGTTAATGCAAGGTAATGATTTATGCAACAAATCTAGAATAATTTTAATGCAAATTTAATGCATTGATTCAAAGCATTATTTGGCATTCAATATCATTGATTCATTTAATATGAAATATAAACTGATACTGAGATGCTCTAAGGATTCAACCCTTTCCTCCATATATACGCATTTTTACGCATGTGCGACCAGTATAGATCCAGGTCAGCAGTCACATCCGTGCCATCTGATAAGGATCTGCACTGGTTGCTTTTTGGTCAGAAATAACCTATTGAAACAAATTTCAAACAGTTTAGATCCTGATCAGACGGCACAGATGTGCTGGCTGATCTGGATCTAAACTGTTCGCCCGTGCAATAAAGGTGTGTCTATGGAGGAAAGGGTTAAAGCCTCCTATTCACAGTTCAGGGTGGAATACTTCAATGTCTCACATGTGGTTCATAATAGATGTACTACTATGTAATACCTTTAAAAGACCAAACAGGAGCAAATTTCGGTTGAATTTTGAACAGATCCCTACATTCTAAAGGAAGTTGATTACTTATATAAACATTTTAACTGTTATTTTTTGTTTTTTTTGTATTTATTGGTAGTAAACAGGGGAATAAAATATTGCTTTAAAATCTAATGCATTACTTTTTGAAATAATGGTAATTTAATGCATTACGTTTTGAAATGGTGCTAATTTGATTCATGACTTTTAAGTAATGCTAATTAATGCATTACTTTTTCAGAATACAGTAATGCTAATGCTTGTTAGATGCACATATTTTGGCAGATACCTAATGCTATTTTAATGCATTACTCTAAAAATATTTCAACCCATATCTGGTTGGAAAAACGAAAAAATTTAAACTCCTATGAAGTAACATGTTAACAAAGTAATAATCTGGCCCTAAGATTATAAAAAGGACAATGGAAACCAGTCCCCATTTCAGCCAATCATATGCATTAGATTTGAAATTGGTTTCAAATCTCAGTTTTATAACCCTTTCCTCCGTAGGTACACCTTTATTGGGTGGATGAACAGTGTAGATCCAGATCAGCCGGCTCATCTGTGTCTTCTGATCAGGATCTGCTCAGTCTTTATGATTTGATAGGTTATTTCTGACCAAAATGTGACCAGTGCAGATCCTGATCAGACAGCACAGATGTGCCGGCTGATCTGGATCTACACTAGTCGCACATGCGTAAAAATGTGCATATATGGAGGAAAAGGATAATCTTTTGCCCTTGAATTTAATAAGATTTATTTATCAATTACAGAGGATGAAGATGGATGCCGGGAAGATCTGAGAAATGCAGCCAACCTTGGCGGCCAGTTTGCTAAACAGCTTCTAGTGACCATGAATCCATATGCTGCTCTGTGTAACCAGATGCTTACTGAAGTGATCGGAAAGTTGCGGTGTGGGGAGAGTGACTTGCCAAATGCATAACTATGTGTGTCACAATCTCTTTGTGTATATATTGAAATAAGTGTAAATAAATTGGTTGATGTATTCTGATTTGATGCTGGCATCATTTTCCAAGTGTGGTTTAACTCTTTACTTCATATGTGGGTTTTATCACATGTGTGGAAGTGTACATTAGATCAGCCAGAACATCAGTGCTGTCTGATCTTGTTCTAGACTTGTTGCTTCTTGGTCAGAAATAACCTAATTTATCAAAAAGTGAGCAGTTTAGATCCTGATAAGACAGCACATATGTGCAAGATGATCTGGATCTACACCTCTCACCCATGTAATAAAAGACATATCCATGGAGTAAAGGGTTAATACAAAGGCTGACCTTAAAACTAAAAATTCATAACATGACTTTAAGTTTCATGTGTAGACCCAGGATTTGTGTAGTCCAATCGGGGCCTCTTTTTCGTAAAATTATTAATAAACTTCTGTATTATCTTAACCAGTGCCCAAGGTTATAAAGCTGAGCATGGAAACCAGTCTCAAATCTCAAGCATCTGATTGGCTGAAATGGGGACTGGTCGCCATTTCAGCCAATCAGATGCTTAAGATTTGAGACTGGTTTCCAATCTCAGTTTTATAACCTCCAGCCCTGAATACTTTGTTATGATAAGATTTCCACCGCTTACAAAATGTTTACATGTAATTATAACTTGCAGCTAGTCTTTTTACACTGAAACCCTGTCAAATAAGGTTATTTCTTTCAACCCATATCCCCCATATAAATATACCAGTACACTCTAGCTTTATTCTTTATGTTATGACAAGATTTAACAGTCTTTTTGTTCTTTGGTGTTGCCACATCTTCATAACCTGTAATCGTAGAGTTCTGGTTTTAAGTAAAAACAGACCTCTTTTATAGAATCTCAGTTTTTGTTTAGTTTGATCTTTTTTTTACATAATATTATTGAAAATTTAGATTTTTTAAAAACGTGTACATACAATTAATGGAAAATATTATTTTCCGATCAAAAGTTGTCATTTTACCATTATTGTGTAAAATTATATGTTGCAGAGTGCTTTTGAATTGTGTCATTCTCTAAAATGATGCTCACATGTTATATTCTGAATTTGTTTAATAATTTAAACTTTATTTATTAATTTTATTTTGTGTTTGAATTATGTTAACATCTTTGGAACTTTCAAAGATGATCTTACGTTTTAAAAGAGTTAATTATTATTTGTATTTTTACCATTATTATCCAATACCAGCATTTTATTTCTAATGGGAATACATGTATACAGAAAAATATGTTTCTGGTCAAATAAAATTCTTACTGAGCTCTGTTGGTGAGGTATATTTTCTGTCTTACACTGGTGATAAATTATATTAAATCATCCCGTTTTTTTTTGTTCTTGTAAAAAGAATCAACATAAACTATACACTGAGTGAAGTTTAACTAAAAGTAGACCAGTCTCAAATCCAAGCAATCTGATTGGTTGAAATTGAGGACAGTCTAGGAACAGACCAATGGGAAGCTTTATATCTGAGACAGGTTTCAATTCTGAATTATTTTGTGATAAATTAATGTAACGTACTGATGAAAAAGTTCTAATTATTAATTTGAAAGTGTCCAATCCTAGTCCTGATCGTACTGCATGGATGTAATGAATTATCTGGTTCTACTCTTTCGGCACAAGTGATCAAGTGATGCACAGTATTTGCAAACAATACTGCACAGTAAGATTATGTAAATATAAACTGTGATAAAGCGAAACCCAGTTGTTGAGCCCTACCATTTCGGATGTTGATACAATTGTCTTAAATATTTGGGTTGTTTATATTCATTCAATACAGACTGATGTTGTTAAGCATTACATTTAACAATTAAGTCTCCCACTTCTGAAGAACATAATCTCTCTTGAAGGGCATATTACACACACACTGAAACAGGGGCGGATACAGAGGGGGTTCAGGGTTTTTATCAAGTTCAAAATTATTAAGTTTTATTCTTTTTTTCTCGGTATGTTAATAAATAAACATGTTAATTATTACAAAAACTGTAACTGTAAAACCCAGCATATAATAATAATAATAATAATAATAATAATAATAATAAATGCTTTAATTTCAGATGTAAAACTTGAAGTTGTGTTCATTGTTACACAACAAATATACAAATCTTATTTTCAAGAGGCCATCGTTAACTATATATGATAACAACACACTAATACAAACAAATAATAATAAAAACAACAAAATATTCATATAATATACATATTTTAAAACAGATCACAGAACCCTGGCATGTGATTTTATGTTAATGCATCGGACACAAGTCTGATAATAAGTGTATTTTATCTATTTATATTTTGTACCTCATAACAAACTTTTATCTACTATTACACTGCATTGCAAGAGATGTCTGTAGTTCTGATAGGGCTGTAGACATGGTAGACTGGCTAAGATAATAAGTTGGAAAATTAATAAAAACAAAATACTTCATCGCCTAGAATCAAGGCAAGCATGCACAAGTTCAACTGTAACCTACACAAAAACAAGTTTTCTCAGCAGCGGGTATCCAGCATGAAGTGCTAATATTTGACTTATAAAAAATAAAGTCCTAATTTTATTACAGGGGCAAAACCAGGGAGGGTTCAGCGGGGTTACTCGAATCCCTTTTTGGGGCAGCATTTTTTAATTTTCATGGGGATTTTGGCACGAATGTTCAAAATATAGTTTATCAACCCTAAGACTGTCACAAAACCCCTTTCTGGAAATGTTGCATCCGACCTTGTGGCGAAAAATTATTACACACACGTACATAAAGCAGCGGGTATCAAGTATAAATTATTATAGCTCTATTATAAGGAAGTATTTAATTGTTTGACTATTGACATCTGCCAGTGTCACATAATCACTCAATTTTCCGTGGCTTCTTCGTGGTTTCTACACCTAGCTATTATCTCCGTAACAGTTGTCAGAGTTAAGCTTCTAATGTTCACTTTCATCTTTTGATAACTAATAATTGTTGTCTATCTTAAGCTGCCTTTTCATACCTTAATGCAACTGCACACAAAGTGATAGGTGTCTAAAAGAGCGGTCCTAACCAGTTTTTGGCCCCGCAAACGGATTCAGTATATAAAGAACCCACTTTCCGATGACCAAGTACTTGCACATTTTGAACGTTGTGTAATATATCAGGAATTCGTTTATGCTTTTAAAAGGTATGTACATCATATATTGTAATTTTACTGTGTCAAATAATTTGATATTTCAGAACTATTCTTAATTTTCAAACCGTTATGTTTCTATAAAAAGTATAAGAACTGGTCCTAGTGAGTAACGCAGTTTTGTTGACTTTCACAGTCAGCTGTTAAACTGTTTTAATTCTATGAAGGTTTAATGATCAAAACGTTTAATTATTTAAATGAATAAAATATATACGAAATTCGGATTCATTCACAGTCCTCTGCCAGTCCGATCACAATCGGTGTTTGAGTGCTCTCCCTTGGTAATTTTTCTAGCAGGGGAGACTAATAGAACAAAATGAATGATTTGAATATCGGTGATTTATTCCCTTGCTATTATCATATGCCATCAAAGGTAAAATTTATAAACTATAAAACAAACCGATGACGTTATATACAGTGAGTGAACAATCTAGGTTAGATTGTTTTCTTGAGTGCATTCATAATAATAATAATAATAATAATAATAATAATAATAATAATAATAATATAATCGTACCGCCGTCAAAAGAGGCAGCTCTAATATTTACTGATAGATAAAATGTGAATGTCTACAGTAAGTTCACATGAATTTAACTGATGATAGAATTTGAAAAAAAGCCCTATAATCATAATCAGTAACGCAGTTCTGGTGTTGTCACCCGTTAAGCCTATATCCGGTTTTCTACTAAATGTTCCAATCCGGTTTTCTACTAAATTTTCCTAGCTGTACAACTAAACAATGGAGTTTTTCTTATAAGAAATCATTGGAATATTTAAATGTCTTAGTAAATTCAATCTACCGTGACACGAAGGTACAACAAAGTCGGTTTATTTAAGTTGTTTTAATTTTTTTTATATATTCAGTTTTAATATATAATTAGCAAAAGTAGCATAATAAGATTGTACATTAACCGTAACTGGAGTTCGTACCAGTAACGCGGTGTCATAACAAAAAGTTTCAATTCCGTCAACAGTGATTGTTAAACGTATGAATATAGGAGTGGTGACTTTCTACTGACGGTCAGTTATTAATGAGAAATGTTTGTAAGTGTAAAGCTGCATGGCTCAGGTCCATCCTCTGGTTTCCGGCTGTCTGGGTGTTGTGAAGTTCTTCACTTTGTTTTCACCACCACAACACAATAACTGATACCAACTACAATAAAAAGGACAAGTTTAAAATAATGCCGCACCAGTTGTTTATATGTTGACCAACAAGATAAAAAGCAGTTTTTCATTATTTTAACCGTTTCTCAAACGTATATATTACTGTTGTATCATTTAATTTCGTGGGGATCAAATTTCGCGCAAATGACATAATTGACATTTTTGCGAGGGCTTAAATTCGCACTCTTGAATTGTTTTTACAAGACTAGATATCCAATGGTTTGATTTCGCTATGGTTTAATTTCGCGCACTTACCCTATATCATTTAATTTCGTGGGGATCAAATTTCGCGCAAATGACATAATTGACATTTTTGCCAGGGCTTAAATTTGCACCCTTGAATTGTTTTTACAAGACTAGATATCCAATGGTTTGATTTCGCTATGGTTTAATTTCGCGCACTTACCCTAGCGCGAAATAAGCGAAAATTTAACCACCGCGAAATATTATGATACCACAGTATACTGCTAAATTATGAAACTTTAAGCGTTAGAGGTTCAAATCCCTCGGGGAAACTGTTTTTTTGGAGCGGTAACTCGGCTTCTAACAGATCATACTCGTTTTCTTGAAAACCATATATTCCCTTTCACCATTTTATTTGCATTTTATAAATCTTCATTAATTCTGAACTTCCTTTTAATTTCCGATGAAATCCATTTTTTTATTCATAATTGTGCAAGTTTTTTACGTGGTTGGATGGAGTTGCGGGTGCGTGGTCAGAAAAACAACAAAAAGTGTGCACGAAAAATTACTTTTCCCGTTTTCTTGAAATGACAAAATTATTTGGGTAAAGCGTTTTTTCGTGGTCGGTGGCCTTAGAGAAAATGTATACACTTTTGGCAATTCCTGACTCGAAGCCACACATAACGTAAGAAAATACTGATGAATTTTCTGACAGTGCTGGCTGAATCCTAGATCTAAATCTCAATAAAATATTAAATTTACAGACGGTAAGCCATAACAAAAAAGAGGTTGATGAAAAATTTCATTTAAAGTTAGATTATTATTTGTTTCTTACAATTTTGATTGGCGTTTGTTCTGTTCTTCGCTTTCTTCTCGTAGTTCGTCTTCTCTTGTTCTATTTTTTCTTGTGTATCGTGGTGTAGGGAGCTCCCGATCTGACTGGGCCCTCGTTAAGGCTTGTATCCATAACCTGCGAAACAAACACCAGGGGTGATTCTAGAGTGGGTTCAGTGGGGTTGCTCGAACACTCTTTAAGGGCAGCAATATTTAATTTTCATGGGGATTTTGGTCATAAGTTTGAAATTATCTTGAAACTACACTATGACTGCTGAAAACGAACCCCGTTCTAGAAAACTTCCACCCGATCATGTATATACATTATAAATAAGATATGGACACTGGAATATAGAACTGAAACTGGAACCCTGTCTCTGGTCTCAAGCATCAAGGCTGAAATAAATACCATTATTACACCTTACGTGATTAGTTTACTATATAGCGTAATGTGACGTCACAGGGAGATAATCGCTACTGTCACATATGCGACAGCATCATGTCACCCTCGCGTGGATCTAAAAATAAATATCTTGGAAATCCGATTACAAATTAACTTCTACGCATGCGTAATTGACCAAGGGAGATAAACGCATTTTGATCATTATTTGTAGCCGCTTATTGTGCATTATTGATTTTGGACTTCCGGCGCTTGATTTTGTTCCCAAACCTCGGCTAATGCCTCGGTTGACATTACTTCTCTCGGGTTAACATTTCGTACTGTTTCCCCCAATGGGATGTGATATTTATATAATATCAAAGTAGACAAATCTAAGTCTGGGATTTCTGAATGGTCTCCAGCATCATTTTTAGTGATTTTGGGTCAAGGCGTTAGTCTGGAAACGTTTGTTTGTAATATCAAAAATTTAAATTATTTTTATTTCCAGTCTCTAGTTCTAAACTAAAAAGGTTGTGATACTGAGAACGGAGACCCGTCTAGGATTCCAGCAATATGATTGGCTGAATTTGAAAAAGTCTCCGAACTGAGAAATGGGAAGCTAAAGATCTGATAATGGTTTCAAAACTATGTTATGACATTGTAGACCGACATGACCCAAATTATTGGATGCGTTTAAATTAATTTTATTTATTGTTTTCTTTTCTTAAATATAAAATAAAGTTAAAGACAAGCCATTGCTGGTTTTTACGCATTGCTATGACTTGTAACTATACTAATATGAAAGATTTGTGATATATTGTAAAATCTTACGAAGCACTTTCTGCGTCCTTGGCACAAAGACTAAGTTTTCTTCCTCCCGTAAAATGTAGTTCAATTAAACAGCTCGTGTCAACATCCCGGGGAGGTAGTAAGGTACGACACTGAATAAAAGAGCAGAAAATCAACCTATGTTACTTAATAACTAAATATTATAACTGCATACACCATGTAAATATCTCAAACTGAAAATAATCTTGTTATCAGTGGAATTAAAAAAGCAGATGTTAAAACTCCATGGTAACCGTAAATTTTCAACAAAACTGTTAAAAGTGTGCTATACGGGAAATTAAAATCCTCACGAAAAATAAGGATACCGCAGGAGCTTGGATTTGTCGCTATATTAGATTGGTGTTATGTGCCCCTTGATTTCGGAAGAGACGAATACCGGTTTTTAATGGTAGAACGATGGAATACCTGACTTTTACCTGATTTCCTACTTTGATAACAATGAGGTCCTTTCTGAGATCCCACATTTTCTGCGGCTTGGAGCTACGTCTACTGCTGAAGTGTTTCAGGTTCCCACCAAGACTAACCACCAACCACGTCTTCTTCCATTTCTTGAACAATGGTTCTGAAAAGTACGACATATCACAGCAAATTAAGGCCGGAAGACTTGGCTATATGCAAAGATCAAATTGCGTATTTAAATGTAATGCAAAAGGATTAATAAAATTATTGTAGATGCATTACGAATGCGTCTGTCTAACTAAATGGAGAACAGAGTACGAGTAGACCCTGTTAAGTCCATAAGCATATGTGTCTAAGCTGGTAGCATAGGCCGTAACCTGCATTTTGTCATGTTACCTCACAAATATGCATTGCTGTATTATCGCTTTCATTCTCGTGAGAATAAGTTTTGAAAATCTTTCTTGCATTGCTAGGAACGTGGAATTTCATTCCACTGTAGAATATCCGAGACATTTAAAAATATAGATAATTTCTATGTGGGGTAAAATATTTCATAACGTGACCATTCCTGAACAAGTCATATGGTCAAAATGAATTGTACAGAAACGAAATTCGTGTCAGATACAAGATATATATAGATACTTGAATACAAATGAATAAGTGTCACAAATTGGTTTACATACTTGTGGTGTTTTGTTATAATTAAAATAAATCACATATATTTTTATTCCCCTTTGCTTAGAATACACAAACGTTATCATATCCACTGCAGTAAAACCAAGGATTACTTGAAATAATCTAAAAATGAAAATGTTACTTAAGTAAGGGAGAATATCAGTACTTCTTACCAAATACAATATATCCGTATTCAATTTGTCCCCCTTTAAATTTAAATTGATAAAATAAAGGGAGACTAGCAGTACTTATTACTAAATGCGACAGAACGGAATACTCTCCCTTTAATATATGCAGTCTTCGACATTTCTATACAATGTGGGTAATTGCTTGACTTATTTTTACAGTAAATAAATAATATTTTGACCGCTTTTCCGGCCAATGATACATGCTTTTTTCTGCGATTAGATTACCCTATATGTACTTTATATATATTTAAGCATATCAAAATTAAGACCTGGTTACATCGACAATAAGACCTTTATCTAATGTTACAATTTACAGCTTTGCATTAATTTCTTCTCCAAAATAAAGTCAGCCTCGCTTTCTCAGCCCCAAAAGAAGGCTTTGCTAGCGGGGGTTCACTGTAGTCCATCAAAATGATAATGTAATACTGTATGTCAAGTGAAACAAGATTATACTTGATAAGTGTAAATATTGAGTTGAGAACAACACGGCGCCGGGCGGCGTGAGCATAAAAATACGCATTTCCATTGCTCCCCATGAACATGCTGTTAAACCGACCCGGCAATATTTTATATTTTTCGTGTTCGGTGGCTTTCTAAGTTTTCTTTTCATCTTATTTAATGTTTATTTTTTCATTTATTTACAGGGCAATGGTTAACCGAAAGTCGTCTCCGTTGAAGAGGTTAAAATTGGAACTTCCAGAAAATTGTCAATTACTCAAAAAAGTTACCCGAAAGGCGTCTCCATTGAAGGATTTGAAATTGGAACTACCAGAAAATCGTCAATTATTAAAAGTAAAGGTAAGAGGTCTTTTTAGATATAGTGAACATGAGTAAGATAAATAAGAATCATCTAATCGCGAACCAATAACACCGTGTTAACAGTAGTTATTATATAATATTCAAATTCTTATTCGGTTTAGCATCCATTTTTGACAGTTTGACCAGGCTGTTTTGCTAAATTCTGTACGCAGTAAGAGATTACAATTTCAATTTAGTGATGGACACAATAACATTGCAAACACAAATAATGAAAGCCAAATATATCTAAGTATGATTATTCGTGTAAAAATGACCACTGGAATCTAATTAAAGGGGAATTCCGGACAATTTGAAATATATATCATTGCAAAGATTTACAAACTGTCATCGCGTCAGTGAAAGAATTCTGAAAATCGGACCATAAATAACTAAACTACAGGTTACTAATTTAATGCTTCTGGAGGCAGCCAGTTTGAATGGTGACCATTATACTGTCTGTTACCAATAACGAGAGAGTCACATGACAAACAAGAAATTTTCAGTACGAATTTTAACAAAAACTTTGTTTACAAATTTGATATTGTCATGTTCCATTTGTGTGTTATAGTTATTGGAACAAAATAAAAATCGCTTGTATTGGCTGTTAGAATAAAAATCGGGACTCTCACGTGAGATTCAACTTATCCGTAACCAGTTATACTGTGTTTTGAGGGAACTGGAATTTTAGCCAGAGGGAAAGTGAATCAAATTATAGGCATAAGCACACAGTCCTGGTTGGGCGTCTATTTATCGTCCGCTGTTGAATCGGTACATACAGCAGTATCAAGTCGTTATTATCACAGCAGTGCAAAGTTCTAGATTTAACGTCCTGCTCCGCCGAATACGTCGAAATTATTGAGATGGAAAAAATGTTTGCAATTACGGTGCCAAGATAAAATACGAGATGACAGCTATTATTAACAGTTAACTATATGCAAAAAGTGCAATATCACGCATGCTACTCCTATTTCTAGTAGCTGATGCTGAATTTGTGGTTTCTGATCACAATCAAACATATTGTAAGAACGTTTCGACGGGATCAAAAATTTGCACGCAGACAAACTTGATGCGCAGTATTTTGAATTCGGTTGGTTTTCGAACGGCATATTTTACCCAGACACGTAAAAAATTGTGGTTCTTGAATTCCTCACTGAAAAAGAATTACGAAATTCAATATAGCGAAAGTTTTATGATGCGAATATTGCTAGCAGGACTTCAAAAGGGATGGGGTTGTGGGGGCGGAGCGGGGCGTTGCGAAGTGGGCGCTTAAACGTTACTTCTGACTGAAAGCTTACTTTGTCTGAATATCCAACCACATTTCAAGATGACCACGTCTTTTTCTCCAGTAACAAGGGATGCCATTACATTTATTATACAACGATCAGCTTTAATATGAAACAAATCCTAGTAATTCAAACTCTCCATCATCCAGGCACTTTATCAAACTTTCTTATCTCCAACGTGTTTAATATCCAAATATCCACATTTTTGTTCATCGCGCACTGACTACATGTCGCTTATTTAACATTTAATTATTTTTCAGTTTCATATTTTTCTCTGAATCTGAAATTGATGACATTTTTATTGCATGTGTTGTTTTTTTTATATTATCCTTCATATAATGTGTTCAATGTATTCCATAATGCAAATGATGTTACAACTACTCCTTATATTTAACACAGTATATATATACTAACAATAATTTTCACGGTATATATAACAAAAAATATATAATTATGATAATTATGATAATTAAAAAAAACAAATCTTCAATTAACTTCGTTTTGAAATTATTCCATTTGTTTTTAGTAGCTACCATTAAATCAACTAATTTACTGTAATAAAATATTTCATAATAGAGTTTGGATTTATTACACAAAATATTAACACTTTAAACGGGCGCATTATTTTTCTTATTTAATACCTTTTTAACATTTATGTAAGGCTAAATGATTATTTCGATCGGCTTAACCTACAAGATTAACTTTATTTCTATAGCATTTATTGCAAATTTGTATTTGACAATCCGTTAGGCAATATGTCCAACGCAACAATGCTAAAACAATATTGTCTTACGAATTGAATTCAAATGTGCACCTTGTTTAGTTTCCTTTTCTAAAGCAATAAAGCACCATTTATGTATTCCTTCATTAATTTATGCGGTATCAGGATTTTGAATCAGGAAAAGTGCACGAATTCAATTATTAGCGAAATTTAACCATGTAATAACTTTCCCAGTGAAATTTGAAAAAAAATGCGCAAATATGACCGCGCGAAAAATGTATATATATCTTCTCCGCTAAAAGTCAACATCGCGAAATTGAATGATGCCACCATAAACAAAAAAGAAAACAATGAAGTCTCGTATCAGTTAACATGATAACATGTACTATACGTAGAGACGAGTACTGCGAAGGTTTAGCTCTTTAAGTCAAATAATATTTTATAGAGTGTTTGTAGCATTGTTGTTGCTGCTGAGATGATGGCACAAATCAGACACCATACATATCGACTTCACTAAATCACTAAATATACATTCTAGGGTCGGATGCAAGATTTCTAGAATCGGGGTCCGTAAGAGGTAGTCCTATGATAGTTACATGATAATTTCCAACTTTTTGGCCAAACTTTCCTTTAAAATTAAATATTGCTGTCCAAATGGTGGTTCGAACAACACTCAATCATTCTGAGTCCGCCGCTGCATTCTTTTCATCAATTACCATTAAGATAGACCAAGTCGACAAGGCTATTTAAGCAGTTGTTGACAACAATAAAGAAGCCGATTTTAAATTAACGGCTTGGCTATTTTTGTGATGACCACCGACTGTCCAGCGGTCACAGGCATCCAACTATGAAAGATGGCCTTTAGCGATGTATATCTTTTTGGTCATCTATCGTCCCATTCGTTAATGTAAGGTGTTAGCTTGGACACACTGCTTTAAAGAATGGGGAAGGTAGGCCTTTTACATTGTTTTATTAAAAGACTTTTAAAGTTGTATGCGCATATGTACATATGGTTATTATCCACACTTGAAATGGTTAGTTTTTAAAAGTCTTGCACTGGTCAAGTATTGCAATTTAATGAATTTACAATGTGTAAAACAGCAGTACTGCTCATTCATTCAATAGATTCATTCAAGGGGAATTCGAAAAGGAACGGTTTGTTTTATCCTTCTTAGTTTTAATATTTAAAAAAGGGAAGGCAATGCATTGCAAACTTTTACAAAATCACAGTTACTGTTTCTTTTCTATAACAACGTATTAAATAAATATAATTACTGTAGTTCTTGCAGTTTATTAAGACAATTGTAGTCGTACTTGAAATTATATATACACTAACCAGAAGAGCATCATTTAAATATTATATAATGAACAATGTCAAACTTTGGTCAAATTTGTGTTGTGTAATACTACAAACAGTTCTAATATGTTATATTTTGTGGACCCCCATCCGTGTATTGTGCGTTGAAAAAAAAACCCATTAATATGGTTCGGTGTAATAGTATGTTTTAAATCAATTCGCCATATTTTGCCATGTTCATTGTACCTTAAAAACACTCCAGGCAAAGCTACTGCATTGACCGTGAACTTTCAACTATCAACTAACAGCTCAATTTGGCACATATGTTTGATTACGAATCTAAGTGCCTAGCACCTCAAACTCTTTTGGACAGGATTTTAACTCAAAGTTCAGTGAAATGCAGCAATACACCGGACACTTGACAGTTAATGGAACTTGAGTCCGCGGCATCTTGTATTATTCAAAAATCACCAGAGTATCACTCAGTCGTAGACAACGCTTATATGGGTTGCCGGTAGCGACAAAAATGCTAACACCTGAGACCATCGATAAGCAAAGTCTATGAAATTCGTAAAAACAGAATATTTCTTGAGTGATGACCCTGCAGATGTAGGAATCGTATTAGAGTACGAATGGCATGAAGCAAAGCAAATCGTATTTTATTCTTCGGATATTTTCAACCATCATTAAATCATGGCCTGTTGTTACAATTTCAACCTCATTTTAAGTTCGACTTGCCACCGCTTCTTCTAGAAGGAAATTTTACAGTAGGGGTTTTTAACCTAATTTTATTGAGTAATCCGATATTTACTTTGGCCGTAACATTTCACCTGCAAGTGACCCTTAACCTTCACGCTACTGATCGTTTACCAAAATATAAAAGGTAATTTTCCAGCTGGCTGGTCCGTGTTTTATACAGATGGTGGGGTAGGCCTAAAGTCAACAGATAACACATTGATAAGATAAAACAGAAAGGTACATGAGATTAAACAGGGTCTAACTGTTTTTAATTTACATACCCAGGTTTACGCCACTATGTACTTACTTCCAATCGGTTATACATTATAATTTAAAAAAATCATGAAAAGACCAAAAACAAATATTATTAAATTTAGTATAAACTACTTAAAGAACACGAAGTCTCGTTTTATTCTATAATGTCACAATTGTTGTTTTTCTCCTGTTAGAAAAGATATATATTCTAACGCACTAAATAAATTTCGAGCAATCTGATTGGTCAGATGGCGAAAATTTGCGACCGTAAAATTCCTTGTTTACTGTCGTTTGACGTTGACATCATTTCCTGTTATGACAAACAATCCTGAAGAATGCATTATGGCCGAAACGTCGATGTAACAAAAATGTTGAAGTTTTGACCTCTATTTGTGATTTATTTAACTTGTTTACTGTCGGCAATCTCACCGACGTATGGATAATCGGGTTCCCTTGGGTAATACCGTACCATTGTTAACTATACGGATAAATAGAACATGGTACCCGTTTAACATATGGAATGAGGCCCGATTGAGGGTAGTATGGAAGAGCGTTAGAATAGGAATAACCATGCCGTAATTTTGAAAATTGCGACGGTATACACAGATTTTAATGGTCGCAAATATTTTTAACGGCGAAGGCGCAGCCTGAGCCGTTAAAATGATTTAAGACCATTAAAATACCGTCGCAAACTTCAAAATTACGGCATGGTTATTCCTATATTTGCTAATTCGGACATTTTACGTCATGTCTTTTTTATTTATTTGCGAAATTTACTTATTTTTGATCAATGTCCCAATGATTGTTGTTTTTCTCTATTCGCTTCAAATCGTTAAAAATTCTATATTGATTATTTGTTTATCTCGGTCATCCAGTCCCAAATTTGTGCCCTCTTTTATTTATTCTATTTTTGCTAAGCTCTGTCTGTGATCAAGGTCAATTGTGTCGTTTAAAATACTGTTTCACACCATCTTGTTTTTCCCTTCAGGCTCCTAAATTTATTAGGTACTGATTATAGGGTGAGAACAGAATTATTCCGAAATAAATACATATACGATAACGTTTTAATTTAAACCCGGTGTCAACTTTAATAATGCCACCCAGATGTCATTAATGGCTGTTTATACTGACCCATGGACCATAAAGCTGTGAATATAACCACGCGAAAAATCTCAAATTGAGTCGTTTAGGTAAAAATCGAGATGCTCAATCAAGATTTCAAACACTGCTTTACCGCACATTTATTAAAAACTGCATTAAATTCAATTTCAAAATGATAGTGAAATAGAAAGAGTACAAATAAACCTTGAGATATGAAAAGCCAACTTTAAAGAAAAAAATCGACAAATACTCCCATCGTGTCTGCTTTCGGTTTCATACATGTAAAGCATCGTTTGTTAATATTCTAGTTGAGCTCTTTTGGCAAATTTTTTCTTACTGAATCCATCACTGTTAAAACGTTACTCTGCAGGTGGAAACTGTTTAAATCTTGGATCATTATAAACTTTAAACGTTGTGCCTGAATTATTAAGTAAACATGAATGAAATGTACGTTTAGAATTCTGAGAGAAAATTTTAAGGATCGGCTGTGTGAGGTTAAAATAGGGGTTTAGGCCACAATCACACGTGTCCTTTAACTTAAAACCTTTAACGATTCGCTTAGCATTAAAAGACATGTTTTCAAAAAATACCCATTACTCATTATGACATATTTTAAGTTAAATGTTATTTTACTCTCCCTTTATATATGAATATTGTACTTTTTACATAAAATTACATTTTAGCTATAAACTCAATACTCATAACATACTTTGTACCGGAAATTCATAGTTATAAGTAATATTTTGCTTTATGAGTTTATTTATTATCTGCGCCCCAAATTCGTATGAGCGACCCCTTTTGAAGGGCGCTAGTCATTCTGGGCTTTCGAAGGAGAGGATTCTTTCATTTAAGAATCGTTCCTGATGCCTTTAAGTGCCTGATGTACAGCAATGGAACTAGGTTTCAAGTCTGATTCGAAAGTCTTCGACTGTATGTTATTTTAGTTGGAAACTCACAATTCCAGCGTGTTAACTGCTGATGAATTCGTCCGCTTCAAGTTTCGGTCATTTCGATATGGTTCTTGTTGTTGGCATCTTTCTGTCTCTGGACAATGGATTCTGCTCCTGAGTGTTTACGTAGGTGTTAGACAGCAGTGCCGGTTGTGACTGAATTAGCCAATGGTCAGTGGTTGCCGGTGGGTACCATGGGGGCGCAGTGATTGGGTGGATTATCTGCTCTTGCGGCTCTTCCTTTCCTCGCGCTGAATATTTTCTCGTTAGGGTTCTACTTATTGCGCTTTAACAAAAGTTGATAAATTACCTAGAATTATCATTAGGAAGATAATATAAACAGATCTTTTTCAAGTAAATGCTAAGGATGCGGTAAAATTTGGAGGCTCTGTTGATAATTAAGCAAAAAGGTTTAGGTTGGTTATATTTTGCAGTAGGATGTGGTTGGGTATATCAGTATGTTAGTTGATAATGTTCTGGTAAAAATGAAGCATAAAAAATGAATGATAGATATTGTCGTGTGCCAGATAATATTATTGGATGTTTCGATAGCAGTTAAATATGTACTTAAAACACTCCCTATATCTCTTTCTTGGAGCAAGTGTGAGGTTGGTGCATCCTACGGGAGAACCTTGTTTAATCTCCCGCGGCAAATTAGTTTGCCACTGACGGTTCCAATTTGGTATTCTCTCTGGCTTTCTTTTTTATTGTTTGTGGTTTCTTATTTGAAAATGATTTTTTCATAAACTCATCATGCTCTATTTTTCGTCTGTGCTTTTTGACAGTGTGTGGAGGCTGTGTTTTCTGAGTGTAGCTATTCCAGGGGATAGAAGTTGTACATGTGTCTGGTGTGCCACCGTTCAAAGGCCGCAACCTCTCAGAATCGCTTTTTCTTTTCTTGTTTTGTTATGTCTTATTTGAAAATGATCTTTTTATAAACCATCATGCTCAATTTTCCTCTTTGATTTTTGACTGTGTGGGGTGGCTGTGTTTCTTATAGTGGCAGTTTCTGATAAGCATGTTTTAATTTTTTTCATATACATCTTAAGTCTTGGTAAAAATATTAGTAGAATCTTATAAAAAAGATGTAAGTTGTACATGTATCTAACAGGAAGATAAGGTGATAGTAAAAGTAAGTTTATAATATGCTTTACGTAAACTGACGGTTCAGAGAAGCTTCTCTTGGAAAAAGTACAAAATCTTCAAAGTCGAATGTATTTACATATCAAATGATGATAAGTTAAGGACACGAATGCAAAAGTAACAACAACAACTACAACAACATAAAAATGCAAAAATCATAAGCCTTCTCAAAGCCTTCATTCTAAGGTATTATCATTTGTCTTGCCAATATCGTAAATTCCGAACATGTCGAAAAAAGCAACATTATTTATAACATCTCGCCCTAGCGGAATAAAATTTTGCGAAAACATTTCTGTTCTATTTCGTTCGATTATTAAATAACATTTTGGGTCTGTTAAACTCAGTTAAATTTCTGTATTTTAGTTGACAAACTATAAATTAAAGAAACGGATGTTATCTGGGCTATTTCATTTTGTACCCATTTAACTTTTCAAATTTCAGACACGGTGGTATTCAGATACAGGAAGTTTTGTAATCTAAACCGTACTTTTACATTATTACATTCACTCCCTCACATCCGCTAACAGAATGTAAATAAACAATATTTTTTCAACTTATTTGTACTTGTCCGATTTAAGTATTTTGAACAGGCATTATTGACAAATATCTTCAAGTATCAGTGACAGTATCTAAAAGTGTTTATTCCACTGGCGATTCGTGACTTTGATAACGATTATGAATATTACGATCATTTGAGTCATAACTACATCATAGTATCGTAATTTAAACCGTGCCTCTACATATACACACCTTCAATCACATTTGAGAAATGTATGTCAACAACTGAAATTTATGATAATGAATTTTAACTTAAAATTCGTGATATGGACATAAATAACAAAGAAAAAACTTCCTGGGTACATTTACGGCTTCCATGCCATAACACGTGGTATTTAATTTGATCATGGGGGAAATCGTTCATCTGGATTTTTTTTTCAGCGGACCCAGATGGTGTTCTTACAGGGCAGCTCCAACCCCCTTTAGGACAGCAATATAACATTTTCATAGAGATTTTAGCCAAAAAGTGGAAAATTATCATTTAATTACTTTAAGACTGCCCTTAACAAACCCCCCTTTCAGAAAGTCTTTCATCCGACCTTTATCGAATCGATATCAATTAAATTTATTTTTGAAAATAATGTCCCGATTTTGTTTTACAAAAAAGACTTTGAAAATATTGTCAAAGTTTGATCATTTGCCGTTACGGTTGACACAAATATTTCTCGGTATGCCAGTAATTCGATAACCGATTCATGTGATAATCAATAATCAATACATAATCGCCCCTAATGTATAATGATCTCCTGTCATAGCTTGCACAAAGCTACATGTAGCTTCGTATTATTTAATCTTTCACACATTTTTATATTTTATTGTTATAACACTTATAAAAATGCCAGTTTTACCACATTCTATTATAAAGTATTTCCGCCCCCGGGGCATTTTCGCCGGAATGTTAATATTAAATTTTTTATCCTTTATGGCAATTTTATTTTTCTTCTCATCTAGAAACCTACAAATTATACAATGCAAACAACTAATGTTTCTTATCAAATGTCCCACAATCTTTGCATTAAACTGCAATACCTAAGGGGTTCAGTAGGGTTGCTCTTACCCACTTTCGCGCAGAAATATTTAATATTTATGAGGAATTTGGCAAGAAAGTTGGAAACTGTCATGTACATGTATCTATCCTAAGACTGTCTTGAAATCTTGCATCCGACCCCTGACATTATTGAGAAAACAATGACTGAACGAAAAAAAAATAAAATTACGGATTGACTTACGTGACTGAGTATAACAACGAACAAACGTACCCAGGTGTCACATACGAATGCACGCACACACGGACAGATGTTTCTCCATTATTTGACGTTTAACCATTTTGTTCATTGCTAATGGGTATAGACAGACACACACCCGCATCTCCTACACACAATAAAAAGACATCAAAATTTCTTTTTTTTATTTGCCACGCACACATTTTAAAGGAGTGAAATGACATGTAGGTTTAGCGTTTAATGTTTTTCCCCCACCGTATGTTTACTTGACCAAGTCGTTCATTCGTATCCTGCATTGTAAAATCTCTTTCTTAAGCTGTCATAAAGTTACGCAACACATTTGTATTTCTCACAATAAGGCTAGGTTGTTGTTTATAGATATCACTTTAGCGTTGGTAATTTTCCTTTCATTAGGCTACCTTTACCTGTATGACGTCATAAAATTTTAACGCAATACCAGTGGACACATAGGTGTTTCCCCACGTGCTAATTTGCATGTATAAATATTCCGCCAAAGGCATATTTGAACTTAATGTCTGTTTAAACACAAAGACACAATTAAGTGAAAATATTTGTACGAGCAAAGTTCTACAAAATTTGTTGCCATTTGAAAACTACTTGAAAACGTTACATTCACGGAGAACACAGGATTTAACATAAAAGATCATTTTGTGATACCCTTGGTTTTTATGAATCATTAATTGCTTTGAAAGAGAGACTTTAGTTCAAACAGTCGAAGCAATGCCTTCTTCGTACAATTTTTGGGAAAAAGATAAGGATAAGGATAAAGGGAAACCATATGAACTACAGGTAAGCCATACCGCAGAAGGAAAACACACTTGTCTAATAATTCTTTCAGGAAACAGCGCTAAATAATTTATCATATATTAACTTTAGATCAGTTGGAACAACCATATTTATGTCTCAAATTTCTTTGAACGTGAGCCAGTCAATAAATTTGCGGGTGTTTGGCAGAAATTTATTCACTTTCTAGCGAACAGCGTAGACCCTGATTAGTCTGGGAAGATGCGAAAAGATTGTGGGACATGTAATATAGATTTGTTGCGAAAAGTGATCAGCATTTTTAAATTAAGTAAAACAGTTGAAAATACACAACTCAAAAGTTCTAAACCGCCACTAGAGACATTTTCCCATTTTGGGGTCCGTTACGTTTACGTCAATTTTTGTATGTTATATTAATATGATTTGAAGAAAATGTTTGAATAAACGTGAGAATATTATTGATTTGCAAGTTATAATAGAAAACAAATCATTCCTCATTTTCTTTACAATAACAAAATAGACATGTCTAGTGACGGTTTAGAACTTTTGAGTAGTGTATTTTTAATAAGTGGCGGTTGAGAACTTTTGAGTAGTGTATTTCTCCAGTTGTAACTAAGGATTGTTTAGTTGTCAATACTAATATTATTCACTAAAAGCCTTTTTGCATTTTTATATATTATACGTACATTATCTTTAGCAGTATTAAACCGTCAGACATGTTTGCCGGCTAAAATATTTTTAACGACATGCTTTTCAAGTATGCAGCTATTTTGACATTGCCAACAAATTATTCAAACTTCAAACAAGTATTATAAATTTATTTTGCTTATTAAACATTTTCACATGTGACAATGAATTTTAATAATTACAACGCAAATAATTTTGCCCATTTAGCCGTTGTCAACTGCCAGAAGTAGAGTAGCACATTTTTAATAAATTAATCCATTTTAAAGTGATATCCATACATACATAATATATCTACCATCCGTGTCCTTACATGCTTAATTATTCGTTTATGCCATTAAATTCGCAGTATGACACTTTCACAATTAAATAAAATCTCAATAAAGGTCAAAACTTCAACATTTTGTTATAATGACGTTTCGGCCGTATTGCTTTCTTAACAGTTAAAAAGTAACGTTTCTTTAACAAATATTTGTAAATCTAATAGCGTCAAACAACTGAATAAACAAATGGCGTTCAAATATCATATACATGTGTGTATTATTAATTAAAGCTTAAGTTGTATTAAGACAAAATCCTTGTTAAGATAGTAACAAACGTTAACGACAGTTTAGACGTTACATGTAATAACGTTAATACGTATGTTCAACTATGTTGTGTGACTCGTTTAACGTTGAGGCCGTACTTTATTAACCAAATGTTTCCCTTTGTGTCTGCATTTCAAAAACCAAAACAAACAAAAAAAAACAGACATTTATTTTATGCTGAATATTCATGTTGAATTTTTGCTTTGAGTGGTTAAATTAGCTTAAAAGCAAGGTTTAAGATCAAACATAAAAGGATTGCGAATGATTCGGTCAGATAACATCGTCTGACTCCCACGAGAATGCGTGATGATGCAGAAAGGTTGGTGCAGTGCATCAGTATTCGAGCAGAAATGTAGGTTACTAAGACAACGTATCTTTAGGTCGAACCCGATCATTTTCTGTATGAAAAGAAGTAAAATATTATATCATTTCTACCGCACCCTCTCCCGTCCGTTGTTTATATAATAACGTAATAGTTTTTTTAGAGCACGAACGAGTATTCTTGATTGTTAGTACAACAACAACAACAACAACAACAACGCAACTCAACGCAGCACAACACAACAACAAATACAACATTAACACAACGCATCGCAACACAGCACAACACAGCACAACAACCTTTATTAGCATACAAGCATTAAAGCCTTTGGCTTGCTAACAGAACAAGGACAGTAAGGTCGCCATGTTTTTCAGCCATTCAAACTATGTATTCATATTTGGCCGTGAATACAAAACAGAAGCAAAAGAGAAGAATTCGATAATACTTCTTTCGCGTAAACCTGGGTCTTACAAAAGATTTAGGTCTTTCACAAAAGATTTTGTAAAACCCAGCTTGACCGTAAAAGAAAATCAACAAAAGGGTTTTTCACAGTTTCGACTCTCGTAAAAGGTCAAAAGTTGATGTTTGTCGTAAAGTGCATTCGCAAACATGCATAAAATTATGTACTTAAAATGTTACCATAGCAACAACTTGTTGTTTGAAAATCGAAATCTAAAAATGAAAGGTTCAGTGTCAAAAACTAAGATTTAAATCGAATATTGTAAAAAAATTAAAACAATCAAATAAACTTGCTGATTATTAAAGAATTTCCTGTTAATTTCGAAGAGAAAATGACTTCAAATAAATGTATAATATCACAATGTATAACAACGTAATCTTCTTTCAAGTTATTTGACGTTACAAACGTCATAATAAATAATGACAACGGTTGTCACCTTAAACGTCCAACATTAACCTATATTCCATGGAATATGGCTGTTATACCATGGAAGAACAGTGTAGATCCAGATCAGCCAGCACAGCCTTGCCGCCTTATCAGGATCTTCACTATTAGCTTTAGATCCATTATGTTATTTCTGACCAAGTAGCAACTAGGTTTAGATCCAGACCATATGGCATGGATGTGCCACCTGATCTGAATTTGCACTGGTCGCACATGCAATTAAACCTGTATTTATTGAGGAAAGGGTTAAATAAGGAATATTTGTGCTTGATAATATTATTATCATTTACTTGTTAAACTTTAGGAAAACACTTAAAATACATTTTTTATCCACTAGCCTCATTTTGTCTGACAGCCGTATATACAGGATACTTTTAACGTCACACTTGAATTGCAAACTTTTAAAATTATACCATTCGTTTTGCATTAAGCGGACATGAAGATGCAGCTATATACTTTTAAATGGTTAAACTGTACTCTCAAATTACATCAACCAATCGATGTTTTAAAAACGACATTTAATGCTGGATTTCTAGACTGAGCGACTCCTACCTAGGTTGACATTTACACGAATATCGTACAAAATCTTTAAAGATGTCATTAAATTTTATGTGTTTCTAAATGCAAATTTAAAGTCAATACAATTGACTTTAATAGAAGTTTTTAGTATGATATTGATTTGTTTTATTTTCCTGATTTCGAGCATGCATGCATTCTACTTGACAGTGAAAATTAACGTAGGCTTTGATGTATCTTATATATTCTGTCCACGCACCCGTATATATACTCAAAATTTTCAACTAGGAGCCTAGCCAGGGGCGGATCTACATGCAGTAGGGGTTCAGTAGGGAATCTCGAACCCCCTTTTCGGACAGCAATATTTAATTTTATGGGGAATTTTTCAAGAAAGTTGGAAATTATCATGTAACTACCCTAAGATTGACCGAAACGAACACATTGTCTCGAAATCTTGCAACCGACCCTTTGAGCTGTTACAAATGATATTGCCTCCACCGGAGAGCGAACCCGTGCCGTACGGCTGCAGCACCTAGCCATGCGATTCCGATCACTCTAGTATCTAGATCCGTCTGACTCTACCGACTGAGCTTGTTTTTACAAGGCATTGGAGTTTCTGTCATAACACAGACCTAATGTGCAAATAAGCATCCAGTATACTCTTAAAGAAAGTTATTACATAGTTTATGTTTCTGAAACCAAATACATCGGTTTTAAGTTTTATTTTTCTACAAATGGCTTGCCATATAAGCTCCGCGGAAATTTAATAAAAATATTTTCAAGGCCTTCATTAAATTATAACGACTTAGAGGATGACGAATGACTCATATAAGATTAGCAAAGCAAAATGTTCTGAAGTTACGTTATTCAATAAATTTTAACCACAACAAAACTCTATCATTGAATTTAGCAAACACAGACAGTCGTTAACGGAAACGTTTACATATACATGCATGCATTCGTCAATATTGTTTTTAACCATACGACACTTAATTTAATATTCTTAATGTCTCGTCAGTGTCAGTGATAAATTATCATATGTGGAGGGTAATTAAACGATTTATAGGAGTGCGGCTGCATATAATAATTGTCTGAGTTTTTTTACCATATTAATTGGGGCACGCCACGGGGAAAACTTGTCTTCGGAAATATTTTTGACATTTTAGGTGTTACTACATCTTGAAAGAAATAACAGTTATCTATTATTTTCTCAAAACTATGTGTAGATTTTGTTACACATGTTGACAACGTATTGTTATTTTAACTCAAAATCCATAATAAGTAATGTCGTCTGCTCAACTTTATGACGTCATTTAAAGAACTGATGTCAACCATTTCCCGTGACGCGCCCCAAACTATGTAAGTGTCTAGATGTAGTTTTCTTGTCTAACTTATGGTCCATTTTTATTTCAGAAGTAAACTTTTTGGTGGAATATGCATGGTCATTAATTCGTAGTTTATTGAACCAAACAGAGCGCAGCTTCGGAATATAACGTAGACTGCTGCTAGCGATTTGATATAAAGCCATTACATTTCGGTTTTCAAATTATGTCAATATATTATGTCAAATATTGACATAAACATAAACTTTTTATCCTTCTGGCTAAATATCTGCAATAATTAAGTTTAAACATATAATCGGTTGAATGTAAATATGACAAGACCTTTAAATTTGCATTTTTTTTCTCATTTTTGTTTCAATTATTAATATTATTACTACTTTATGCAAAGTCTATTAAGAGGAATCTAAACAATTTTGCCACAGGTTATAAAACTAAGAATGGAAACCAGTCTCAAATCTCAAGCATCTGATGGGCTGAAATGACGACCTTGAGTCTGGTTTCCGGTCTCAGTTTTATAACCTTCAGCCCTGAATGTCTAGATTGAACCTGAAAAGTAAGCTGTAAAAAGCCGCTCACGATTTCGCTATGAGGAAGTTTGCTCTGAACAAAGAATGCTTATCAGCAGTTATATTTCTTTAATGTGTTTTGCAAGGTTTGTTTAATTTAAGGCAAACAGGGTTATCAAGTCTTTAAGGTAAGTAGCTCCTATATTGAATGTCAAGTGCACTTGATAACACGATAATTTAAGTTACCTTTTATTTGTGGGGTAGGGATGGGCGGGGTGTGCAAGCAAGTTATTTTCGAGCACTTGTAAAAACACACACGAAAAACTCATCCGATAGGCTTAAAAACCATTTCTTGTACTGAACAGCTAAATATTATTTCAAATTTCAGAATTTCGTCTCAACACTGATCTAAATAGGGTTTTATGTAAAAATTAAAAAATATACATGTTTCAATGCAACCACAACCACCACCACCAACAACAACAACATATTCCGGTTCATTAATAAGAGGCATAAGTTTTACCTGTTTTGGTATGATTCATTTCATAATAACCCAGTTGAAATGCGGTTTTTATTACATGATAACTGTGTTAATGTGGACATGCGGTTTTTAAGTTTAGTCAAGTATACAATGAAGTATAAAATAGGTGCTCCTAGGAAGCTATTGTATTAATCACAAGTTGGCTTCAACATCCGCATTGGACACGATGACAACATTACATTAATTTTCATCTTATCAGCCCGAAAAAGGTTAAGAAGTGCATGTGAATAACTGTGACTTTTGACTAATGACAAAATCTACAGTTAACCTCCTCTTAAATTATCCAATCTTTATCCTTAATCACATTTGTGAATCAGAAAATTTATTAAAATTAAACTTAAATTTAGATTTTCCACCCACTTGTTATCAGCCAGTTACATACCATTCTCCACCCGCTTTACGCTCCTTGAAACAGGCACTAAACAAAATTAAAGTGCTCAGGTGAATCCCCCAAACAGAGTAAACATTAAAGAGGCAGTCAGGAATAGGAATCAGTTTTGATTGCAAAGACATTTTAAAAATGTAAAAATAGGTCCACAATCTGCTGAGATATGTAAATTGATTTTGATCCCGGTGTCAGCTGGCGGCCATTTTCAGGTGACCAGTGACATCATTAATTTTTGTGCACATGATGGTTTTTATTGTTAATTTATATTACCGCATTACGTCACGGAAAGACTTAAAATCGCATTTAAAAAGAACTTTTAATACCATAACACGTAAAATGTTTGCGTGCTGTTATACTGAGATTATAATTTTCATTTTGTTGTTTATGGTTGTGCACATGAGTTGATGACGTAACGGGTCACTTTTCAAAATGGCTTCCTCAAAAAGCATTAAATTAGGAACTTCAGAAAACCGTTTATCGCCAGGAAATGGGAGCTTTTTAAGCTGATGTTGTGATAAAATCTCTCTACTTCAATGAAGCGAACGACAATAATCTGTAAAAACTGATGCATTAAAATCCATTTAACAGTGAAATAGTTTACATTTTCTTTTAAGTACAAAACGAGCATCAGTAGGTGGTGAACAACCACGCTATGGTTACTTGCATATGATTTATAGGCTGTACTTCTTTATTTTATCTTAAATTATAATATTGACTATTTCAAATACAATTAATCTTTTTTTCATTCAAATAGAAAATCTAACTTCGAGATTACCTTATGCAAATAAAAATATAAATTCGCAATCTACTGCACTTTTTTTCATCAAAATTGTTTAACTTAGTATAAAAACAGAAATCGTTATTCAATACAAGTTTTATTTCATGCAATATTATTTTGCTTTTATTAGTGTTGAACTTTTGTATTTTAATAAATACAACGGTGATTTTTATTACGTACATTAATCGAGCTTGTTTACCTGTTTCTTCAACCCTGCACTGAACTAGTTTTTGCCTTCATCAATTAAAGTTTGAGACCATAAAAGTACTTAGCCTACAACGGTTCACCGACTTGAACACGACTGAAGATCATGCGCAAATGATGATTTTTGACGAGTGTATGAAATGATGATTTGCAAATTTTGCTTATGATTTAGGTTTTCTAGTGATGAAAAACGATAACGACAAAAACAAAACGAATTGCATCGCATACGTCCTAAATTTAGCTAAAAGTTGTAAATACAGTATTATTAAACTAACCTTTAGACTGCTCCAAACAAACCCCCATCCCAAAAATGTTGCATCAGCCACACTATTGAATAACAAGTTGAAGAGAATTATCACACGATGAAAGTTATTTGACATTTGGGGCAATTCCAAAAGAAAAAAACACACTAAAATTCACAAGAAAATGGACTTTGAAAAACACCAAACAGAATATGAAACTTGCATGCTCAGACTGACTGAACCTGTTTTAGAAGTAGTGGTCCCAAGTCGCGTAGGGCTAATTTCGCTAGTTTAAGAGAATCTAATTTTAGCTATTTTGTTGTACCTGATTTCAATTTTCGCAACTGCACAGCACACATTTTATTTATCTCAAACGATGGTGTGAATATGACAGTGCGATTATGCCTTATGAAATGTTCTATCAATTGTCTCCCTTATTTTAGAGTTCGGAAGCGAATGGTGACGCAACGGCAGTAAACGGAAGCGTAGATAATGTAGATGAGACGGTAAACCCTCATGAGGACCGAGGAGAATGGGGAAGCAAGTGGGAATTTATCCTGTCTTGTGTCGGACTTTCTGTAGGGCTTGGCAACGTTTGGAGATTTCCATATCTGGCGTACCAATATGGCGGCGGTAAGATATTTATAGAAACTCATATCAGCGGTTATTTCCCCTTACAGTTACACTAGAGAACCGAAGCAAATCACTGCGCGGAAGTTGATGTTTCTGCTGTAGATTTTACAGATTCTATTCCCTTTACTACATATATACGGGTTTTATCACATTTGTGACAAGTGTAGATCCTGATCAGCCGGCACACCAGTGCAGACTGATCTAATGTAGATCTACCCTGGTGTCCTCCTGGTCAGAAATATCCCGATGTTTTTAATTTCTGCTGTGAAAAAGACCACCGGCTTTCAAATATCACTTTGGCGTTTTCCCTTCAGTGGTCTCTGAAATCAGGTTTGACGAGAATCGGTGCATAAAATGTGCTGTCAAATGCTGGTGGCGTATGACTGATGCGTTAAATGTGTTTATTTTTAAAGTTGAATTACCCAATCTACTCTGCCGTATACCAAAATAAATAAAAAGCTAATTCTTAAAAAGCTTGATTAATGTTAAACATGGGTTTTACTGTTTCACACAATGATTCATCATCACGAACAAATCATGTGACTGTTTCATTACATTTTATTTGCACACCAAGGTTTCAGCGTTCTTAATCAACGCTTCCCTTTAGTTTCTTATTTGCAGCAAGTACATATATTATAAATAGAGCAAGCAACGTGAAATGTGTCTGTGCTCATATTTTGTTACTTTATCTGAAAAAAAAACCGTTCAATTATCTATTACTTTCTCATTACTAACTAACTAACTAACACAGTTTGACAATATTATGTTAGTTTTACTTCAAAATGCGTATAAAGAATTGACGTCAACTGTCCTAAGGTACCTTTTCCGTGATGGGCCCCATATTGTTCTATTTTACTATTTCTCTTTCTATATTTAGCTGCCTTTATGATAGCTTGATATGTAATGTCGTCTGCACAACTTTATGACGTCATTTCAAGAGTTTATCTTTCTATTTTTAGCTGCCTTCCTGATAGCCTACCTGATACTACAGATCCTGATAGGAAAACCCATGTACATGATGGAGTTGGTAATGGGACAATACTCAGGGAAAGGACCCACAGCAGTCTGGGCCATGAACCCTAGTGCAAAAGGTACCTATGCCCAAGATCATAAAACTAAATCTGGAGACCAGTCTCAAATCTCAAGCATCTGATTGGCTGAAATGGCGACCAGTCGCCATTTCAGCCAGGTCACCATTTCAGCCAATCAGAACCTTGAGATTTGAGACTGATCTCAAAACTTAGTTTTATGATCTTGGGCCCTTGTTAAAGATTATTGAGTGAAATGTATGATTATGGATACTCTATTTATAGAAAAACGAGCTTTGGGATTGATGACGTTTATTCCCTTTAAATTTATACTGACCTATTTGGATTGAAATTTTTGACAAACCGGTCTGCCATAAACTGTCATTCTCCAATGCAAGAAGAAAGTGTAACAGTTACTTGTTTTGAATGCAAACATGTATGTGCGTCAAGGGGCGCCCTTCTTACCTTAGTAATTTATGTTAGATAAAACCCATTATGTTTACTGCTTACAAGGGTTTGTCATGACTTAACATTATGATCTTACCATTAAAAAGCCACAGAACTAAAATAACATAGCATCATTAATTCTCACGAACAAGCAACATTGTTAAGATTACCTGCTGTTTAAGCTAGTTACTGAAGAAAGATATTTCTTGCTTAAGTCAACCCAAAATTTGTTTTCTAAAGAGACTTCATGATCATGGCAACTGAAAATATTCCTTTCAAAGAGCCTTGTCAACAGTCGGCCTAAGTAACGTCATTATTGAATACGCTGATGGTTATGTGTCATCCTCAAAGATTCATTATTAATAATTTCGCAGTCACGTCAAACGAAAATGTATTAGATTGAATTACATGTATTGACATTTTGCGTTGTTGAAAGAAAGAACATTTTTTTAGAGGCATGTCTTTTTTTGGCGCCTCAACATCTATATTTATTTTTGTAAATGCATAAAAACCTTTATGACGTCATTTTATGGAATGACGTGGGACCTCTTAAGAAGTATTCTAATGAATAAATGATTTTGTCATATTTTAGGTATTGGGATCTCTATGGCATTGATCTCACTTGTTGTTGCCATCTACTACAATGTCATCATGGCTTACACACTCTACTACTTTTTCGCCTCTATGCAGAAACATCTTCCGTGGACAGAGTGCAAAGATGTAAGTTGTTTTCAAATGTGTATTTCCGTTTGCATTTAATGCGACTAGTAATATTTGTATTTCACAGTGTAATATATAGATTGGTCCATCTTATAGTTGATTGTTCCGATCCAGCAACCTGAAAGGGTAGCACATTATATTTAAATTGTACGTTATAGTTTTTATTATATTTACCAAATTAGACAATTTGTTATGTAATTATAAATTCAATAAAAAGAACTTGAAAAAATCAGTTACATGGAAACCCCGATATTAAATTGGGACTGGTTCTTTAAAATGGGGTGGTTTTGTATGGCGGTCGTAGAAAGTATCGATGTTCATTTTGTCAGTACTGATTTCAGTAAAGAATCGTTTATTAAGACATAATAACATTGATTACCTTAAATTTATTTTAGGAATGGCTTTCTCTGGGCTGTGTTGCCAAGACAGAAAGGAAATTAGAAGAATGCACGGGAAATGTGACGATGGATTCTTTAGTGCGAAAATGTTTATGCACGGCAAACTATACCACGAACTACTACCTCGAAAGTAACAACGTCACGTGCACAAACACAAGCAATGTTGGAGTTGCCGAACTTTATTTTGAGTAAGTAGAATTAAGCCTCGTTTTGGGAAAAGTGTCTGCTAATATATTTTTAGAATTTTTCAGATTTTGGAATTTTATATAGAAAGTTTGTAATTAATTTTCTACAAAACATAATATGACTGAATAACAAATTAAGATAAAATTACTTATGATTCTATCGAAATGATGCTTCCGAAACCCAGGCAAAATTGAAACTTTGTGACATGTTTACTTGCACTCAGAGTTTCAAAATAAAATGTTTTGCTTTTTAAGTTGTAGTCAATTACCTGCAATGAACGCTATTACATCACTTATCCCATATAACTAATATATCATCATAAGGGTTCTTATTGTGCCCCGGAACCGTCGTACTTTGATAATTTGCGATCTTGTGACTGCCGTACGTTTATTTTGTTTGTTTACGGTCCAAACTATTCAACTTTCAGATAAAAGTTCTTACTTAACGTCAAAAATAAACCACATTAAACACCAATTTAAGAAATGTTATTATATTTTTTTTCATTTATGACATTGCCGTAAAGGATAAACAAGTGAATTTATAATGTTTTAAATCACCCTTATCGTTCATGACTTTCATGAAAGAACAAATGAGACACGATTAAAACCACCTGCTAGTTATCCACGCAAACTGATCAAGGACAGAAGTGTTTTTCAATTTTTAGTTGGTAAAAATCTTATATCCATTTGGTTATTGATATAGATTAGTTTACTCTGGGATTCGGACCCGTGGCGACAGTGCATAGCCACATGGCTCCGAGCACGTTGCCGTCGTGAATGATGGAGAATTAATGATTGAGGTATAAAAAAATGACACTTTCATTTTTTTAATCGTTCAGTCCATAATTCACCATGCTTTTCCCCCAGATTCTCGAATGAGTAAGCAAATACAGTGAAACCCCTCTGGGACTAAAATGGTCTTCTGAGTGGGGCATTCTTAATTCCGGGTAGAAATTAGTGCAGAACTGTTAAAATGAACATTCAAATTGTGGTCAAATTAATCTTTATAATCGTCTCACGTAATTTTTCGTTCTCTTCCTTTCAGGAAGACAGTTTTGCAGAAGTCTCCGGGTATATATCCCGACCAGGTTGGCGAGCCCATCTGGCAGCTCGCATTATGTCTCCTCCTCTCTTGGGTAGTTGTTGTCCTGTGCCTGATTAAAGGTGTCAAATCATCAGGAAAGGTACGTATCACCCGTTACCTCATTGGATATGGTTGATATCCCAAAGGGGATCGGTGTAAATCCAGATCAGCCGGCACGGATCTCTGGATCTATACTGTTTGCTTCTTTGTAAGAATTAATCGTATTTATCGAAACGCGAAACGTGTAGATCCTGATCAGACGCTACGAATGTGCATGTTCATTTGGATCTACCCTGGTTTTCAGTGAGATAAAAGTCATATTCCACGGAGTTAATATTTTATTTTCTGTCTCTACGTGAAGTTTCAATATGTATTTCTATGCACGAATACATCTGTTTTTCTTCTATCTTCTACCTTTTTCTATATAAAATTACAAGTATTTATTCCTCACAATTAAGTTTACAAACATTATAGTTATGAAAAAATAAATAATTACCAAAATATGAAATCTTAAATTATGTTTTGCATTTAATTATCTGCGAGTGTACAAAATTTAACGGGTATTGCACTCACCCACTATCCGGGCGCAAAGCGAGAGGTAAAAATGTGCGCGTTATACACAACGGTATAGGTATGTTCAAAGCAGTGTACCTCATACATGTTTTTATGTAATAACACTTTTATTTCAAGTGCGCCGTATGCCTGTTCTTTAATATAACTTATTATTTGAATTTGACATAATAAAAACACATGAATCTTTTCATCTCTTCTTTTCCGCTGCGTTGGGATGCTGTGTTTTGTAAGTGTGGCGATTCCTAATATGCATATTTCACTTTTTCAACATTTTTCAGGTGGTATATTTCACAGCCACGTTTCCTTATGTGATCCTCCTGATTTTGTTGGTAAGAGGATGTCTTCTGGACGGGGCTATTGACGGAGTGAAATTTTTCATTATTCCGGTATGGGAAAAACTACTAGATATTGAGGTAAGCCTTTAGTTCTCTTTTTTCGTTAATTGTGGTGTCTTATTTGAAATCGATAATATTATGAACCCATGCTATCTTTTTCTCTCACACTTTTCGGGTGCGTTGGGAGGCTGTTTTTCTGGGTGTGGCTATTCCTGATAGGCATATTTAACCTTTTTGCATTTTAAAACGTTAATTGTGTCAATACACCTTACGTAATTGACAACGAGTTAATTTTAAAATATTTTACTCTAATAGTGCTATTCACAATATATATTTACCCTGCATATTTTTTGTTCATTTATTAAATAAAATATAAACATGAGTTATCTTTGTAAAGTTTATATTCTTTTAATTCCAAATTTTTGGACAATTGTCCTTTTTCAAGAAAAATACAGAATTTTCCAAACATCATTACATGATTTAAAAATAAGTTGTGATTGTGAATGAAGCTTTCTTAGTGTCGCTTAATGTGTTCGGTTTGGTTATAATTTCATTTGTTTCACATACTGCATTGTATTTCCTTGTCTTCTGTTTTGTTTTAAAAACATCTTGTCATATTTGTTTCAGGTTTGGGTCGCTGCAGCCGGGCAGATGTTTTTCTCTCTTAGTGTGTCTTTTGGAGGGATCCTTATGTTTGGTAGTTACAACAAATTCAGCAACAACGTATATGGGTATGTCTTGGTACCATTTTATTTTAGTGAGTTACGCTTAGCCCGTAGCAAGACGGAGTGGACAATGATATGCGAGGAGCTCGCCATACATTACATGTTGTTTTTGGAAGCTTTCACTGCTATATTATATTAAACTCTAGTTTTAATTGAGCTTTCGCCATCAAACTTTGTTTTGAGTGAAGTTGATATCTTTCTAAGGTTTGTAATGTAGTTATTTTTTTGTATTAATTTTAGCTTCTTATTTTAGTACTATTTTCTACGATGTTGAAATGCTTGCTCTTTCTTGCCAACTGATTACGACTTTATTCTTTGATACCGAAATAGACGTAAACTACCCAAACGGTGCGGACGTAAAATTCATAATGTTGTGAAATCGGAAACTACCACATTTGTCTGTAAAATCGATAAAGTCTCATATGATAATAACTTCTTAAACGGTGCGCACGTAAAATTCGTTACATTGTGATATCGGAAACTACTGCAATCGTCTTTAAAAAGGATAAAAAAGTCATCCATATATTTCACGTATCTTTCAGGGATGCCATGTTGATTAGCATTATGGATATTGTCACTAGCGTCATAGCGGGTTTCGTTATATTTACGACATTTGGAGGAATGGCAAAAGAAATCGGCGTCAGCGTGCAAGATGTTGCAAAGGGAGGATATGGTCTCGCATTCATTGCTTATCCCGAAGCATTGTCCAACCTACCACCACCACAATTGTGGTCCGTTCTGTTTTTCTTCATGTTGTTTACTCTCGGATTGGATAGTGAGGTACGAAAACTTTTTAATCTGCATATCTTTACTTGACAAGTTGTTTCTTTTATACAAGCAATAGAAAATTAGTTCAAATTTAGACATTTTTCAAGCAATGAAAACAAAAGAGTTCAAATTTAGATATTTTTAAAGGTAATCTCATTCTTGTAGCTAATTAAAGTATGTTTGAATGTCGGGTCAAGTATATTCCTTATGTTTAATACACACTGACATAACTTTCATATTAAATTCATTTGTAATAGAATCATTTTAAGCATATAACTCTAAGAATAGGATAGTCTATTAAGACGTTTCTATAGAAAATAGAAGCCGAAACGAGCGTAGCGACGGAGAAGTTGCCCTACATTTGTAGCCATGCGCAGTTGAAAATAGATCAATCCATTTTGTTCGTTTAAATAAAGAAAACTGAAAAAAGTGATATTAAAATAAATTGCTGAGGAATTCGAATTTTCATAGCTTCTGATTGGTTACAAATGTAGGGCGACTTCTTAAACTTATTATAAATCAATTACGACCTACTATTTCTTGTTTTTATTGCATAACCTTTGATTGAAGAATACATGCCGATGTATAACGGATTTGAAATCGAAGACTCCTTTTAAACTGTACATCTTACTATTTTCAGTTTGCACTTCTTGAAACAGTGATGACCTGTATTCAGGACGAGTATCCACATCTCAGAAAATACAAAAGCTACATGTGTGTAGGATTCGGAGTTGTACTGTACTTCTGTGCTCTGCCTTGCGTCACACCGGTAAGATAATTACTGTGTCATAGTGAAACTGCTCATTGACACTACCTCGAAGTTTAAGACCACCTTACGTGTAAGACCAATATTCCAATGAACCATTTTACAATTTTGCAATTTTTCTACGTAAACTTTTAATAAAGACCAGCTCATCGAAAAGACGACTTTTTCAGTCTAAACTTTGGTCTTAAAAAACAAAACAAGGTTTCACTGTATTGATTCAAGATTTCTTACCCGATTTTCAAATTAGCCTGGCTTAGAAGTGTGTTTACCAA
The DNA here is from genome assembly GCA_038501625.1 of Corbicula japonica. Taxonomy (NCBI): domain Eukaryota; kingdom Metazoa; phylum Mollusca; class Bivalvia; order Venerida; family Cyrenidae; genus Corbicula; species Corbicula japonica. Next base: position 96,758 of record JAZAYU010000143.1, read on the forward strand.
GGATGGGATGGGTGTATGCCGAATAAAAGAGGACTTTTAAAGTGAATGTCTTTGAATGGATTTTAAAATAAACAGACTCTTAAAATCGAAGCATGAGTTTAGAAAGACTGAAAAATTACCGTATTATTTATAAAGTAGTCTATGTCACTGTCACGCATACATCTATATGTTTATTTTTAACATTGATGCGTCTGATACTTATATATTGAGGCGTGGCTTTTGAATATCTTTTTATATAGTTAATGTTTGAAAAATTACTTATTATTATTATTAATTATTGTCTTTTTTATATAGAAAATACCTAAAAACGTTATTTTTCATTTTATTTCCCCCTTTAACCAGTTAAGTTACTGCCGAGTTCGCATGACCTTATGTGATTACATTTTTGTGAAGAATTATATTCTATTTCATTCAAACGTAGTACATGTCCCTATTTTTGACACCTTTACGGAAATAGCCTTCATGCTTTTACTATTTCCGTTATATTGCATCACGGTGCCTAATTATAGAGTAACTCAGACTAATAAATGGAAATATATTCACTATACCTTATGATATTTAGGCCAACAGCCAATAATATAGCAAAATGCAAATATAGTACGTGAGATATATCTATATGATAAACGACATGAACTTGAGGTGAGAAATGTCAAAATGAAAGTAAAACCTATTTAATAAAAATGTTGTCTTCATATGATAACATTTTTGCAGTTTACCATATTTTTTTTGTTCGATAAGTTATGGGCACTTATTTCAATAAAATGCGTTTTTAAAGACTCAAAGATGATGCTGTAGTTTCCGATTTCACAAATTATGAATTTTACACGAGCAGTGTATTTTATGTCATTTCAAGGGGTTGTTTTGTATCAAGGAAATGTAAATTTGTTCTTTTATGAAACTTTTTGATTTTACCAATTTCGAATGTTTCGTGTAAACGGTGAACACGTCAAATTCATAACTTTGTGCGTAAAGGAAACTACCGCAATGGTCTTTTAAGCAATTAAATCAACGTTTAGATGCCGTTTTAAGTGTATTTTTCTGACTTTTCAGGCTGGAGATTACATTGTAGGGTTGATGGATCATTACGGAGCTGACTTTGCTGTTCTCTTTGTCGCCTGTTGTGAATGTATAGCTGTTATGTGGGTTTATGGTAAGTAAATATTTCACTTTGTTATCAAACATGAATAAAGATACCGTAAATACTCGGTTATAAGACGGGGATTTGTCCTTGAAACATAGCCTTAAAAGTCGGAGGCACGTCTTATAAGCGCGATCTGCAACAAGACTTCTTTGTTTTGCAAGATTTCTAAGTTTCTCATTAAACTAAATGATTTTTTAAACTTTTGAAATGTACAACTGTCTACTAGGAACAATTAAAATCATTTTACTCCATATATACGGGCTTTGTCGCCTGTTTGACCAGTGTATGTCCAGAGTAGTTGGCACATCCGTACCATCTTTTCTTTTGGAAATTTTACCCGCTGATTAAGTTTTGAACAACAAGCCACAAGCAGTAGCTTTTTAACCTAGGCTTGATAAGATGACCATCAAAATTACATGATTTACGAAGTCTGATGCAAGATTTCCAGAAAGGGGGTTCGTTTGGGGCAATCTTTTGAGTAGACACATGATAATTTCTAACTTTCTGGCTAATATCCGTGTGAACATTTAATATTGCTGTTCAAAAAGAGTGATTCGAGCAACCCCACTGAAACCCATTTGGACCCGCCCGTGGTAGCGAGCAAAAGTATCCACCGTTTCATTCTACCCTGTGTTTTGTAATTTACAATGTTACGACTTAAGTGGCTGAACAATTCAAATTTTCAACTTGTATTAAGTGTTTTATGTTTCTCTTCAAAGGTAGTTAAACTGTTTGCAAATACTTCAAATGTTATAAGAAATGACAAAGAGATTAATAAATTTCCTTAAATGGTAAATGAAACGTCTTATGTAAATTTTCCATTTTTACCGCTCTAATAGAACAATCATTAACGTTTTTGTTGAGGTATAATCAATATTTCATGCATTGAGCAAGGCAAACATTAGTGAAGTGTTAAAAATGCTTTTTATTTCTTTATGATGCCGGTTTAGAATGTTATGCTAAAAAAGGTTCAGACTGAAAATTTTCTAAAAATTAGGGGATCCGCTAGCTGCTGAATCTCAATGGTCATTCTGAGAATTCTGTGTTTAATCGGTATTTTTATCAGTCACCACTTCAGCCAATCAGATGCTTGAGATATGAGACTGGTTTCCAATCTCAGTTTTATAACCTTCAGCCTTGGTGATATTTCTGTTACACAGGTATTCGCAATTTCCTGAAAGATTGTACACACATGCTGGGTCATCCACCAAGACCAATGATATTCTGGGCAATTTGCTGGACATTTTGCTCACCAATCCTGATAGGGGTAAGTTGATACACTCATTCTACGTGTAAATGCTATTTTCGTGGATGTTGACGTCATTCATTCAGAGATATTTTTTAACCCTTTCCTCCTTAGATACACCCTTAATGCATGAGCGAACGGTTTAGATCAAGAACGGTTTATCCGTGCCGTCTGATCAGGATCTAAACTGTTCGCTTTTTGATTAGGTTATCTATGACCAAAATGCGTCAAGTGCAGATCCTGATCAGACAGCACGGACGTGCCTGCTGATCTGGATCTACGCTGGTCGCACATGCGTAAAAATGCGTTTATATGGAAGAAAGGGTTAATTAAAAAGACCGATAATTTTTGTTTTTAGTGTTTTTTTGTGTGGGAAGTTTCAGAAGATGTTACCAGTCGCCATTTCAGCCAATCAGATGCTTGGGATTTGAGACTGGTTTCCAATCTCAGCTTTATAACCTTCAGCCTCGCTCCTTTTTAGTCATTTATTGGGATTATATTGTGGTACATGTACACTTAACTGAGACATTGAAGTATTCTATCCAGATAACGTTGCTTAATATGTTTGTTCTCTTCTTTTCAGTTATTATTCATCTACAGAATGATAGAATACAACCCTCCAGAAATAAGCAAAGGGAATCCATACCCACAATTTGCACAAGGAATTGGATGGGCATTGACCGTTTTTGTGCTTTTACCCATACCCGTCACCTTTTTATACAAACTCTTCTCAGCTAAAGGAAGCTTTATAGAGCGCATGCGCACTATAACCACGCCCACTTCAGAGTGGGGACCCAATGACGGTAAAGGCAAACAACCTTTGGATAATGCATTTGGAATGGAAAGAAAATACGGGTTGGACAATCCAGGGGCAGTGAACACCCACATATAGAACCCATCCATAAAACTTCACATATCAAATTTTACATGAATTGTTGTTGGTGTTTTTAGATTTAACTGTAGATGTATGCGTAATCGTGAGCATAAATTTTAATGGTTTAACATTTAAGAGAGTACTTAAATTCGTGAATCTCAATTGCCTAAACTTCATTTAATTTCAAATCACTATTTTGTGGTCGTTTTTAATTCGTGGACAGATCCACTAACGGAACACACGAAAGTCTATACCCCGCGCTTTTTTTTCACAGTTTTCTATGAAGAGTTTTTATTATTACACGTATAACTGGTTATAGATAAGCAGTCAGTCACGTGGTTTTAAAGAACAATGATGGTCTTATAAGATACATGGTCGAGTTCGATGTTTTCTCTAATAACAGATTCTCAAGAAGGATTTATAATGATAGATGATAGCAAATTTGTTAAATCTTGCTCGTTGACCATATTTAAATTAAAAAAAGCTTGGGTTTAAAGTCTGATATATTATTGATTTTAACTTGTATCACCCGACTATCAAGTTATCCATAAAGTACTGTATAATAGCGTATTGCTATGAAACTGAATAAGCATGTTTTAATTAAAGTCTTTCAAATGTGTAGAGGACTTACACGGGTACATTGTATATCGATTCACAGTGCCTTACAAACTTACGTTTTAAATAGAATATATTTTTAAAATGTTTTAATGTTGTTTAAAAAATAGAATATATTTTTAAAATATTTTAATGTTCGTTTAAAAAAATAGATTAAAAAAAGATTTATCAATCGTTTATTGCAATTTTAAATCCACGAATAAGTTGAAGATAAGTATTCCACGTAAGATTTGGGTTTTTGATGGGTTAGATATCAAAAGATACATCACAGGGGGTTGGGGGTAGTTTCCCTCGATTGGTAACTATCCATATGCCTGAAAATACGTTTAATACACATTTTCTTCCTTGGATTGGTTTATGACGTTTTGTTTTAAGATCACATTAATTAGCATTACATGCAATTAGCAATACATGCACGTAGCGGTGATATATTGCAATTTAATTTCTATTGTTGATGAACTGTATAACGACAGGGGAAAATTTTTTATTAGACTTTTTCAAACATATAGTTATAATTTACTCGCTTGTATTTGAAGCAATATAGTAGAGTCACTGTGTTTAATAATGAGTAATGTGAATATGAATAATGAGTAGAGTATAAAAGCTTATGGTGCGAGTTGTATCGCACTTAATTTGTCTCTTTACATATTAGATTTTACGTAAAATACATGTGTACATGTACGTTTAAATTTTTAACTTGATGTAAATATATTTTATATATAAAAATAAAAAAAAGAACAACACAAATTACTCATTTGTTTCTTGTTGTTATTAAGCCATCTGGCATTACTTATTATGATTAGTAAATTTGAGGTGTTGATATTCGCTGATTTAGCGGTTAATGTTTGATATGCTTGTTGTGCATTCGCGCATAACTACTGCAGTATTATTTAATTTCGCGGGGACGAATTTTCGCGCAAAACCCTTAAATAACTAATTCGCAGGTGCATGAATTCGCGCAACTGTGTTTTTCTATAAAGAAACACTGTAAAGTGGTTTAATTTCGCCGGGAATGATTGTCGCGCTCTTGCTGTAGCGCGAGATACGCGAAAATTAAACTCGCGCAGAATAAAATGATTTTACAGTATGTTAAATTAAGTTGTGGTGTCCCTGAAAAAGCAGTTCCTAATAACAACGTGTTAAAGGAAAGATGTCGCCTTCTTGCATTAGTTTTGTGAAGGTTAATTAGTGATATCTCTGGGTGGTCTGCCAGCATGAATTTTGTTCTGGTAAAGTTGTGATATTCCATGAAGAGCCTGCCCGCATTACTGTTGTAAAGGTTTAATTTTTGGTTTTCTTGACATGTTTTGTTAGAAATTAAATAATTAAAGGTTTGATATCCTGGATGAGCCATCTTGCATTTCTTATTTTGTGATCAATTTTGAATAAATAAAAATGCTGATTCTCTAAACCTCCTTCTCGCAGGTATCAGTTATCAGTTTCTAAACCTCATACACGTATTGTGCAAGGGTTGGAAAATATTTGTGAGTACGGTAAAGAAAGTTGCGGAGTCAATCTCATTTTAATAAAGTATAATGTTCAGTTTCATTTACATGAACAATTTGTTAAATACCGTTATTACTGCTTGTATGACATTCTTATTTCAATAATAATACAAAATGGATATTATTTTTGGCGTAATTTTAGACTTAATACATGGTAATGTATTCACCACAGGCTCTAAATATCTATATTTGTAAGATACTTTTTATACCTGATACAGTTAAAATGTGGTACATATGTTCTTTAACATTTCAAATTTCATGCCTGATGATTAACTGCATAAATTTACTTAAGCATTGGATGTTAAGTTCGAATTCTTGCCTGGTTGGTACACGCATGTTTACGCTTTTAAGTTCGAATATCATGGTCATAAATTCACATTTTGTTAATGGTGAGAATATCTTACATTTCTTTACAATACTTTCACCATGTGTTAAAATAACGAAACCTTTACAATCCATGTACTATGTCTAAAAGTCGTCCCGTTTTGAAAGTATGAATTTCGTAAAAAGTGATATAGATATATCAGGAATAGCCAAATTCAGAACTTATAGACAGCCAACGCTGCCAGAAGTAAAGATAAAGAGCAGCAGTTAATAATTTGATAAATATAATAAGACATCAAAAACCATAAACAAACATAAGAATACGAGGGGTAGCCTGGTAACGGCAAAACATGTTGCCACTGGTGGTAGAAACAGGTTCAGATGATATTGCCTCTACCTGGGAGCGAACCCGCACGGTCACGGCGACCGGGCCTAGCCCTGCAGTTCCGACGACGCAACCAATTGAGAAAATCGGGACAACAACCAAAAAAGGTTAATCGGATAGCCCTGATATACATTATCATCACCGCAAGACATCGGTATCGGTTATTTTACAGATAACAGTACTGACTATATGTACGGGGAGACTTCATACGACCGCCACACTGCACAAATAACGCTACGACAAACCGTGAAATTCAAATGATATTGCCTGTAAGTGTGCACATTCAAAGGTTATCTTAGGGAACAAACAAGTAAAAGTTGTCTTGGTGAATTAACTTCAACCTAACCATCTGCTTGACAAAGATGCATACAAAAGCATAAAATAAAGCACTAAACCATAAGAAGCCAATAACACTGAGAATTTAAATAGGTAGGGCGATGAACCTTTCAATATATTTTTGGCGTAGCATTGATGCCCCCTCCCCGTATTTTATTTTTAAGTCTGTATTACTGGAAACAAGTGAGATAGATTTGTAAAAGTTAAACCTGAGTTAAAGTTCTAAACAGTCCGATTTGAATATATACATATCACAGAAAGTTAGCTTTCTGAAGTACACTTTTTCATTTGCTGGGTGGATGTTAAATTTTTAAGAATGATGCATAACTGTGACATTTGTCATGATCTGGATAATTTAAAAGAAACTCAGACAAATACAAACACACTTCTGTAACATTTTTTTGCAACACGAGACATCAAAATTGTTATACACTGAATGAATAATATTATATTTTTATTATATACTGCACTGTCTGCTTCTGGGTTGAAATGGCCCTAAATGTAACCCGAAAGCATCTTTTTGCCAATACAGTAACTTAATATTCTTTTAAAAGTATGCTTTTGTTAATACTGCATTTATAGAGGAAAAAGATTAAAATACTATTATAATACCTTTTAAAATACTGTGGTATTACTATATTTCGCGATGATTTAATTTTCGCGTATTTCGCGCTTCGGCAAGAGCGCGAAATCAAACCCTAGCAAAATCAAAGCCTTGAATATAAAGTCTTATCAGAATAATACAATATTGCGAATTAATGCCCCCGTGAAAAAGTCATTTATGCTTTTTTGCGCGAAAATTTCTCCCCGTGAAATTAATGAAACCACAGTAACCGAGTTATTTGATGTAGTACTTTCATTGCTTTGATTTTATATATGTATTGAGGTCTCAAGTGACGTTAGTATCAGTTACGATTTATTGTATGTACTTGAATGTCAACACTTTAAATATAAGGAAAACTTTAAGAAACAAGAGGAATCGGAAATTAACTAACTTTCTCGTAGAACAACTACATCACGCCCGAATTTGTATGACACTGAATAATAGAAATTGTGAACTTTCAGGGTTTGAACAGCCAATCAGCGCTCAGTCAAGGAAAACAAGGTCAAGTGCGCTCTCATAGTCCAAGTGTTTTGTTTTTGATTCTTACACAAGTCCGATCTTAAAACATGACAACTCTTTAAACGTATCATAAAGCGTTCTGCGAAATATCTTAACAAAGTTCAGAGTCTACTCTGATATGTGGCACGCCACGGGAAAAGGTACCGTCGGTCATATTTTGTGACATTTTAGTTGTTACTATATTTAGAAAGAACTTACAACTATCTATAAATTTCTCATAACTAACAAGTGCTTTTCCTACACATTTTGACAATAAAATGATATTTTTAACGCGAAATGAATAATAATGAATGTCGTCTGCTCAAATTTACGACGTCATTTCAATAATTGACGTCAACTGTCCGAATGTACCTTTTCCCGCGACGCGCCCCATTTTATTGGTCATGGTGAAAAAATCCTATGTTCATATCCCTCATTTATTAGCAATTTATTATACTCTCGGTGGTTCAAATAAAAGCTTTAAAAAGATTTCATTAGAAACAAGATGATTAGAAATCAAAAGTTAACAAACAAAATATCATACCAAAATTGAAAAACAAGTCTTTTATATTTAGTTTTTTTTTTTTCAAATTTAAGTTTTATTATCTATTTATGTAAGACATTCGTGATAAAACCCAAAACATATGGATAATGTGATGTTCACATTTTATTTTTCCACGGTAGGTACCCAGATAATGAGAATCGCGGATAACGATAGATTGTGAGTATAATGATAGATCGCCAGCTCGGCTTTTGGCGTCATTTTAAGTATATTTAATGATGCTATGTTGTTTGTAATGTAAACATGTCCCTTGTAAATAATTGCTATGTAAATATAGTTTTGCTGTTTTCTAGTGTACTCGAAATGTATTCTATCCTTTACAGACTAAATTTGTAGCTTTGAATTCAATCTTCAAATGTTAAAATATATAATAAAGGAAGAAAACTTATATTTACCCCTAAATCATGTAAATTTATTTCACACAATATTATGTCATAGGGCCATAGTCGTTTAAAATAGAGTTGAAAGTTGAACGAAGTTTTTCCACAACAAGACAACTTGAACTTGTTTGTTCTTTTGAGAACCTGTTGGGGCAAGTGTGAGGTTGGTGCCCCCTAGAACCTGGTTTACCTCCCCCACCCGTTGCAAATTATTTTGCCATGACCGTTCCAAGGCAGTATCCCCTATGGTTATCTTTGTCGCTAATTATTTGTGGTGTCTTATAAGAAATAGTTTCTTTTATAAACTCACGCTCTTTTCCTCTCTACTTTTTGGCTGCGAGACGATGTTGTCTTTTCTGGTTGTGTCAATTCCCGGTATGCATATTTCATTCTGTTTTTAATTTACCTAGCCTATCCGGACGATGACTTCGTCATCGATTTGTGGCTATATCAAAGATTGCGACGAACGTTATCATTGCATAACAAAAAAAATTTAAACAGGGTTATCGGTACCACAAGTTTAGGAGACCCTTTTCCTGGTTTATCGCGATACCCAGATATGGTTCAGAGATACGCGGTCTGGGGTCGCTGTTGAAGCAAGATGCATCACGGCCAGTTTTTTGTGGGGGCTTGGTTTGTGGGGTGGGAAGGAGAAGGCAGTGTTGGTTTTTCCACCTTGTCCGTGAAGGCCATCTATGGGTTCAGAAGGAAGGGTTGCCAGTATTTTATTAAAGAGTGCTAAGCTCAAACACGACGAAAACATTCGAAAGGTAACACCCGAGTTTTAATTGTATGTATAAATTTCTAGCATTCTAGCTGTAGGTCATAAGATATACATACTCGTTTAACTTTTATCTTATATATAAGTGGTTATGTATTATAACTCATAGCCTCAAATGCGGCTGAGGTCTAAAATGACTAGGAATCTTAGCAGTACAGTAAATCCTCTATATTAAGACCTCCTCTGGGACTGATAACTGATAAGTAGACAGTCACGTGATACTGTGTTTATATTACCAAGAATAATCTTACTGCAGATGGGGATGAATTAATTAAATATGTCAACAATGATAATTGATAATTGAGAGAACATGACGATATCAAATTTGTAGAACCTTTTGCTGATAAATCTTATTAAAATAAAGTTGTCTGTCACGTGACTGTCTAGTTATCTGTAACCAACTATACTGGGAATCTAAATGATATGTCAAAACAAGTCAATACAAAAGTCTTTTATTCTTATTTACACGCATGCGCAATGTCTGACAAATCTAGAGATATTAGAAAACAATAATAGTAAAAATAACATCATTTTAATACAAGCAATAATTTAAGAATCATTCACATTTGTTAGGTACCGGTTAAAAATCCAACTCTTGTTAACACTTTTTGGAGGTTTACAAGAATGGATATTTCCATCTGAACAGCGCATATAGTTTTCCTTCCACACAACTGCATACCGGTTGTTTCCAGTTATTACTTCTATACTGTTAATTATAATTATATTATTATTATTATTATTTTTGTTTTCTTACATCCCTCTCTGAACTTCACTACAGACATCCTATCTAATGCAGTAAGATGGAAAAATAAAGTAGTAGTAGGCTATAAACATTTTGTTATGATGTAAAAAAATATTTAAAATGACAAAACTAACTAATAATCATACCATTCGCCAGTCTGCCAAAAGCAACATTTTTACATTACATTTAGAGCTAACGTATTATAAATAGGTCGAAGTTAAATATTACAAAATAAAACAAGAAAAATGACATTGTTTTTAAATCTATAGGGTTTGTTGTTCACTAATCTTTCTATAAAAAAACCTCCACATTTTATATAACATATGAGCGACATTTAATTCAATAATGAATACATGTTCGGTATATACCGATATAGCCACTTTATTAATAAACGCGGGATAATAAAAGAAACATTTAATTGAAGTTTATTTAAGGAATGATTCTTATTTTGGTGCGGTTCGTGCAGATTCGACGTGCACGCGAGAGCTGGCAAATCCATAAAGCGCGCTAGCGCTTTATGGTAAATTTGCCAGCTCTCGCGTGCACGTCCAATCTGCATGAACCGCACCAAAATAAGAATCATTACTTATATTTACATTTTATTCATTTTTTTCTTTAAATAAACTTAAGTCGAACGCTTTCAAAAATTAGTATTAAGTGAAAAGGGTGAGTAATACGTGGGAGTTTTCAATAGTAACAGCCATGACGTTACTGACGTCATTACGGGTCATGCGGTTCATGCAAAATGAACCGAATTTTTTTAAACGAAGAAATCAATAGGAATGTAAATATTATTCTATGAATTTGCAGTTTAATTTGTATACGTGTCCTTTTAAATTATCATAATTTTCTACAAGCCAGTAAACTCGGAAAGTGAAATAAAATGAATTCTATCGATCGATATCGCGAAGGTCATTCTAGGCATGTGAATGCAGGTGATCGTAGAATTTTTCAGAAATAGAAATATTTATTTTTAAATGCATTGATTACATGATATACATGTATTTGTTTGTATTTTTATATTCAAAGACAGGTCTATAGATTCTGGCTTAGGAAAGTTAAATACAACATTAACATAAACTTCAAGCTAACATTTATGTTAGGATTTATCAAGCCATTTTTACTTCATAGTACTATGATGACTATAACGGACACTGGTATGTTTTAAACTTCTTAGTAAAACTGGTAAAATGAGAATATCGTGTTCTAGCGTATCTTCATTTCAACAGTTTTCAGAGAGTAGTGCCGACTTTTCCAGTAATACCAGAGTATACCCACACCGTGAGGAAGGTTACCAACATGATGGTACTGGCCGTTTAGATTAGAAGGACCACAGCTTCCGTACCACCAAGCTCCTCTAAAGCCTTCAGAGCAGCTGACATCATGCCACTGGTCATTATCACGATCTTTGGTACTGAACGCTATCCCGTTTCGATGGAGATAATCTCCCTCGTTACTACTGAAAGAATCGCTGGCGTTACCACTGTAGCCACCGACTTCCAGTTTATAGAGATCGTTTTCTGGATGTACTTTAAAATTCCTGTACTTGGCATACGCTTTATTACCTTCGAAATCCATCTATTCATATCTATACGAAATTCGTTTAGACCTGACGATGTAAGGGCGTGAATGTTGTCGTTGCCGATCCAGAATTCGTTCTCTATATCCCCGAAGCCATTCTTGTAGTCTGCCCTGTTACGATAGAAGTCTACGGAGCCGTCTTTGCGTCTCTGAATGACTAACCAGCCTCCTCCGTCTGTTTCTTGATCACAGTAGACCGGCAATGGCGTAGCTGATTGCGCAATATACATATAATAAATACCATTTACTTGTGGAGCATTTTTGCAAGACCTCAGAATGGATGCTTTAACGGTAGGCTTAAGCAATGTAAAATATGATCTCGTTTCATTTCTTACTTGGGACAGTGTTGTAGTCTCGACAGCAGGCTTGAGCGATGTAAGAAGTGATCTCTCTTTAGTTGTCACCGTGGGCAGTGCTGTAGTCGATACAGCAGGCTTGAGCGATGTAAGAAATGATCTCTCTTCTTTTGTCACCGTGGACAGTGCTGTAGTCGTTACAGCAGGCTTGAGCGATGTATGAAATGATCTCTCTTCTTTTGTCACCGTGAGCAGTGTTGTAGTCGCTGTCTCCAAATGGCCACAGACATTGTTACCACTTTCTACATTTTTCATAACGGTTTGGTTCACACTATGGAAGTCGTTGGAAGGTTTCTGAATAGACGATTCTATATCAGACTTTAATGAAATCAGAGACTGTGTTACTTCAATTCTCAACTCCGACTGTGTTGAGGTCACAAACGCGCGGAGATAGTTAAAGCGTTCATTATTCACTACTGTCAAAGAGTCTCTGATGTTATTACAAAGTTCAACATTTTCCCTAGCGATTTGGTTCAATGTACGGAGGTCACTGGAAAGTTTCTGAATGGATGTTTTAACATCAGCCTGGAACGATGTTAGATTTAGCCTCGCTTCGTTTATCATCTTGGTCAGTTCTATAGCGCTCTGTTCTGTTAAAGAGCGACTGAAGTTAATACAATGTTCCATACTTTCCACGGAGGTTTGATTCACGTTATGGAGCCTGTTGGATAATTCCAGAATAGATGCTTCGACATCAGACTTGAACGAACTAATGGACTGTCTTGTTTCATTCACCACAAGGTTTTGCTTCTTTGAGATATCGTAGGTAATGTTTCTGATTTCATCCAATATATAAGATCTAAAAATAGCATAATCATTTTCCAATTTTTTACCAATTCCTTTCAGCTCTGTGCGAATTTTGACATTTTCTTCGTTTTCAACTTCAGCGCCCCGAATGAGGGAAGACTGGCGGTTTTGAACGTCGCGTAAATTCTGTGTTGTTTTCTTCCTGTCCAATGACGGCGACACAGTTGGTAATAGCTGATTGGGTGTTATATTCTGGCCAGGTAACTCATCTCCAGTTTTAGCAACTATCTGACCGCCGGTTAATTGAGAAATTATTCTAACCAATTCTTCCACTTCCAAACGTCTCAGATTATTTTCAGTTTCAAACTTTCTTTCTAAAGCCTCCGTTTCTGAAAGTCTACGTTGATTTTCCACATCAAATTTCGTTTCCATAGCGTTAGGTCTGTCCATAACGTACTTCATGTTGAACGCATTACCAAGAGTCACAATCAGGAGTATGGTGAACACGAGCAAATAATGCCGTAAAGCCATGTTGATTATATCAAATCCAATCATCAACTAACCTCTATGTTGCAGTGTTTTATGATTTAAGTGATGTTCAAGTGTGTGTATAATATAGTTACTTTCTCAACATCCGAAACACTCCAACATGTCCACAGATAGGTTCTCAACGGATGTGCCTCTTAATAACTAATTCAAATCGCTCAGCTTTGTTTTAGTCATTGCTAATTTTGGGAAGAATAACAAAGAAGTAGATCTTTGAGATAACCAGCACTGCTTTAAAAAGTATGCTGACGAGTTTAGGCAATGTGCTAAAATTTTAGTGCATGCAACATACAACTTTTGTCTGCTAATATGATAGACCTCTCGGACGGTCATCCCCATACAGGCGTCTTTATGATATAGATCTCAGCGCTGTATGGATATACACATGTATACAAAACTTACCTAAACTCTTAAATAGATTCGAGGCGAAACAATCATTCAATAATGCTTGCTCCTTATGAGTTTTTTTGTATACTGTAGTATCATTATATTTCGGCTATATTTTCGCGTATTTCGCGCTAGGATAAATGCGCAAAAACCAAACCCAAGCGAAATCTAACAATTGAATACCTAGTCTTATAAGAATAATACAAGTGCGCGAATTTAAGCCCTCGCGAAAATGTCACATGTCATTTGCGCGAAATTTGATTCCCGCGAAATTAAATGATACAACGGTATGTAGGGGGAAATCTGAGAAATATTTCGCCCCAGACAGCATGCGGGCGAAAAACCTGACAAGTACAGAGAAGATTAACTTACTAAAATTGAATTAATATCAATACCCTTTGGTAGTACCAGCAAACACGATTCATCAGCAAATACAAACTAAAATTGATCATTTTATAAAGCATCCTTTCTCTTTCTCTTCTTCTTGGCTGTGTGGAGAGAATTTGTCTTCTGAATGCGGCCTGATATGCATAAATTCACTTTTTACCCATACAAGCATCAAATAAGCCATTTAAAGAAGCCAGTTATTAAACAATTGCAGGTCCTCTCATATAGTCAGAAAACATATTTCTTGCACATAAACAATTATTTAAACATTTATTTTATAATATGGTCAAAAGATGATAGTAATACAAACATTGTACAATATATCTTAGCGGATTTCAAACATAGTTGGGTATATAACATAAATGTGAATGAAATGGTGCGCGTAATGGGAAAAGGTGTCTTCGGGAAAATAAGGTCACTGTTTATTATTAATTTCGCAGAAACATAAATATTATATAGTAACATGTGCTACAAGATCACACGTAACTTATGAAAAAATTATCTAAGTTCTTTTCAAATATACTAACAACTAAAATGTCATCGACGTCACACAAACATTACTCTCTACTTCCTGTGTGTTATGATAGTAAGAAAATGTAAACTTGTTGTGGCAATATCAACTGAAGAAGGCCGATGGCCAAAACGTTTTGAAATAAAATAGTTTAAATAGAACTAAAATGTCCAAATATCGTATCCTCTAGTTAAGAGCATTTTCGGTAATAATGTAACGTACACTGTGATGTGTATCACAGTATTTACAACACGTTTTCCTCTGTAGATCAAACCACAATACTCAGTCTTACATATATCCAATTAATGGCTTTCAGACTACTTTTACTATCCGGTACAAAACATTACCCCCTGTGAGTTCTGGCCTTCAACAAATACTCACTTGTGTCTGAAGTCGGCATGCACAGTGGAGTTTGATTTTTAAACACCAGCAGTGTAATCGAGCTTATCCGAGCACAGCATATCAAGTGAATCCTGCTACATGACAGTCATGGTCAAAGAAGTCTACTGTTACAGTAACTGTTTTCTTCCGAGACAGTCTTATGGAAGGTACATGATAATTTTTTAACTTTCTGGCAAAACTCCACGTGAAAATTATAATAAATAATTCTGCTAAAAATGGGGATTTGAGTAATATCTACCCCCTCTGCATCTGGCAGTTTGTCCCGTCTGTTGATTTGCTAACCTTCGAAATGATGTCTAAAGTACTAAACTGTAGTTGATTTTCATCAAATTAACAACAGCAACACGTTTCAGTAGCCGGCCATGTCAAACGTTTTTAATAAATTCCATTATTATTGCGCTATAACATATACATGTTATAAAAAGTCGTCTTTTAACTACATTCTAGACTAACGAAAACCACTGTCAGTACACAAAATTAACAGAAATCGTGAACTTCAGTGTTAAAGATTTTTTCGCTCGCTGTATGAACATCAACCGGAACATCTTTTACTTTGCAAAAAATGCAATTCACACAAATTAAGAAAAAAAGTACACGTCACTGCTTCACATTCAACGACCTAAATCGCCTCCATATTTTTATGAACTTCGAACGAAACAAAATCAAATACAAATTGTATTATCGACGCCATTTATTTCTTCCATTTTGTAAATCAGTGTTTTTATTAATCTATTAAGAAACAAAACACTGTTCTACTTTCCTTGACAATAATCACCTTCATATTTTTAAGCATTTCGAACAAAACGAAATCACATATGTACTGGATTATCGATGCCATCTATATGTACTGTATTATCGACGCCATCTATATTTTCCAGTTTGTAGGTATTGTAGGCAAGAGGTTGGGTGTCGGTACCATCGTTCGGCCTCCAGTCGGAATCAGGTGTCGTTATAGTTCGCAGTCTTTCAACGAACCCTCCTTTAGCTCTAATAAACTTGTAAATGAAAGTACCAGGAATTGGCACCAAAACGATTGAAGTCAGCACCCAGCCAATAATTTGCGCAAACTCTGGGTAAGGATTGTTTGTTGAAATCGTTGGAGGATTATAAACAACCATTCTGTAGATAAATAGTGCCTGAAAAGATAACAACATTGCCACATTCGTAAAGGAGTAATTTACGTTTCCTCAGTGACTTTAGTGGACCCTGCAGTATTTTTAAATTTGTCATGTTCGTTGGTTTTCAAAGTTCCCCTTTTTCTTTCATCTATTTAACATCACAATAATGTTGTTGTACAGTATGGCGGCTGTAAAAAGTCTCCCCGTTCATGCAATTAGTTTTGTTATCAATTACGATACAGTCAAACCTGTGTACAAAGACCACTCAGGGGAGAACTCAAAAGTGGTCTTTCACGTCAGATGGTCTTTGTTCACAGGTAAAATTGTTCTTTAAATCAGTCAGTGGGACAAATTAAGTGTGGTCTTTGTCCACAGGTGGTCTTTGTTTACAGGTGGTCTTTAGCACAAGTTTGCCTGTATTTGAATACCGTTGAGCAAGTGACATATTTTTGTTTAAATATTGAGTATCGCTCAGCCCGGTCTAGGCGGTCTTGACAGCAATATGCATTTTCATTATTATCCATGAACAGGCTCTATCAAACCGAGCCTGCAATAGTTTAATATTGGTCATGTTCGGCGGATAACGAAGATTCTTTTTGAAGTATTATTTCTAACTATAACCTTGAATACCGTTGAGCAAGTAACATATATTTGTTTAAACATTGAGAATCGCTCAGCCCGGTCTAGGCGGTCTTGACAGCAACATGCATTTTCATTATTATCCATGAACAGGCTCAATCAAACCGAGCCTGCAATAGTTTAATATTTGTCATATTCGGCGGATTTCAAAGATTCTTTTTGACGTATTTATTTCAACTGTAAACCTTGTTGGTATTGTAAACTTTCCACACGGACCTTTTCATGTCATACGGAAATATTGTAACCATTGTTTTCTTTGAAATTATGAGCTCTGGAAAAATGCATTGTGGTACTTTAGGCTAAAGGATACAGGTTAGAACAAAGAACCTTGTCCGAACCTACACAACGTCATAGCCATGTTTAACCATTCTTACTTCTTTCCGCGAAATAGAACTTAAGACATCTATCGTGTGTCGTGCGTCTGTTTTTCGTGTATCGGGCATCGGTTTATCGCGAATCTTGCGTCCGTGTAGGGTGTATCATGCGTTACCTTATACGTTCACAGTACTGTATACGTGAATATTATCAGGCGACACCGGTTACTAATGGAAACCGATCACATTACAAACACAATCATTTGCACAGAGCTTTAACTATAGAATCAAAATATTCTGTATACCCCAATGAGTATTGGTGAAGTACCGGCCCAACAGAAAGCCCAGAATATCATCGGCCGTGGTGGTCTGCCCAACATATATGTACAGTCCTTTATAAACCGCCGGACACCTGGAAGTAAACGGCTTAATCAATCAAGTGATTAGAAGTTTAAACATCTATAAGGGCTCACATAACTAAGAATCTTTCGGAATAAAAATGTACGAAACAATTAGCATGATTTTATTAAATATGTTAATATCAGAACTTTAAATATTAAAAGCAGTTGACCCATTTGGATACGCTTAGTTTTTTTTTAAAATTTATTCCTGCATTAAAAATCTAGCAATGTTTTACCACAATAACTGGAGACACTGCTTACCAGAAATAATTTGTTGTTGCATTTTAGTACTGGACAAATTTCCGTTAAAAGGTTTTACACATTCAGATGCTTGTGGTTTAAAGTTATGTGATGAATTGCATGAAAATTAACATGATTTGAATATCAGAAATTCATTGGTGCAACAAATGAAAAGACAGTGAAAAAAGTGTGCCGGGGAATGTGATTGGCAGTTCACGTTTCATCGCTTTCAGAAGAGGTTTCGGGAACTTTTATCACTTTTGCCAGTTGTGATAAGCCTACTTATGCTCAGTACCGACTTTAAAGTCGAGATTCACTGAACCCTTCATGCCGGATTGTCAGATACTACTAAGTAGAAACCACGTGGTCATTGACACACTTAAACTAAGTCTCAAAAAGGCACCCCCTTAGTATTGCTGTGCATAGAAACTAATTAAAGTTGTCATTATAATAACATATAAAATAAATCTATACGCCGAGAAGTCTTACCATAGACCCAGTGGACGGCAATACATTCACAACATGCAACAAAAAGGACAGAAAAGTCCGCACCATAGTGATCCATCAACCCAACAATATAATCTCCAGCCTAGAAGACGAAGAAGACATTGTGTGTTAGTATTTATTTCATTTGTTCAAACTTGTTTTCTTACGTTTGTGTACTTTTCCATGCAACATTGTCGAGCTGATGTGTGGGTTGGAGTTATTTCACCAAGACAACTTATACTTGTTTGTTTAAATGAGAAGCTGTTGGTGGAAAGTGCGAGGTTGGTGCACCCTAGAACCTGGTTTGAACCCCGAAGTGGGAAATTGATTTGCAACCTACCGTTCCAAGGCGATAAACCCGTCATGTTCTCATTTTCCTTAAATGTGGTCACAATTTTGAAATTGATCTATAACCCGTGCTCTCAATTTTTCTCTAAATTAAAGCTGTATTGTGGGGAGGTCGTGTCTTCTGGATGAGGCAATTCCTGATATGCACATTTCACTTTTCTATTTAATCAATACCTTAAATTCTATAGATGGCCTTGATGCAAAAAACAAAGTCGGAAGTTTGTATTCATTTAGTCGGCTGTTCTAAGCCTTTTATAATGAATTTGAGGAATCACGATGATTAAAAGAAACATGTGAAAATCAATGACTTGCCAATAGAAGACTATAAACTGAAACAATACTTTGAAATTCAATGAAAATACAACAAAGTCAGTACCCAATTTTTATCGCACGTTGTTACAGCGAGTTACTGCCACAAGAACAAAGAAACCATACAACATGATGAATACATCCATTAATCCAATCTTAATTTTTCGAATAATCTTTTAATTTCCAGAACACTGTAAAACATATTACATTCTTAGACATACGACTTGAGAAACTGTGGCTTTCTATAAAAGCGACATTTTGAAAAAAAAACGTCATCATAACAATAATGACAAAACAACTTTAATTTAGACTCACCGGTGTCACACAGGGTAAGGCACAAAAGTAGAGGGCTACACCGAACCCAACACACATGTAACTTTTGTACTTCCTGACCTTTGGATACTCGTCTTGGATACAAGTCATGGTGGTCTCCAGTAAAGCAAACTATAAAATATAATATGTTTTAGATATAATGAAGATAATGATATGGAATACATAAATTAAATCAAATTTGAACACTTTTAAAAAATAAATTCGATATTTGATTGTGTTCATTTAGGTATGGAAAACATTTGCATTGTTTTAAGGTGTGAAGTCAGACATGTGCATACTATTTCATTGTAGATGATGAAAAACTAAAACACTCTTAAAATCAGGTTTATACGATAACAAAATCTACTCAACAAAAATAGAAACCTGGCACTTTATATTTGGTGTATTTTCCTGGAATCAGATTTAAAGCTAATTGAATTGTGGTATGTAATAAAAATTGTGCATGTTTTGAACTTAATTATGCATTTTGATATTTTTGGTGCATGAAACAAGTGATTCAGTGGTTATTTTCTTTTGGATGGTGCAAAAATATATAGATTTTGAATATGCACCTCATACTTATTCAAAGTTACAGTGTCAGGTTTCTTTTTTTGTTGAGTATAGATAAACACGCTTTCGGGAAAATACCTAGATATATTACTGTAAATGAGCCAGCCTTAGATTAAAAAGAATTTATAAGATTACAAAAAAAGATTTGAGACTTAAGAACACTATACAGAATATTATCAAATTACCGAAAACTTTATGTAATGTAAAGTAATGTTAAACATAATCCCTGTCCACATTTTATGAAATTGTGTAAATAAAACGATAAATCATGACTAAAATGAACTAAAACAATATTTTACCTCACTGTCCAAACCCAAGGTGAACAACATGAAGAAAAATAAAACGGACCACAACTGTGGGGGAGGCATGTTGGACAATGCTTCTGGATAAGCAACGAATGCGAGACCATAACCTCCCTTGGCAACATCTTCTACAGAGACTCCGATTTTCT
This sequence comes from Corbicula japonica, assembly GCA_038501625.1. NCBI lineage: Eukaryota > Metazoa > Mollusca > Bivalvia > Venerida > Cyrenidae > Corbicula > Corbicula japonica. The sequence goes on from JAZAYU010000143.1 coordinate 116,856, forward strand.
TGGCCATTCCTCCAAATGTTGTAAATATGACAAAACCAGCAATAATGCTGGTAACGATATCCATTGAACTGATGAGTAGTGCATCTCTAAAGTAAAAATAACAGTAATATATATGAGGTTCTTTAAAAGATCTTTAAATTATGAAGAGAGAAATCAACATTTTGATTTTGTCATCTATTTATGCGAACAGGAATTCAAGGTCAAACACACTTTTATCTCATATTGTATACAATTCATAGACAAAACGATCTCACACATTGTTGTCAGTAACATACTGCTCATGTGGGCATTTAGATTAAGTTATTTGTTGCTTTAGGTTTTTTTGTTTTGATGTAAACAGAACTTCGGAGAATTGTAATGTATATTTTTCTTTACTGTTAAAACGTTTCTTAACGTATGTTTAAACGTAAATTAATAACGTAAATTTGTGCAAAGTTTTAATGAACTGCGTTTTACAATTAGAGAGATTTTTATATTTTTCATTTTATCGATTTCAATGCAAAGAAGAAAGGAGCATGCCCTTAAAATACTGAAATAGTGTACATGTACACAAAAAGATCCTAGACCCAAACCAATTTATTTACCATTTAAAGAAGCAGACCTACCCGTAGACATTATTGTTGAATTTGTTGTAGCTTCCGAACATTATGATACCTCCGAACGACACACCCAGCGAGAAAAACATCTGTCCAGCCGCTGCTATCCATACCTTCCAAAATAAATTATGAAAATTTATAGAAACAAATCATTTTTAAAGACTTTTGCAAATACTTTATGCTTAGAACTTTGAAAGCCACCGAACACGACAAATATCACCTTATTGCAGGTTGGATTTTATAGCGCCTGTTCATTAACAGTAATTAAAATGAATATTACTGTCAACGCAGTCTATCCCTTGTTGAGCGCAACTCGATATTTACACTTTAAATAAATATCTTGCTCAATGGCCTTCAATGGGCGTAATTGATAACATCACTTTTCGAATGTACGGGGCGACTTTTACTAGTCACAAAACAACGACATTTTTTACAATATTATTTTGTTCAGAAAATCATTGTGGAAGTCGATGTGACAGCTGCTTAAAGTATTTCTGTTTTACAAACACTTATCTGAATAATAAAAGAGATCAGACAGACCCTAAGTTTCAGTAAAACTGTAAAGTTTTAAGGTATGTTTTTATTATATACATCAGATGCATTTAAATATCGATAGCTGCTTATTTACATTGCACATTTTAAATTTTGAACTAGTGCTATTGTTAAGATTGCGGTACAATTAACTGTACATTGTACTGCGAATCTATAAAAGTGGTGGTTTTATCACAGAGCAATGTTGATACATGGAGTTTATGACTTCAAGTTAATACCTCCAACATACCTCCACGTCGGCTAGTTTTTCCCACTTTGGAATCACGAAATACTTCACACCATCTATAGCACCATCTAAAAGGCTTCCACGGATCAACAAAATGAGCAGAATAAGATAAGGGAATGTTGCGGTAAAATACACGACCTGAAAAACAACAATTAACATATGGAAATGTTGCGGTAAACTACATGACCTGTAAAACAACAATTTATAAATTATTAATTTACATATGGAAATGTTTCGGTAAAATACACGACCTGAAAAAAACAACTATTTATTCATAATTCAAGTTACATATGGAACAGTGGTGAAATGCATATGGAAATGCTGTGGTAAAATACACAACCTATTACACAACAATTGGTAAATTATTCAACATTTTTGTTTAAATTTAATTTAAGCAATAGATGGCAAGGGAACTATGAAGACATCGAACACGACACATATAAACATTATTGCAGATTCCGTTTGATATAAAAGCCTATTCAAGATATGTACGTACCTTTCCAGAAGATTTAATACCCTTGATCAGGCAAAATATAACAACGATCCAGGACAACAGTAGACACAGTGCCAACTGCCATATTGGATCTCCCATCTGGTCCGGGTGCAAACCCGGGGACCTTTGAATAACACTCTTCCTGTCAAAAATAGTATGGATAATTGATAAATACATTTTCTAGCAATTTCTATTTAAACAATTCTTAATAAAGATATACAAATTCATTATTATTTGTGAAATTCAGTTGTTAGGGACACATCTATTGAAATAAATAGTTATTACTGGGTATTTACATTTAAACTTCTTGTTGGGTAGAATCAAATTAATTGTAAAGAGGTTTCACATTTATAGTTTTATTTTGAAAAGATTTTAACAATCCTTAAACTGTCATAAAAACTTCAAAATTATAAAATTAAAGTAGTTGTTATATATAGACCGATAGAGCTAGACATATTTATTACCAAATGTCAAAATGTAAAGTATCGAACTAATATGAAAAAGTTAAATATGCATATCAAAAATTGACAAATCCAGAAGACACAGCCTTCCCCTACAGCCAAAAAGTAAAGAGGAAAAGAGAGCATGGTTTATAAAATGAAGAATTTCAAATGAGACACCTCGAACATTTAAAGAAAATAAGGACGCATACTCGAAGTATAACTCAGCAACTCCAACATTAGATGTATTTGTACACGTGCGGTTGTTGTCTTCTACATACTGGTTGATGGTGTAGTTAGATGTACATAAACATCTTGCTGCATCTATAGTAATATTCCCTGTGCACTCAACCAGTTTCTTTTGCGTTTTCTCTACACAACCAAGCGAACGCCATTCCTGAAATAACACTGTTCTTTTAGATGATATTTCCCTTGCTGGGGAGCGACCCAGTACGGCGAAGGGGCCTAGCCATGTCGAGTGATAGCAAGTTAATTAAGTTAACATAGCAACATTAAATAGATATAGATGAGAAGGGAACTTTTAAAGCCACCGAAAATTGCAGTTTAGGTTGTATTGATTGAGCCTGTTCATGGGCAGAAATGGAAATGCATTGCATAGTATGCACATGCATAGTATTGCCCACGCCGCCTAGTCCCGGGTTGAGCGCAACTCAATATTTACACCAATAAACAATACACTTTCTAAAAGAAATTAAAAAATAAGAACACAACAAAATAATACACAGTAGGACTAATCTTCTTTATTGCTTCCCACAATGTGGTATTTTCATTTTGTTCCGGGCGGTGGCCCTAATGGTTCTCTTCATCGTTAATTGTTTGTGGTGAAAAATACACAATAAAAAGAGTGTATGCCATGATAACGTTGTTGATTTCCAAAAACAAGGAAATATGTTAATACTTGAAGACAAAAGAGTGTTTTATATGCCACATCCAGAAGACACAGTCTTCCCACAAAGCCAAAAAGTAAAGAGGAAAAAAGATCATCGTTTATAAAATGATGACTTTCATAGTAGACTCCTCAAACATTTAACGGAAGTAATAATAAATGCTCAAAGTACATGTATTATTTGTAACGCATGAGAATGTTTGCTGCTTGTTTCACAATCAATTCATATGTAATATCTAAATAAGTTAAAATAGAAAACATGCCATAACAATTTTGCGTACCTCTTTGCATACAGTCCATGGGAGAGTTTTCTGCATGGAGGCGAAAAAGTAGTAGAGAGTGTATGCCATAATGACGTTGTAGTAGATTGCGACAATCAAAGAAATTAACGCCATCGATATTCCGATACCTGAAAAAAACAACGTTTTAATGTTTTATTATTCACAAACGTGAATCGGATACTAAATGCTTGTTTGCTTCTATGCTTAGTTTTATGTTTTTATCAGGTACTGGTTTTTATCAGGTACTAGATGATGGTTATAAAATACCACAGACTCAAAAAAATTCAATAATCATAGACTGTCTATTCAGCAGAATTTATCACCATTTGCATCAAAAATTAGTAACACCATATGGACTCTTGCAAAAGTAGACATCAAACTTGAAAATATCCATTTAGGTTTAATGAAGCCAAACTAATGACAACAATCAATCAATCAATCAATCAATCAATCAATCAATCAATCAATCAATCAATCAATCAATCAATCAATCAATCAATCAATCAATCAATCAATCAATCAATCAAACAATAGAATGAGAGAGAGAGAGAGAGAGAGAGAGAGAGAGAGAGAGAGGGAGAGAGAAAGGGAGAGATTAATGTGAATTTTACAAAACAAATGCATTGACATTCCAAATGTATTATTTATTAAGATTTGAAAAAATACTAATAATTAAAAATAATAATACTGAAAATAATATATCTGTTAGATACCTTTGGCACTAGGGTTTAATGCCCAAATTCCTGTCGGACCTCGTCCGGTAAACTGTCCTAAAAACAACTCCATCATATACATAGGCTTTCCTATAAAGATCTGTAGGATCAAATAGGCTATAACAAATGCCGCTGAAACGAGAAGACAAAAGCAATCAATGCATTCGAAGAAAAGAAAATACAACAGCAGATTGATTAATGCTCTTAATTTATTTAATATTTAACAATTTAATATCAGAAACTCATCAAGGTAACGTCTGTTTTACATATTTATTATACAAGTACATGTTATAGACAATTCAACGTCAGATACTAGAAAAGAACAATTCATCAATAGCATTACATACCACCACCGTGCTGATAAGCGAGGTACGGAAACCTCCATACGTTTCCCAATCCCACCGAGAGACCAATACAGGACAGTAGGAACTCCGCCTTGTTTCCCCATTGCCCCCTCTCCAGTTCTTCAGGTTTTGCAAGATCAGCTGTTGAGTTGTTGGCGTTTTCAATATTGTCGTAGTAGTCGTAACCCGGGGGACTTCCGTCAGGAACTTGGGCGTCTCCGTCGTAACTCGGCGGACTTGAATCTGGCACTTGGTCATCTTCTTTTTCGTCTTCTTTCTGCAGGTACAAGATGTTATAAAATACCGAACTATTATTGACTTGGTTATTCAAAAAGATAAGGACGATTATGATACAAAATAGACACATTTAACGTAAAATGCATTAAGACAGGAGATTGAAATATTTAAGCCCCCCCCCAGTAACCCCTTTGACAATTACCTAGTGGTACCCTACTTTGGTTTCATTTGTTTTAATGGGTGTGTCTCGTTATCGACTTTTATTTATATATGTTGGAAACGACATGTGCAAATCAGGAATATTCACATTCAGAATACACGGCCTCCATATACAGCCAAAAAGAAAGCATGACCTGATCAACTTAAGAAATACAGATTTGCAACATTTTACAAAATAAGAACCCGATGTAATTTACATTTTTTGTCTCCGTTCAGTTTGTCATTTACAAGCTTATTTACATAAATAGATTGAAAAGAACTTTGAAAGCCACCGAAAAAAGACAAATTGACAAATAACAAGATATTGCAAGCTCGGTTTATTTACCTTCATAAAATCGTTAAGTGTTATATTGCTGTAAGCTGATAATGCTCGTTCACGACGAAAGAGGAAGGCGAAAGTTTATTTCTTTTCGCACATACTTAATATTGTAATACTATTATACTCTCTGACCGTAGTCAATATGTAACTGATTTTGACCCGGATGCAGAATTTGTTAAAGTCAATTCAAACAGTTGCAACAATAAATAGTTCAGCATGTTAATCATTTAAATCAATCATCCATATCAGTCAAATGTTTATGGTAGTTTTCCACTATATATTTAAGTTTTTTGAAAGAACAGTTATAATAAGTTGTTCGTTTGTGACAGCGTATGATATTTTGAACTTTGAAACAACCATCGATTTTCATCAAGTAAAATATCGTACAAGAATTGAACAGTTAGCCTGTCCAAATATTTTTATTTTCAAATTAAATTGAAAAACATTGTCACAGTTTTAAATATCAGAATTCTTTTCTTTTCTTTTTTTCTTTTTTTTCACATTCACATTGCAAACGAAACTACGAATTATGTTTAATATGTCATTTTGGAGAGAAGTTTTTTAGCTCAGTCGGTTTGGAAGCTTTTTCACAGAACATTCGCTTCGTAAGAGAGCGGTCCCGAGTTCAAGTCCTTGTCTGGCTGCACATTTTTCTCATCCTATGACATTTGGCGCGCAACTTGAGGCCGTGGCAGCATTGTTTTTATATCTTTCGACGCTCGCAATTGTTTCTGTAAAATACTCTTTGGAATTCCAGAACATTTTGTCAAATGGTTGGGAAATATGTCGCGGTTGTAAAAAAGTGTTTTTTTCATCCTCAGGCGACTTTTCCTTATGCAGATAAGGTAAAACAGTAAAATCGTTAAATTTTAGACCGTTCTCAAATTAATATGTTTAATCCTACTAATGATTTGCGCACTAAAAACCAAACACATTGACACACATTACTTATCTCATTCATGTACTGAAAGTTTGTTTACTAGCATTTCGTGTGATTGCATTTTGATATTTTGTAAACATAGTACCATTAAAATACAGCCGATCTCAGCAACAATTCATTTTCATACAATTAGTGACGGTCAGTTTATTTCATAATAGGTTAGCAAGATTTTCAATGGTAAATTCTATGTTATTCATTTACTTGTCTGTTGGCAAACATACTTCAGAATTGTTTATTAGCTGTCCCATTATTTCCATGTTTTGACATCTCAATTCATTCTTTTAAGGGCCCACTACACTGCTCCCCTGCACGTTCATCGGTAAAAAGAAAATTATCAAAATCTCAATAACGGCAAAATGCCTTTAAATGAATCTTGCACAAATGAGTGTTACTTATGTATGTTTATTATGATAAGACACGTTAGAACAGTAAAGAGAAATAGCGAGATCTAAAAATTCCCTTAACTTCTATTCACATACATGTAAATTAATTTGTGCAAAGTATCATTGATCAACATTTTACCGTCATTGAGATTTCGATAATTTTCTTTTTATCGATGTACGTGCAGGGGAGGAGTGTAGTGGGCTCTTAATGACATACTCTATTGTCATAATGTGTCACAGTAGTTAATAAATAGTTTTAATATTGTCGGGCGAGCAAAACCATGTGAATGCATCAATGATTATATATCCCATGTCAGATCATGACTTTAATGATACAAATCAATTAATTAAAATCTTCTCACATATATATTTTTGTTATCATTATTAATTAATTAATTAATTAATTAATTAATTAATTAATTAAAATCTTCTCTCCTGTATGGTTTTCTTATCATTGTTAAATAATAAATTAAATAATCAATTAAAATATTCTCACCAGTTTTTTTTTCTTATCATTGTTAATTAATTAATTAATTAAATCTTCCCACCCTTATGTTTTTCTTATCATTGTTAATTAATTAATTGATTAAAATCTTCTCACCTTTATGTTTTTCTTATCTTTGTCCCATACGCCGAAAGATGATGCGGGCATATTTGTATTCTCTTCCTATCTCTATCAAATAGATAGGGACTTATAATTTTAGTTAAAAACCTCCTTCAAAATTGTCCTTTTCTTGATATTACCAAATATACTATTACTCGAAGTCCTTCTATTGTAGTAACTTTTATCGTTTGTGTTCAAATTCAGTGTTTATTTAATACTATAACAATATATGAGGTCAGTAGCAATTATTTCGTCTATAAGCAACATATTTTTCCGCGTTAGTATATATACTGAAATGGGTGTCCCGGTTGGGTACATTCTGATAATAACGTAATGGAAAACTTTGTTTACAAAAATACCCAAAACGGCGAGCTGTTGATAGTTCAGCAGTCACACTAGATAACCCAGGTACAATGCACAGTGCACAAATCACTACGAAAAGCAGCATTACTGTATGATATACTCTGAATAATAATTTTGGAGTTATTTCACCAAGACAATCTGTATTTGTTTGATCGTTTAAGAACCTGTTGGGACAAGTGTAAGGTACGTGCAGCAAGAACCTCGTTTAAACCCCAGTGGCATATTATTTTCACACCATTCAACCCGATAAGGTGAATGCCGTGGGTAAGACGACGGCAGTTGCTTGTGTACATGAACGTTTTTCGGCGAAACTGAGTATTGGCCTGATTTTTACATTTTCCCGCAATATCTTAGCAGACAAAAATATACATATTGATTCCCTGTTTGTTAAGGACTCTACTGACGAAATCTTGACGCACACAGGATATTATTTACAGAGAAATTGCAGATAAAGTGTGCAATTTTGCGACAAAATATGTCATTTGACGAATCGGTCGCAAATATCCTTTTTTATTACCAAATCTGAAATATTTGAAATATTCCATGGTAAAGTTCAATTATTTCCCAGTAATTATTTGAAACCACAGCTTCCAATTCGCTTTCTCTAGAAAGATATTTACTTTTAAACTTGGTACGTCGTGGTGACAACGGCCGTTAAGACTAAAATATTGGTACAGTTGAATGCAGTTTCGTCAGTGGATTGGATAACGTTAACGGCTGTCAAGTGAACTTGTTTTCAACGTCGCTGTTGTCTGCTTTATGCATAAAGTGTATCAGACTCTAGTGTTAACAAATCTAGGCTTCTCCTTGTTGTGTATAAATCAAGATAAATATTGAAAAGTATGTCTACCTAAAGAAAAACATTTATAACAAAACACCTGATTTCTAGGTTGTATATATTACCTAACGTTTTGTTGTTGATGCAATTTTAGAATTGTAATAATTTTAAATATTCAATTATTTAGTACACTTGTCAAAAGAGAATTTCAAGCGTTGTACACATTCAAATGAAATACAATATAATATTTTATCTAACTTTGTACAAATCCTTATATTATTTACTATGAACTTTACGAACTTGAAATTTAATGCACTTGCACAGCCGCCTGCAGACGAGAAAAAATGTTGCGCCATATATTATTTCAGCTCGAACTTTATCTGGGGACGAACCATACCGAGTACGTAATATTATAGTTTTAAAATTCGGAAATAAATGTTATTATTCTTCATTTTCATTTAGTATCCATTACTCTTTAAGAATACTCGAAGCGCAGGCGGTCTTGATTTACTTCTGATTTATAAATGAAATGATATAGACAACGAAAGTAAGTAAAATTCAACTCAGAATGAAGTATTTGAAGTTCTTTTGTAACAGACGAAAAACAACTATTCTTATGCGACTAAGTTTTGCCACTGACCGTTCCAAGGCGGTAACCCATCGGGTTCTCACTTTCGTTAATTGTTTGTGGCGTCCATATTGAAATTGATTATTGTAATACCATGTTCTCTTTTCGTCTCTACTGTTTGGCTGTGTGGGGAGGCTGTGTCTGCTGGATGTGGCAATCCCTGATATGCATATTTCACTGTTTTATATATCATTGTCGTCACATCTGCTTCGGTGACAATACGGCTAAGACGTCATGGTCATATCTCTAGAATATAATATAAGGAATCGTAATCTCTGTAAGATCAAACTCAATTTGTAAAACAATATAAGTATCTCAAAACTTTCGTAAATATGGCGTTTTCAACTGACTGTGACTTGCTGTTTAAGGAAAAAATATACAACAAAATTGGCAATGTGCGCGTTAAAAAACCATCGGTCAAATCACGATGCAATAAAAAATTTTAAATATGTTCTCAACACCAGTGTTAATCATTGTAGAGACAAAGCTAATTTTCACTTGACGGCCGTTTACGTTATCCAATCCACTGACGAAACTGCATTCAACTGTACCAATATTTTAGTGTTAACGGCCGTTGTCGTTACAAAAATCTCCACGACTTACCAAGTTTAAAAGCAAATATATTTCTAGAGAAAGCGAATTGGAAGCTGTGGTTTCTAATAATTACTGGGAAATAATTGAACTTTATCATGGAATATTTCAAATATTTCAGATTTGGTAATAAAAAAGGATATTTGCGGCCGATTCGTCAAATGACATATTTTGTCGCAAAATTGCACACTTTTTCTGCTATTTCTTTGTAAATAATATCCTGTGTGCATCAAGATTTCGTCAGTAGAGTCCTTAACAAACAGGGAATCAATATGTATATTTTTGTCTGCTAAGATATTGCCGGAAAATGTAAAAATCAGGCCAATACTCAGTTTCGCCGAAAAACGTTCATGTACACAAGCAACTGCCGTCGGCTTACCCACGGCATTCACCTTATCGGGTTGAACGGTGTGATTTTGCCACTGACCGTTCCAGGGCGGTAATCCAATGCTATTTTGAAATTGATCATTTTATAAAAAATGCTCTCTCTTCCTCTCTACATCTTGAGTGCGTGAGGAGGCTGTGTCTTCTGGATGTGGCACTTCCCGATGTGCGTATTTCACTTGTTTTAAACCCCTTGAGCTGCATATTCACATTTCAAAGTGGAATACGTTAATGTCTCACGTGTGGTTATTATTCATTGTACTGTTATAATGCCTACAAATGACTGAACAAGAGCCAATGTTGCCGAAATTTGGATAAATAAATACACTCAGCCAAAGTTCAATTGTATATTTTTACAATAAATGCTAGTTTCCTTTCTTCCCTATGTAAAAAGAGGTCGTGAAAAGAACTGTTTTGTATAGTTATCAACTATTAAATGTCTTTTAATCTTTAAGATTTAATTGATTGTTTTTTTTTCAATAAATCAAATGCCACTTACATCACAGAGTCAAAATTAGAACGGTCTTTATTGAAAGGGAGCTAATTATAAAAATGGGTATTTATTATAGAGATTTATGTTTTTTCCTACCGACGAGGGATCCTATTAAAACGTAACAAGATTTTTAGAGTAATTTTCCGGTTGCCTTAAATTAAATTGAATGATTTACACTTTAGCAAAATTTAGAACAACTCTCGCCAAACAGTTCAAAAGTCAATTATTATAAGATTAATGCTTACATTAAAATAGATGAAAAGGGAACAACTTTGAAGACCCTCGACCATGACAAATATGCAAATATTGCAGGCTCGGTTTGATTGAGCCTGTTCATGGGCAGCAATAGAATTGCTTATTACTGCCCACGCCGCCTAGCCCCGGGTTGAGCGCAACTCAATATTAACACCAATAAACAGTACAATTTTGATCCATCCCAAACGATGGAATGGCGGTGAACATGGAACCTTCAATGCGGTATTTTCAGATTAACACCATTCCATGTTTAGCGGCGTATGGTCCCCAGATAAAATAATGGGTTTGCCCTAAACGAGAAAACAATAGGCGGAACTAAACAGAATAGAATTTTGAGAGGGGATCTTAGAATATAAATCCTGCATATCACAGACAAAGGCAAAATTTAAAAAGCAGGAAGTATATCCTTGGGGGTGATTGAACAATATCCAAATTTATATTGGCTGGGATATTGAAACCACCCATCTTTAAACTGGCCGAAATATTAAAACAAAAAGTAAATTTAGAAGTACTATTAACATAGCACATAAAAATCGTGCTCGACGACCTTCAAAGGACGTAACTGATAACAGCACCGATTGAATGTACGGGTGAACATTTAACAGCCGCCACACGGCACAACCAACGCTACTGCGATATTGAAATAGATGAAAAGGGGACTTTGAAGACCCTCGACCACGACAAATATGAAAATATTGCAGGCTCGGTTTGATTGAGCCTGCTCATGGACAGCAATGGAATTGCTTATTACTGCCCACGCCGCCTAGTCTGTTTTTGGCAAATGGTAAAAAAAAAGAGTTAAAACAATCACTTGCGGAAAACATAGCTAGACACTACATCGATCGCAGACATCTTTTCTCACACTTTGACCTGAAGGCTGTAAAAACCAAACTCGCCCATGATTAAATACAGTATTAGAAATGGGGCACGGGGCAAAAGATATATTCGATCATGTTTTGACATTTTTGTGGTTATTAAAATTCGAAATATCTTAGAATTATCCATTATTTTCTCATTGGAGATTTGTTTAGAGTTTTTTTAATGTTTTTTTTCCGCAAAATGCATAATAAGTAATGTCGTCTGCTCAATTTTATGACGTCAACTCAAGGATTAAGAATTGACGTCAGCTTTCCAAAGGTACCATTTCCCTCAACGCAACGCATATATAATTTTTAAATAAAAAAGTTAAATATACATATCAGGAATGGGAACATCTAGCAGACACAGCCTCCCCACACAGTCAAAAAGTATAGAGGAGAAGAGACCATGGTTATACAATTATGATCAATTTCAAAATAGACGCCAAAATAGACGCAACAAACAACGAAAATGAGAACCTAAGGGGTTATATGTACCGCCTTTGGAACCGTCAGTGGGGGCTTAAACCAGGTTCTGTGGTGCGTCAATCTTACATTTGCCACAACAGGTTCTCAAATAAATAAAACAAGTACAAATTGTCTTGTTGAAATAACCCCAAGCCACCAATCAACTCGGCAATGAGAGGTATGTTAATAACGTGTTCTACAAAATGGTCAATGGCATGCTGTTTCAGAAAAAAACTCTGTCCCTCTGACCCTCGGTAGAGGGGGTCTTATCACGCCAATTATCCTCGTCTAAAAGTAAACTCACATGATATGACCTCTGGTAGAGAACATTTTTAGTAATAAAGAAACGTTACATTATGATGCCTTTATACATGTATTTCATTATAATGATTAAATATGTCAACATGTTCAACATGTATCACAGTATTTACATCAGTTTTCTATTATAAGTTTACCCATTCTTGCATATATCCACTACTACTTTCACTTTCCGATATAAAACATTCAACTCAAGTCAAACTACTTTCATTATCCGATATAATTCACAGTATTTACATCAATTTTCTACACTAAAGTTTACTCATTCTTGCATATATTCAATAAAAGCCTGACTACTTACACTATATATTACAAAACATTCATTTTATGCAAGACTACTTTCACTATCCGATATAAGACGACAACTTCAATACAGAATACTTTCACTATCCGATAAAAACATTAACTTAAAGCCAGACAACTCCACTTTTCGATAAAAACATTCACTTAAAGCCAGACTACTTTCGCTATCCGATATAAAACATTTACTTAAAGCCAGAGTAAGTTCACTATAAAAACATTATTCTCTCTGCGTGGTGGCCTTTAACGAGCACTCACTTTTGTCCTAAGGCGGCATGCAAATTGGAGTTTGATATTGAAACATCTGCAGTGTATCCTATACGTAGCTGATCGGAACAAAGTATTATAATTTTTATTATGCTACATAAGGTATTCATTGTCTGATGCAAGATTTCCTGAAAAAGGGTTTTCTTAGGGGCTGTCGTATGGTAGTTACATGATAATTTCTTACTTTTTGACCAATTTCCACAAGATTAAATATTTAATACTGCTACTCAAACGGGGGTTCGAGAAAGCCCTACCGAACCACTCTGGAATCGCCCTTGGCAGTTTGTCCTGTCTTTCTAGCCGTCGAAATGATGTTCTATGTACTAGTCAAATGTATTTTTTCGACATCAGATTAGCAACAGAAACACGTTTTAGTAGGTACCGACCATGCCAACCATTGTTATAGGATTCCATTTTATTTCGCTATAATATATACATGTGATATCGTCATTTGGCAATTTTAACTACATGTATTACATGAATACCAGTGTACACAAATTAAACAGAAACGCGAACATCACTGTATAACTTTTCTCTCTATGTTTATGTGAATATCAACCTCAACAACTTGTACATTGTAATGAATGCCAATGCGCACAACTTAAGAAAAAGCAGTAAACATCGCTGCTCAACTTTCCTCGACATAAAAACCTTCATATTTTATACACTTCAAACAAAATCAAATCAACAAAATTTATATCTTTCATTTTGTAGATCGGTGATTCGTTTATTCCAAATTAAGAAACAAAGCACTTCTTAACTTTCCTAACACCTTCTTATGTTTATGCACTTCAAACGAAATCAAATATGTAGTGTATTATCGACGCTTTCTATATGTACTGTATTATCGACGCCATCGATATCTTCCAGTTTGTAGGTATTGTTGGCAAGAGGTTGAGTGTCGGTACCGTCGTGATGCCTCCAGTCGGAGTCTGGTGTTGTTATGGTTCGCAGTCGGTCAACAAAACCTCCTTTGCCTCTAATGAACTTGTAAATGAACGTACCGGGAATTGGCAACAAAACAATTGAAGTCAACACCCACCCGATTACCTGGGCAAATTCGGGATAAGAATGGCCTTTTGAAATTGTTGGAGGTGTAAACTCAACCATTCGGTAGATAAAGAGTGCCTGCAAAGACATCAACATTGCAACATTCATATATCCTCACTGATTTGTCTGACTGTAAACCTGGTAATTTTATTACTGTTTTCCTTTCTACGATAATTTCAACATTTACAATTAATTTCTTTTAAACTCTGAGTACTATAAAAACATTAATTTAGCATGTTGGTACTTTACGCAAAATGATGAAGCTAGGACCGGAAATCGAACCAGAATCTATACATTGTCACAGCCTAGCCATGTCTTACCCGACTATGTTTTCACTTCACTGCGTGAATATCTATGTGACACCGATTACAGATGTAAATTGATTACAATTCACCGTTCACATAACACGGTCGAAATTGACCATCTCGTTTCTAGACCCATGGCAAACTTAGTCGAGTAAAAATAATCATTAAAAAAATATTTCTTTTTTTTGACAGTTGATGTATGCGTTGAGGCAAAACAACAAAACTGTGCAAAGGGTGCGCATGTAATACTCGTTACGTTGTGAAATCGTAAACTGTTCAAACGGTGCTCATGTAATATTCGTTACGTTGTGAAATCGTAAACTGTGCAAACGGTGCCCATGTAATATTCGTTACGTTGTGAAATCGGAAACTAACTCAATCGTCTTAACAAATTTTAATGTTTCGAAAGAAACAAGATAATTTTATACCCCAATGAGTATTGGTGAAGTACCGGCCCAACAGAAAGCCCAGAATATCATCGGCCGTGGTGGTCTGCCCAACATATATGTACAGTCCTTCATAAACCGCCGGACACCTGCATGCAAGAAAACAGCTCACTCCTTTATGCCTCTATTAGCAATAACATTTATAGAGACATGCATAACCGAGAAAATTTTGTGATAAAATTTATTAGACGATTAGCATGATTAAACTTTATGGGTACCTGCACTTTGTTTACATTAAAATGGAGTAATGCGAATAGCTACACGTAGTTCTGTGTACCTGCCAATTGTTGACAGATTAAGTAGGCGCAACTTGTTCATCCACGCACTAAGAACAAATATGCATGTATACCTCCCAGTGAAGATGTGTTTCTAAAACTAATTTAGTTTACAAAAATCAACAATATTTACCATAGACCCAGTGGACGGCAATACACTCACAACATGCAACAAAAAGGACAGAAAAGTCTGCACCATAGTGATCCATCAACCCAACAATATAATCCCCTCCCTACAAGACGAAAGTGACAGTCTTGTTAGTTAACATTTCTTGTGTTCAAATATTTAAAAGCAATAACTTACATTTTAGAGATAAAATTGATTGTAATACACGACGTTTTGGAAAATACGTCATGATGAAATGATAAAATTTATATAATAATTTTAATAACCGTGTCATGAATACATAGTTTATACACACCGGGGTAATACAGGGTAAGGCACATAAGTAGAGGGCCACACCAAACCCAACACACATGTAGCTTTTGTATTTTCTGACCTTAGGAAACTCGTCTTGGATACATGTCATGGTGGTCTCCAGTAGAGCAAACTAAACAAAAAATATTTTATAAAATAAATAAGTTTTACATATAATTAAGATAATGATATGGGTAACATAAATCAGTGTACATGTAACCAAAAGTGAAGTCAGCATAATTTAAAAATTAAATCCATATTAATTGCGTTTATTTGGGTATGGATAACATTTGAGTTGTTTAAAGGATGAAAAGCTCAAAGTTAGATATAACATAATTGTAAATGATGAAAACGGAAACACTTGAAAATTAGGTTTAAATAATAACACTTACTATTTACATTATGTAAATAATAACAAATCAAAAGAAAAAAAGATAAATACGCTTTCCAGGAAAATACTAAGATATATAACTGTAAATGACCCAGTCTTAAACAACTAACTTTATATTTTTAAAGCAATTGTCGGAATTGCAGGGCTAGGCGCTGTCACCGTGACGGCGCGGGTTTGCTCCCAGGTAGAGGCAATATCATTAATAAGTTTAAAACAAAAGCTGCAGACTTTGAAGCATTTTACGGAAATTACTGATAACTTTATTTAATGTAAAATAACTGATAACTTTATTTAATGTAAAATATAATCACAGTCCACATTTTATAAACGTGTGTAAATTATACGACAAATACTAAATAAATTAAAACATATTTTACCTCGCTATCCAAACCCAAGGTAAACAACATGAAGAAAAATAAAATTGACCACAACTGTGGGGGAGGCATGTTGGACAATGCTTCTGGATAAGCAACGAATGCAAGACCATAACCTCCCTTGGCAACATCTTCCACAGAGACTCCTATTTTCTTGGCCATTCCTCCAAAAGTCGTAAATATGACAAAACCCGCAATTATGCTAGTTATGAGGTCCATTGAGCTAATTAACAGTGCATCTCTACAAAGATGGATGAATATTAAGAATTGCCAAAACCAGAAAAACACAGTCTCCCCTCATAGCCAAAAAATAGATGTAAAAAGAGCATAAGTTTATAAGAGAATCAATTTCAAATTAGGCACCAGACACGACTATCGAAAAATAGTCTGAATTATTATGATTACAAACATAAACACAGTGAAACCCCACTGTCAAGACAAACTTTGGAACTGAGCAATTTTTAAATTGGTTTTAATAGTAGGATTGTATTGATTTCGGGGTATTAAATAGTAAAACCCGTAGAAATGTATATTGGAATTATAGTGCTCTTATGATCAGGGTGTCGGAATTTCGGTGTGGTATAAATGAGGGTTTTATTGTTAACTACACGTGTAAAAAACATTGAAATAGTTCATAGAACACATATCAGATCGGAATGTTTAAGGCTAAGATTCAGAAAATTCAATCGCCTTTAAACATTAAAACAAATATTCAAAATAATTGACACTCGTATATCCTTCTATAAAAGAAACATAGCTTTATTACCACCTCGACCACGTTTTAACTTTCGTCATTTAAAAAAGGGTATTCAAGATTTTCACAACAGATTTGTTTTAACACCTGCTGATAAGGCTTCTAATAATGTTATTATAGTGTGACCTATACACTATATTAATGTTCAAACTAAAGAGCTTAATAACACTAATGCTTATACACTTCTTCATCTGAGAGTGATATTGTTACTGCCATGACTGCACACACTCTACAAATTACAAAAGTTAAAATCAGTGTTGAGCCGAAACAAGACAAAGTACCTACTATGTATTGGTTGCCTAAAATGCACAAAACACAGTACAAAGCAAGATTTATTGCAAACTCTAGTTCTTGTACAACAACAAAATTATCCGTGCTCTTAACATCTTTTCTTACAGCTATAAAAGAACTTGTAATTAGGTATTGCGAAAAAGTTTTTGAAACCACTGGCAAAAATTTATTTTGGTCTATAAAAAATTCAAATGACATTTTGAAGAATCTTAAATCAAATAATTTTCAGGTGTTCTGTTTGTCTACATATGATTGTTCAACCTTATATACTTCTCTTCCTCGTAATTTAATAAGATACAAGCTAATCAGTCTCATTGAAAAAACTTTTGCTAGAGAAAATAAAACATTTATCACTTGTAATGAACATAGAGCATTTTTTACAGATGGTTCTTATGATAATTATACTTCATGGACCTGTCAAGACCTTATCCAGGCGCTCACATTTTTATTGGATAATATTTATTTGAGCGTTGGTACCTCTATCTATAAAAAAGTGATAGGCATTCCAATGGGTACTAATTGTGCACTCCTTGTTGCTGATCTGTTTTTATACTGTTATGAAAGAGACTTTATGTTATCTCTTTCTACCGAACATCAAGATGATATTATAACAGCTTTTAACAACACCTCTTAATTTATAAACTTAAACTTAAGAAGATAAAAGTCAATGTTAATTTCTCCCGGTTATTCGTAAAAACCATCTGTAAATTTAAAAAGAAAGGTTACCAACATGATATTTTACAGCGCTCTGCAGGCCTGGTGGTTAACCCATCTACAGTTGATCATTATGCTTACCTCTTTGGTTGCACGACGGTGGCAGGGGTTTAAGAGTTTATGAAGGTTTATGGGAAAATCTTTTCTTAAAAGAACCTAGAAGCTCGATTTGTTTCTTTTATCCCTGTCATCGTGTTCTTGCTGATTTTACTCCAGGTGCTCTGGTCTCGGTAAGATCATTGAGTACCCGCCCTTTTGCTTTGCAATGCTATTAGCTTCTTTTGTTTTATATGTTTGTGTGCTTTTGCATGCAAAATTGTTGAGCCGATGGGTGGGTTGGAGTTATTTCACAAAGACAACTTGAACTTGTTTTGTGATACGAGAACCTGTTGGGGCAAGTGTGAGGTTGGTGCACCCTAGAACCTGGTTTAAACCCCCAGTGGCAATTAGTTTTGCCACTGACCGTTCCAAGGCGGTATCCCCAAAGGTTCTCTTTTTCGTTTGTTGTTTGTGGCGTCCTATTTGAATTGACATACTTATAACAAACATGCTTTCGCTCTCTTCCTCTTCTTTTTCGCTGCGTGGGGAGGCTGTGTTTTGTGAGTGTGGCGATTGCTGATATGCATATATTACTTTTTTTAAACAGATATAAAAAGAACTTTGAAATATGAAAATATTGCAGGCTCGATTTGTTTGAGGCTGTTCATAGGCAGCATTGTATATGCATATTTACTGTCCACGCTTACTAGCCAAGGGTTATGCCCAACTCAATAGTTAAACCAGTAAACAGGATATGCATGTCCATTTCTGCCCATGAACAGGCTAAGTTAAACCGAGCCTGCAATATTTTCATTGTTATTGTATTTATGAATTTTATAGTTACATCTTTGAAATCTATATAATTGTCAAAGTATTGAATTAGATTTGCCTTGAAAAAGCAGGTATGACATCAACATTAAGTTTTGAAATAATGTACATGTACTTAATAAGATCGCAGATCCAAACCAGTTAACTGACAATTTAACGCAGAAAACCTACCCATAGACATTATTGTTGAATTTGTTATAACTTCCAAACATTATGATGCCTCCGAACGAGACACCCAGCGAGAAAAACATCTGTCCAGCCGCTGCTATCCATACCTACAAAAATAAATTCTCTAAATATGTTGACAAGACTTTTCCAGATATTTTTAAAAGCAAAAATCTTATAAATAAATGAAAAAAAGGTATAAACACCAATCATGACAAAATTTAAAAATAAAATAGGCTCGGTTCGATAGAGCCTGTTCCTTAGCAGTTATAGAAATGCATATTGCTGTCCACGCCGCCTAGACCACGGTTGAGCGAAAAAATCAATATTTAACACAAATATAAATATTTTGCTATACGGCCTTCAAAGTGATTGATAACATCACCAGTTGAATGTACGGGCGACTTTTAAGGCCCCCACACAAACGAAATGTTTTTGTATTTTATGTTCAGAAAATCATTTTGAAATACGATATGACAGATGTGGTCTTAAATGTGGATGTTCTTAATTTTAGGGTTGATACTATCGCAAAACTGTTTATTGAAACACTGAAATAGTGGCCTTATTATTGAGGTAGTCTTAATTTAGCGGTGGTCTCTATGAGGTGTTTTTCTGTACCTTTACGTTGGCTAGTTTTTCCCATTCTGGAATAACAAAATACATCACGCCATCAATAGCACCATCTAAAAGGCTTCCTCGAATCAACAAAATGAGCAAGATCACATATGGAAATGTTGCGGTAAAATACACGACCTGAAAAACAGCAATTTTTTTTTAAATATTCAGGTTACATATGGAAAAGATGCGGTAAAATACACGACCTAAAAACAGCAATTTTTAATAATTCAGGTTACCTATGGAAAAGTTGCGGTATAATACACGAACTGAAAAAACAGCAATCTATTCTGTTTCGGTAAAAACAATAGTAGTTGTTATAATTTGGTTAGGTACTCAAGTGAAAGCGGATAGTCCAAATCATTAAAGCTAGAACTAATTTAAATTTTTGAAACGTTGTTATTAATGAGCTGTTCCCCTATTCACGTATTTTATAACATTTGAAGCATATTAATATACCTTGATATAAAGAAAATACATATTCTGGAAAAGCAAAACAACTCCCCAACATAAAGAACTAGGCCACAAGAGAAGTATGCAACCTTATTTCATCGTATTGACCATACAAACAATATTTAGAATCCTCTCTTTAATACGTTAGTCCTCACCTTCTCACCTTTCCTGCTTGACAATCGTCCCAAAAATAAGAACAAGGGTACGAGATAACAATGCAATCTTATTTCATCTAGATATTTAGAATCTTTTTTCTGAAACATTAGTCCTCACCTTTCTTGCTTGCCAATGCCATAAGCTTCTTAATGTTTATGTTTGTATGCTTTGGATGCGACATTGTGGAGATGATTTGTGGGTTGGGGCTAATTCATCAAGACAACTTGTTTGTTTATTTAAGAACAAGTTTCCATGTTCACCGCCATATGCATACCATTGTTTTGGTGGATCTAAATTGTAATGTTTAAATATTGAGTCGCGCTCAACCCGGGGCTCAATGATATTGCCCCTACTCGGAAGCGAACCCGTACGGCGACAGCGCATAGCCATGCAATTGCAATTACACTACCAATTGAGCTAGCCGGAACAACCCCAGAAAAGGTTGATCGGACAACCCTGATACACGCACTTAACAATGCAAGACACCGTTAACCAATTATATAGTGATAACAATTGATGAAAAGAAGACGACACATTTAAAAATATTTGCAGGCTCTGTTTTATTGAGCATGTTCAGGGTATTTAGTAATACGTACCTTTCCAGAAGATTTGATTCCCTTGATCAGACAAAATACCACAACGATCCAGGACAAAAGTAGACACAATGCCAACTGCCATATTGGGTCTCCCATCTGGTCCGGGTCAATACCGTGGGACTTTTGGATAACACTCTTCCTGTCAAAAAACCATTCTTATATTTTAGATACTTAATTGATATAATTATATTCGTATTATTTCGTATTATTTACATTTTACTTAAAAATAATTTAAAAGAGGTTAAGACAACCTTTTTATTAGGGAAAAGGGGATGTTTTAGAGATACCTAATTTCTTTAACTACTACTTACTGTAGTTAAAACAATATTTTAACATTCACTTTCAATTTTTATTTGAAAATTGGAACAATTTTTAAATATGATGTTTACATTCACATAAGTTTTGTATTGGGAATTCTAACAATGTTTCAAACGATGTTAATATTTACTTTTTATTTAGAAATTGTAACAATGTTTTAACAATTTTTCTTTTAACTTGGATATTGGAGCATTTTTTAAATGTTCATATCCACTTCTTTATTTCGAAATTGGAACATTGTTTTTTTAATCTTTAAATTCACCTATTTATTTGGAAATTAGAACAACATTTTAATCAAAAGTTTAAATTACGTTTTTATTTGGAAATTGGAACACTTTTTTTTAAAAAGATGTTAACGTTTAAGAAGTCAATTATTTAGATTGGAACCTATATGAAAATAAAATACATACTCAAAATATAATTCAGCAACACCAACGTTAGAAATATTTGTACACGTGACGTTGTTGTCTTCTAAATACTTGTTGATGGTATAGTTGGATGTACATAGACATCTTTCTGAATCTATAGTAAGGTTCCCTGTGCATGCAAACACTTGTCTTGATGTTTTCTCTACACAACCAAGCGAACGCCATTCCTGCAAGCAAACTGGTCGTCGGCGAAAATTTCAAACATCGTTTCTAAAAATGCCCACTTTTCAGGAGAGCGAAAAAACATTTTCGCATTTTATTGTCAAAACGCAGCTAGCGTTTTGGAGTAATTTTGTGGTAACGAACTATCGAGAAATACTTTTTAAATATCTCTTTTGACATCAGAAGTGGCTTCAATAGAACAAGTTAAGATACGATAATTTTTATGCGGCGTGGGCAGTAATATGCATTTCCATTAGTTACTGTTCATGTACGGGCTCAATCAAACCGAGTCTACAATATTTTCATATGTGTTCCCTTTTCATCTATTTTCGAATTTAAATGTGTCGTAAAGTGTGTGATACGTGTGATACATTAAAAAACATTTCATATAAACAGCCTTTTCTTACGGTTCCATCTATAGTGTAATAAATATCTGATATATCACAATTAAAGCAGCTCGAGTCAAACGAAATGCTATTGTTACATAAACATTTGATAACTGAAGAGAAAAAATCATTTTAGATGCAATGTTTGCATTTTTTTCACCGATGTATTGTTTTAAATCAAACTCTTATTGTTATAAATATAAGGTATTATTGGTAACACGAGTGTTTGCCTGGTTGTTTTATTCTCAATATATATGCTATATCTTAAGCAAATTGTTCAAAAACCCATAAATTTTACGAACCTCTTTACATACAGTCCATGGGAGAGTTTTCTGCATAGAGGCAAACAAATAGTAGAGAGTGTATGCCATGATCACGTTGTAGTAGACGGCGACAATAAGGGAAATGATCGCCATTGATATTCCGATTCCTGAAGAAAAAAAGATATTAGGTATTATTCGCAAATTAAAAATGTTTGGTAAATTGAGAAAATTAGGGAAATAATCGACGTCGAAATTCCGATTCCTGAAGAAAAAATAACTCTTTTGTGTTGTATTATTCGCAAACGTAAAACTGAATACCAAATATTTGTTTTTCGCTTCATCGTTTAGTCGTATATTTTCTTTAAATTAATGATCGAGAGGGTCGCTACACTCAAGAGTTCAATAAACAAATGATTTGAAATCGTACGATAGTCTTTCCGTCACTCCCTCTGTTAATCTCAACTATCTAATCTTTCTGTCAGTGTGTCTGTGTGTCTGTCTGTCTGAGTCTGTCTGTTCGTCTGTGTGCCTGTGCGTGCGTGTGTGTGTGTGTGTGTGTGTGTGTGTGTGTGTGTGTGTGTGCGTGCGTGCGTGCGTGCGTGCGTGTTTGTGTGTGTGTCTTTCTGTCTGTCTCTTTAATCTTTCAATAAGCGATACCTAAGCACTCGGGCTCTGTCTGTCTGCCTGTCCGTAAACTAAAGCTATTATATTCAATACCTTTTGCACTCGGGTTCATGGACCAAATTCCTGTCGGACCTCGTCCGGTGAACTGTCCGAACACTATCTCCATCATATACATAGGCTTTCCTATAAAGATCTGTAGGATCAAATAAGCTATAACAAACGCCGCTGAAACGAGAAAAGAAACAAACAGATTATTTAATTTTCTCAATTTAACTCAGTTTAAGAAAAAAAATATAACAATAAAAGCGTTTCATGAAAACAACAACTAAAACATACATATATTCATGATAATATTGCACGAACGAGCAATTTACAATTATGACATTGCTATCTTATTGCTTAATTTTTTATTTATGCACATGTTTTGATTTTATATAAAACATTTTCACAGATTATGGATAAGGCGATCAGGGCGACTTTAATAGTTTTCCTGCGATCAATATTCGTCAAGAAAACATGGCGATATCAAATTTGTAAAACTGTTTGCTTATAAGCCTTATTTAAATTAACTGTCAAGTCAGCGATAACGTAATGTACCTACCTCCACCGTGTTGATAAGCGAGGTACGGAAACCTCCAAACGTTCCCCAATCCCACTGAGAGTCCGATACAGGACAGTAGGAACTCCGCTTTGTTTTCCCATTGCCCTCTCTCTTGGTCTTCCGATGTTGCGGGATTGTCGTTGTTGGTGATTTTGTCGTTGGCGTGTTCAATGACGTCATGGAAGTCAAAACCTCGGTGGTTTCCGCTAGGAACTTGAGCGTCTCCGCTGTTACTCGGGGAAATTTTATCAGGCGCTTGGGCATCTCCATTTGCCTCACCGTTCTGCGGAGTAAAGATGTTACACAATAGAGTGAAACCTCTATAACAACCAGCTCTGGGACTGAACAAAATGGCCTTAATATTCAGGAGTCGGTGATCTTAATTTTGGGTAGAAACTGGCTCAAGACATGTTAAGGGACATTGATGAAAGAGTTGCCTCAATATCGGTATGGTATGAGTAGTTTTTTTCTGAGCTAAAACGTTCTTGACGTGGTTTGCAAGACGACAATATATGATAAACAAAAACACAAATTTTATGTAGAAAGTCCTTTATACAGGATGCAGGAAAGTTTAAAGCCCTCAATAACGTACTACATTTTATTGCAACTCATCCCTTCAAGCGGTATCATACCGGTCCCTTGTTTTATTTGAAATGTTTAAGCTCTCAGTAACCCATATTTTTATATCACTGACCCTTCCAAGCGGTACGAAACCCTTGTATTATTTGCATTCTGGTCTTGTCACGTCCGCTATGTTCATTGTCGGTCATTTTTATTATAGGTGTATTAACTTAATTTTATTTTATTTGCTTTCCTACCAGCCGAAGAAAAAGGTCTATAAATTGTTTGTTCCTACTCTAAACAATTTTCAAAATACTGTGAAACTGGCTTTATTCGCGTAAGTTTCATTTTTTGCTAATATTCGCGAATCGCTCACTTCGCGAATTTATAAATACCGCGAATATAAGATGACTTTCCATAAATTAAAAATATGTATATCCGAAATAGGCAACTTAAAATAGAGCTGTTCATCGCCTCGAACGCCAAATATAATACATTTTCGGCCACCATTCAATTATTTGATTTAATATTTGGTTTTCGGTTTACGACTTCCGGATTTGAGTCTGACGACGTCGTGAATTTATAAAAACGCGAATAAAGAAAAACGTTTATTTTCGACAAAAATCGCGAATATTCAACCTCGCGAAATTAAAGCGTTTTACAGTACGTTTTATAAAATTGCGAAGCGGATTACATGTACGGCGAAGATATTAAATGTAAATTCTGAAAACGAAATTTAAAGAGTTCTTCAACAGACTTAAGTTTCTTTAATTAAATGTAGTTAACCTGAAGTTTTTGCATCTGTGACTTTATCAAGTTTAAGTTTCATTTTAGCAGATTAATCACGTTTGACGAATACGGAAGACGGAACGATATTACGGTCTTTTCTATTCGCGCCAACCTATAATAATTATTATAATACCATAACTATACTTTCTAAACAGATTTAGGATGCATCTGATTTAAACGGGCTGCTATACAAAAACAATTTAGCATGCTAATTATTTTGTCGGTGACCCATAGAGGTTAAAGTTAGAGTTTTCCATTATAATCATATCTCTGCCTATTAAATAAACACTTCAGTTGTTGTTCATTTCGTTTGACATTTACCATAGTTAGCACATGCGCATTAAAACGCGCCAACATCCTTAAACTAACCATCGGTACGGGTTTCATCAAGTAAAATATCACGAAAACCTACCAAAATATTTAAAATGCAATGATACTGTTTTTATTTGTATACATCAGAATTCGGTGATGCGTAGGCCAGTTTTGTTTGCTTTAATTTCAAAACCACATTACAAACGACACTACCAATTATCTTTCTGTAGCGATACGAAACCTTTTGTTACTTTTTGAAGAGAAGCTGAGTAGGCCGGAATAAGCGATTGAGTAGCTCGGTTGCGAGAATACTCGCCCTGTCAAAGAGAGGTCCTTGATTCAAGTCCCGGTCTGGCTGCACATTTGTCACATCTTGCGGCCAACCTGTGACCGTTGCAGCACTGTAGCATGTCTTACGACACTCGCAATTGTTTCGATAAATTACCTTCTTAATATAAGAATGGCTTCTAAGTTGTGGGCAATAATGTCGCAGTACGAATCCAGTCACTATTTGGACAGCTCGGTTGGGAGAGCGTTCGCCCTATTAGCAAGGGGTCCCTAGTTCAAATCCCGGACTGGCTGCACATTTTCTCATCATGTGACATTTTGTCATGCAAATCAAAAACGGTAAAACAGTAAAACCTCGTTATAATTTAAGCCGTTATAAACTTTAGTTTTAAATCCTTACGTTTTTGTACTAAACCCAAACTTATCGAAACTTTTTTTCTGGTATTATTATATATCACTGTAGCGTTGTTTGTTTGTTTCGTATATTGGCTGTAAAATGTTTCCCCGTACATTCAATCAGAGTTGGTATCAACGATGCAATTTGAAGGCCGTTGAGCACAATACATACACGAGTATCTGTTTAAAAAATGAAATAAGCTTATCGGGAATTACACACAACCAGAAAAAAGAAGACAGAATGTAAATAGGAAAAGAGAGCACAAGATTTAGCACAAAATTAGACACCACAAACAATTAACGAAACGAATTAGTTAAAAGAGTACTGTTTATTGGTGTAAATATTGAGTTGCTCTCTACCCGGGGCTAGGCGGCGTGGACAGTAATTTTCATTTCTGCCAATTAACAGGCTCAATAAAACCGAGCCTGCAATATTTTCATATTGTCGATTAATTTACTTGTCTACAGGCAAATACCGCTAAATGTCCCATTTGTCGTCCGTTCTGCAAATGCTCCACTGCTTCAAGGTTTTGAAATTTTAATCATGGATTATCCATATTTATTTGTATAAGGTTACACTTATGGTCCGATGACCTCATCAATTGGACATCTTAATTTTGATTTTATCATATCACAAATTGCTTCACTCCTTTCTCATGATGTGTCAAACGGATTATTTAATAGTTTTATTGTTGTCGATAGAGTTGAATATGTAAATACATCAATATTTAAATATCAGTTCATGACTTTTATAATGCGAATTAATGAAAAAAAATTCTCACCTGTGGGATTTTCTTATCTTTTTCCCAAACACCAATGGTTGATGCGGGCATAATTATAATCACTCTCTATCGCTATCGAGAAGATAGAGATTTATGAAACTCTTAATAATTAAGCTTTTCCTGATATTACGTTATATGCTATTTTACAATAATAAACTTAAAATCGTTTAGTGTGGAAATAAATTTGCATCCAAGTTCAAATTATTTAACACTAAAATAATATATAAAATTGTTATTATTTTGTCTATAAAGAACTTATTTTTCCGTATTAAGTATTTAAGCTGAAACTGTTGTCCCGGTTGGGTGGATTTTTAAACAGCGTAATAGAAAACTTCTTTTACAAAATACAAACAAATAAGAAACAACGAGCTATAAATGGTTCAGCAGCCCCAACTAGATAACCCACTGACATTGCACAAAGCTAAGATCAGATTCTGTACGAATCCCTGTCAAAAGTATCTGTTACTGTTAAATTACTGTAACCTTTAAATCGAATAAAAAGACACACATTTCAATTTTAATCCCTGAAACGTGGGAAATGTTTAATTTTAATTCAAGATTAGAAACTCGGGCAGGTTTGGCATAGATGCAATTTAACTGCCATATGCACACAGTCGTTGGCGATGTATCGATTGTGTATATATTAAGTTGCTGTCGATCCGGGGCTTGGCGCCATGGGCAGTATCATGCTTTTCCATTAATGCCAATGAACATACTCAGTCATACCGAGTCTGCAATATTTAGATATGTGTCATGTTCGATTGCTTGAAAAGTCCCCTTTCATCGTTTTCAGTGTATTTATATATGAAAGTTATACAGTATCCCGTGAATGGCTACAATGTAACATGTAAAAAATGTCTATTACTGTCCACTCCGGCCAGCCCCTGGTTGAACGCAACTCGGTATTTACACCAATAAGCAGTACCATTTTGACCCATCCCAAACGATTGTATGAGTACAAATTTTTTATTGAGTTTGGGAATGAGATGGTTTCTGGCACGAATTTTACCCTCAACCTTTTTCTCAAAATTAATTTTAAACTGAACTTTTTTAATTCAAATTTTGAGTATATTTTATTTATTTACTGGAACTCTTTATAAAGGTAAATTTATTTTTTCTGTCATAATTATAGAAATTATTATATATGCGATTTTCTAGAACATATTTTTTTCAGTTCAAATTCAGTTAATATGAGTATATACACAAACAGTTCTTGGTAACCCAAAATACATGTAAACAAATAACAGAATTTCAAAACTGCATCGTAAACCAAAAATAATCTGTTGACTTATTCTTCATCATAAATCTATCAATAAATAATCAATAATTGTCGGAATTTTAAAATTATCAACTCTGATTTGAGTTTAAATCCAACTTCTATATGCATTTCCATTACTGCCCGTGAACAGGCTCAATGAAATCGAGCCTGCAATATTTTCATATTTGCCGTTTTCGGTGGCTTTGAATATTCCCTTTCAATCGATTTTATTATTAAAAGTGTAAATGGGATGTTGTAGACAGTAATACAAACTAAGCTAAATAAAATGAGTAAATTCTTCAAAGCGATAACAATTTTGAAATAAGAGCAATGACCGATTCAAGCATGAAAATTTGTTTACGACCCTGTTTATTTACATCAAGTTATTTGTTTGGGTAGTCAGATTCGGTTGGGTACATCTTTGTCTAACTACTATTACTCCATACTTCATGGGAATATTTTATGTTCAGTTAGTCATGTATCTGGAGCTCCAGTACGATATTAAATACAATATTGGAAAATTACAAAAAAATATAGACTCTCTTGACTGATCAAATAACAACTAATTAAATTGTTGCTGGTTCGTTTCCTCATCGGTCATTCGCATTTCGATGCCGGAGGCTCGTTTTGCGTAAATTGTTAATTTTGTTGTTTATAATTTGTTATAAAGTTTTGTTGTCTTTCTTATGTAAAGGTGCATGTAGCTAGTTATTTTGCTCTTAAAATTAACTCCTTTAAGTAGTTGTATCAAATAAAAAAATAATTTTATAATTATATAGAGATTTAATTCATTTACTGTAAAATTGAACAAAAGATAAAGTGGAGTAATTGCTCATTAGCTATTGAAATGCGGAGGTCCGTTAGCAAGGAATTGAACAAAAATGATTTTCATAGCTTTTTTATGAAATAAAAAAACCCAAGAACTGCTAATCGAAATTATTAAATATGTTTTACTTGTATTTCTTTTATAAATTATTAGAAATATATGTCAAAGAGTGTTCCTTTCATTACGTTAACATTTGAGGCACGCCACGGGAAAAGGTACCTTCGGGTAGTTGACGTCATTCCTTGAAACGACGTCATAAAGTTGAGCAGAAGACATTAATTATTATGCAATTCGCGGTAAATATACCATTTTATTGTCAAAATGTGTAACAAAATCAATGTTTTGTTATGAGAAAATTATAGAAATTTGAAAGTTCTTTTTAAATATAGTAACAACAAAAATGACACAAAAAATGACCGAAGGTACCTTTTCCCGTGGCGTGCCTCATTTCATTTCGGTTACTTACCCCGATAACGTTTTGACAAAAAATACGTTGAACTTCTTAAACTATTCTGTCTAAAACGGTTTGAATCGTTTTCCTATTTTTAAACCTTTGTTGAAGATGGGATAAAATTAGGACATGAGTATGATTTTTGTTATTAACTTAATTTATACGCTTCATGAATTTATATAACTGATTTCAATAATTATAGGATAGGGTTGTATGTGACTTTAAATTTAGATAAAAATTCCGTGATTTGGTTTAATTATTACATTGTTCTTGCTGAGGTACTTCCCCAAATATATATGTGCTATCATGTACCAAGGTATGAACTAGAGATATGCTGATGATTCACATTCAGAATGCGTCATTGTTTTAACCAGTCGCCAGTATGATTATTAAATGTTTGTGGCCTGTTTAACCTAAAAATCACCGTTCATCTATATTTAGATATGATACACATATTATGGCTACATTGAAAGCAACTCATTGGGAGGTGGAAGCGCAAACTTTAAGGATATATTTGCTTCCTTATTATATATCTATTGGAACCATTCGCTTTCGGTCCACGAATTGTTTGTGACGGTCCTCTCTTTAATTATTTCTGCAATAAGGAGATTGTTTCATTAAAAAGAAATCATGGTTTTAACGAATTGAATTCAAGTGGTTACAAAAGCAGACGTGCAAAAAATCAAACTCCAAAGGTTTCAGATTAAAATGCCTAACTACTTGAAAGGACATTGCTGTCGTAAAAAGCTTTTCGTGCTTAAGCGCATTTGACCCCAGGTGCTCAGAATTCAGTAAGGTCATTTAGTGTCACCCTTCTTTGCTTGACATCGCCAGCGGTAATGTTTTAAACGTTTGTATGCTTTTGCATTCAACATTGTCGAGTTAATGGGTGTGTTGGAGCTAATTCACCAAGACCCTTTACCTTTTTGTTCATATACGTATCTGTTGAGGCAAGTGTGAGTTTGAACCTGATTGTTTTGCCACTGACCTGGGTTGAAGGTTATAAAACTGAGATTGGAAACCAGTCTCAAATCTCAAGCATCTGATTGGCTGAAATGGCGACCAGTCGCCATTTCAGCCAATCAGATGCTTGAGATTTGAGACTGGTTTCCATGCTCAGCTTTATAACCTTGGACACAAGGCGATTACCCGTCTGGTTCTCTTTGCGCGACATGTTTGTCGTGTCTTACTTGTATTGATCATTTTATAAACCATTCTCTCTATTATTCACAAATTTTTGACTGCGTGGGACTGTCTGTGTTTTCTCAGTTTGGCTATTTGTGATATGCACACTTCACATTTTGTTTATTAATAGAAACCGTATCGTCAATCAATATAAATTGAACAAAATGTAAATGTTTCTAACTTCAAATAGTGAGAGAAACTGACGTACAAAATCATGAAGAACTCTTGACCCAGTCACTAATTTATTTTCCTCCCTCTTCAAATGTACAGAACCTGAATGAACACAAGTTTTAACTAGATGGGTGAGTTAATTTTAATGGTGATTTTAGATGCACACCCTTTCTTATACAGAAACATTCACAAGAATTATATCTAATATCAATAATATTAAACCATCTTTGAAACGCTGAATAAAACTTTAAAGAACAAAAACTAAATTTCTTCTTGAATTCGACATTTAACAATAGCTTGCTGCAATTTGATGTTGTGTTCGAAATCATAGCTTATTTTGAAGCCTCCCATGTACTCAAATTTCCAAAAACGTATTATGGCCAACAACACATGAATACCGAGTTTGTTAATTCAAAACCTTATATTCGAAGCTTTTGTCCATTCTCAAATAAGGGTAACCCATTTTCCGTGCTGTTTTGATGTGAAAATGAAGAAGCTGTTTTGTTAAACATATTTCACACAAAGGTGATCGTTATCGGATATTGTATCATATACTTCCTCCTCTTTTTTGAGATGGGTCGGTTCATTATCTATAATATTAAAAAGGTTAACAAATATTTAGCTGCAAAACTTCATTTTGAGCTTCTTTCAATTTAGTGATGCGTTGAGAGACATTAATTTAATATCGACAGATGTGCATACAATTCAAAAAGACACCCGAAATAATTCTGTCACTAGGCAGACACCATGATGAATTTCAAGGCCGTTTCAATATAAATAAATTAAGATTAACACTTGATGTATTTCCTGCCTCCAAAATCCGCAAAAATTACAAACTAAGCAAACAAAATGCACTTAAAAATGCATGTCCTGAGTCGAGTGCATAACAGTTGTAACTGCCTTTTTTTTTTATAAATAAACAGTTACTGCATAATTGCACTCAGCCCGTGATAGTCTACACGCCGTCACACAAATACAAATGTGTAAGTTTCTCCAAACATTCTAGACATGATACTGTTTTAAAAGGATTTCCATCGGTGGCACGTTACGAGAAATCGTGTTTTGACGTTACTAAAAAGAACGCTATAAAACAAGATTTTTTCTTACGATTGCGAAGATCATCCAAAATAATGATTTAAGTGCTGGGGTATGGTGGCTGATTTATGCCATTTCGTTTTTTCGTTATTTCGCCGCGAAATAACGCCAAGCGAAAAGATGAAATAACGAAAAGACGCCACGCGAAAAGACGAAATAACGAAAAAACGAAAGAACGCCACGCGAAATAACGAAAAAACGCTATTTTTGCGCGAAATAACGAAAAGTCGCCGTGCGAAAAAACGCCAATTTAACTGCACAAAATAGCGTTCTTTCTAGTTTCGCCTGGCGTTTTTTCGTTATTTCGCTTGGCGTCTTTTCGTTATTTCGCTTGGCGTCTTTTCGCTCGGCGTTATTTCGTTATTTCGCCTGGCGTTTTTTCGTTATTTCGCGTGGCGTTTTTTCGTTATTTCGTATTTTCGCGTGGCGTTTTTTCGTTATTTCGTCTTTTCGCTTGGCGTCTTTTCGTTATTTCGCTTGGCGTTTTTTCGTTATTTCGTATTTTCGCGTGGCGTTTTTTCGTTATTTCGTCTTTTCGCGTGGCGTCTTTTCGTTATTTCGCTTGGCGTTATTTCGTATTTTCGCGTGGCGTCTTTTCGTTATTTCGCTTGGCGTCCTTTCGCTTGGCGTTTTTTCGTTATTTCGCGTGGCGTTATTTCGCTTGGCGTTTTTTAGTCTTTTCGCCTTCCGGTTGACATGCGCAAAGTGTAGTAACAGTAAAGCTGGGCATATGGGAGAAAACAACTATTCACGGACGGAAGGAGGGAAGGACAGGCAGACGGACAAACGAAGACCATTCCTATACCCCCAACCCGCTACGCGACGGGGGATAGAAATGGAAGGGCAGAGGCGGTACCAATGATTTTTCCCAACCACCACCACCAAAAAGTTTTGATTGGTGCGAGTTTTGAGAAATAAAAGTCAAAAAAAGAAATACAGGTGGGGTGTGATGGATAGGTGCCTGAATTCCCACCCAATCCCAACAACAAAAACAGTTGTTGGTTTGAGTTGATTAACAAATAAAATAAACTAGAGCTCCGCGAGTCAGATGTGTCGCCTAACGAAATTTTTGTTAGTTTATTGATCTACAGTTATTAGCAATGTATTTGCACAAAATTCACATATGAAATAACCTTTTAATTGTCTGATTGCAAGAAACATGCAAAACAAGTTAAGTCCTGGGCAAGAAAGGCACTAAAATCAATTAAGGGAATAATTTAAAAGAATGACAAGAAATGCTCTATAAAGTCAATCAAAGGGGAATAATTTAACGACATTAATGGGGCAAAATATGAGCAATATTGTCGCAAAGCATACCTAACACTGCTTTTTGAAACATGTATACCAAGTTTGGAGTCATTTGAACATATTGTGACATTGTTACGCTCCTAACAAGAAATGCTCTATAAAAATCAAAGAAAATTAATTCAAAAACGGAACAACGTAGAGTTACGGTTCTTGTGCAGTGCACTTCGAGTCATTGCAAGAAACATGCATACCAAGTTTGGAGTCATTTGAACCTATGGTGACAGTTACGCTCCGCACAAGAAATGCTCTGTGAAATAAATCAAAGGGCAATAATTAAAAAACGAAAGAAGGTAGAGTTACGGTTCTTGTGCATTGCACTTTGAGTCATTGCCAGAAACATGCATTCCGAGCGAAGAGAAGCCAAGCGAAATAACGAAAAGACGCCAAGCGAAATAACGCCACGCGAAATAACGAAAAAACGAAAAGCGAAAAGACGCCAAGCGAAATAACGAAAAGACGCCACGCGAAAAGACGAAATAACGAAAAAAAGCCACGCGAAAATACGAAATAACGAAAAAACGCCACGCGAAATAACGAAAAGACGCCACGCGAAAAGACGAAATAACGAAAAAACGCCACTCGAAAATACGAAATAACGAAAAACGCCAAGCGAAATAACGAAAAGACGTCACGCGAAAAGACGAAATAACGAAAAAACGCCACGCGAAAATACGAAATAACGAAAATTCGCCAAGCGAAATAACGAAAAGACGCCACGCGAAAAGACGAAATAACGAGAAAACGCCACGCGAAAATACGAAATAACGAAAAAACGCCACGCGAAATAACGAAAAGACGCCACGCGAAAAGACGAAATAACGAAAAAACGCCACGCGAAAATACGAAATAACGAAAAAACGCCAAGCGAAATAACGAAAAGACGCCACGCGAAAAGACGAAATAACGAAAAAACGCCACGCGAAAAGACGAAATAACGAAAAAACGCCACGCGAAACAACGAAAAAACGCCAGGCGAAATAACGAAATAACGCCGAGCGAAAAGACGCCAAGCGAAATAACAAAAAAAACGCCAGGCGAAGCTAGAAAGAACGCTATTTTGTACAGTTAAATTGGCGTTTTATTGCACGGCGACTTTTCGTTATTTCGCGCAAAAATAGCGTTTTTTCGTTATTTCGCGTGGCGTTCTTTCGTTATTTCGTCTTTTCGCATGGCGTTTTTTCGTTATTTCGTCTTTTCGCGTGGCGTTTTTTCTTTATTTCGTCTTTTCGCTTGGCGTTATTTCGCGGCGAAATAACGAAAAAACGAAATGGCATAAATCAGCCACCATACTGGGGCGTGCCCAAAAGAATAATCCGATGTTTGTTAGATTACCGGCTGTGTGGTTTACCCGCTCGGACTCTGGTAGCGCCGAGCCCAAAACCCCGAGCAGGATCGATGTTACCCCATGTCTCTTTTAGACCAACTCTCCGCAAAGCGGTTAAGCCACACGTAGCGTTTGGAAAATGTCTATGGGATATTGTTATGGTCTTGAACTGCTGAGTTAGCGTGGGTCATGGATTGTTCTAGGTCCTCAAAACCTCACTGGACAGATTCGGTATATGCCCATGCCAACGACGAAATATTTAGATATATTTTGTAAAGCAACGAAATAATTATATTTTATTTCTCCAAAAATATAACATCATCTTTTGCAACTGAGCTTATTTTATCTTAGCAAACCGAGTTGAAAACGTAGTGTTTATCGCTAGAGCGTAAATTGCATAGCATGTTCGCTTAGGAAATATACTGAGTGCCAATGACAACGCAACACTTTATTGTTTTGAATATTTTTTATGTGTTTAAACGTTGAATAAATTTGCAAGTGTAGATGTGTTTAAAAATCAATATAATCGTACACTAATTGTCTACTGATTTTTTTAAACTTTCTCTCATACAGTTACCCCGTAAAACGCACGAAAGTTTTGTTTTGGCATGTAGGCATGTATGAATAACCTCAAAACAAGTCCATTTGTTAGCCTTTACTTACGGCTATACAAATCCCGTCTTCAGATTTCAAGTTTTACTCTACACAAATGTAAAAAATGCCAAGGCTTTCAGACAACAAGCGACATGAGGTTTTGGGCATGATCCAAGGAGGTATGTCTGGACGTGAAATCGCTCGTCGAATGCATTGTTCGCCGTCGACAATTATTTGCTCGGCCAAACGACATCTTATTGATTTTAAAATACATCTACTTTAAAATTTGCAAATTTATTAAACTTTTACATAATTCAAATAAAATCCCCAAAATAAAGTATTGCGTTTTCATTGGCACTCAGTATAAATGAAAAGAATTAAGCGGGTTGAACTGCAAGTATAACGGTTACAA
Source organism: Corbicula japonica (assembly GCA_038501625.1). NCBI lineage: Eukaryota > Metazoa > Mollusca > Bivalvia > Venerida > Cyrenidae > Corbicula > Corbicula japonica. The sequence goes on from JAZAYU010000143.1 coordinate 152,216, forward strand.
GGGTTTTGCCAGTGGGAGATCAGTGCGATCACCGGGAAGTCGGCGTCTTTGAAATTTTTCGTAAGCATAGCGAGAGAAGTTTAGTTCAAAATAAGCGTAACCTTCTTAAAACTACAAAAATTAAACAACCTGTTTAGATTTCTGTCTTAAATTTCTTAACCTTCTGCCCTACGCACTCTTTGCGGAAGTTGATTAATATATTTGCGTAAAAAATGAGTAGCGCTTAAACCGGAAGTAGGCGACGTGGATAATACTATGCATTAACAATATATCCCATGAACAGACTCAGTCAAACCGAGTCACGTTTTGATATTTGTCATGTTCGGTAGCTTTCTGAGTTCCTAAGTAGTGTAGCGTTGTCTGTGCCGTGTGACAGCTGTAAAATGTCCCCCCGTACATTCAGTCAGTGTTGTTATCAATTACCATCTTTGTATGCCGTTGAGCACGATACAGATATTCGTGCAAATATTGAGTAGCGCTCAAGCTTATCAACGTGGAGAGTAAAATGAATTTCCATTATTCTCCATGAACAGGCTCAATCAAATAGAGCCAGCAATATTTTTATATCGCCTATAAGTGTTGAAAATATCATAGATAAATATAAGTTTTTTTTTCAAAACACTGAATACACTTAATTGTCAAAATATCACTAAATACAACATTTCCCTTTAACTATTTAACATTTTGAAGACAAAATTAACAAGATACACTGGTTAAAAAGATACACTCGGTAATCTTGTATGAAAGTACAAACAAACTTTTTACATTTTAAAGCGCTATGAAGCTTAAACCTAATTTAACATAATGACTCAGAAAATTTTAGCCAACTAAAACAGCATTAACCGAATAAAACCCTCCCTCAACTGAGTGACGCATGACAAATACGTTTGATTTGCGACATCAACCTACTTTTTACACCAACACATCTGTACTGGCTAAAAGGATGGTTGTTCGTTGAAGCAACACTTTATTCGATTTTCGCAAGCGTTAATGCGATTTTGAATGTATTGAGAAACAGCCATTACTCAGGTTTACTTATATTTCGCGGGGGTTAATTTTCTAACTTTTCTCATTTCAAAATGTTAAAAAACATACTGTATAATTCTGATGAAAGAGTCACTTTTATTTTTATTTAGAAAGAGTAATAAGTATTTGCGACTTAATTAAACTAAGTCTGTATATTTTCATATTTTTAATGTTCGCTAGCTTTCAAGTAGATGAAAAGGGAACTTTAAAAGTGAACGAACACGAAAGATATGAAAGTATTAAAGGCTCGGTTTGATTGAGCCTGTTCATGGGCAGTAATGGAAAAATGTATAATGCCACCTTGCTCCGGGTTGAGCGCATCTCATTATTTACACAATTTAACAGTACTGTATTGATCCATCGCAAACGTCGATGTGCATATGTCTGTGAACACGGAACCTGCATTGCGATATTTTCCGATAAATACCATGTCCAGCGGCGCAATTTCCCCAAATAAAATGATGGCCTAGCCCTAAACAAGAAAACAAAAGGCTGAAATGCGCAAAATGGAAAATTGAGGGGATTTCCGAATATAAATACCTCATACCACAGAATAAACCGAAGGCAAAAATAAAAAAGCAGAAAGAATATCCTTGGTGTGATTGAACAACATCCAAAGATATATTAACTAGGATATTGAACCATCTTGCCGAAATATTTAAATAAAAGTAAATCTTGAAGAACTATTGACTTATGGAAGAACCTTGTTTGGTGTTGTCCCGGTTAGCTCAATTGGTTGCGTCGCAGGAATTGCAGGGCAAGGCGCTGTCGCCGTGACGGTGCGGGTTCGCTCCCAGCTAGAGGCACTTTCATTTATAATTCACAGTAGCGCTATATGTGCAGTGTGGCGGCCGTAAAAACTCTTCCCGTACATATACTATTAGTCAGTACTGTTATCAGTAAAATAACCCGTTACAGATGTCATGCAGTGATTGTTACGTATATCAGGGCTATCCGATCAACCTTTTTGGGGTTGTCCCGGTTAGCTCAATTGGTTGCGTCGCAGGAATTGCAGGGCTAGGCGTGACGGTGCGGGTTCGCTCCCAGCTAGAGGAACTTTCATTTATAAGTAATTATGTAAATAAGTGAAAAGTAAAATATGCATATCAAACAAGGCCACATCCAGAAGACACAGCCACTCCACAAGCCAAAAAGTAGAGAGGAAAAGAGAGAACGTAATATAAAATGATCAACATAAAAAGATATCACAAGCAATTAACCATAATAAGAACACGAGTGGTTACCTACCTTGGAACAGTAAGCGGCAAACAAAGGACATAACTGATACTGATTTAGTGTACCAATTTGTCTTTCAATATCGATGGAAGGAGGTAGTTTTAACCTATTTGAAAAATATTCACAGGATTATAGGTTTGCCTTATTTTATTACGGCGTTTACAATGATTAAAGGAATGTCAAGTAAATCGTTTCGTGATTTAGCTAAATTTGACACTATAGTTATTGAGATGTTTTTTAAATCGTATGTAGAAGCATGAACCCCATTCTGTTTACCACGATATGAAATACAACGTACTCATCCTTGAGTCAAGAGTACTTACCAAGATACTTTAAGGATATGTCATAAATGTAACAAAATTTTAATGTTCTAACTACACGGAAGTAGCATACTTTTTAAATCTGAAACATGACGAGATGCACAATGTTTACATCTTATTAAGAAAATTGCCAATAAAATAAACTTAAATCGAAGTGGTGTAAAACGAAAAGTCTCAAAATTGATCGTATCTGTTGTAATGAGGGTAAAAACTATACCGAAATCAGCTAAAACTGCTGAAACATCTTCTACAGCTAAGCAATCACACTACATCAGAATCGCAAAGGATTATTGAAATAACTTTAGAATCCATATTTAAATAAGGAGACAATAATATTCGTGAACGGATAATGTACCCACTACTGACGATCTTGATGACTTTTGTTTATACTCTACCATAATTAAAAGCATGTAGTTTTAAAAATATCAATACACATGTGAAAAATTATGTATCTTATATTGTTTCAAGTTTGAATAGTTAATTACGATTCCACGCTTAGAAATTAATATAATACGATCGGTGCAAATATCTACCTACCTACCTACCTACCTACCTAGAACGCTATAATTCTAAATGAACTTTACGGATGTTTGTCAGTATTGCTTTCAGTAAAATAACCCGTTACCGATTTCATGCAGTGATGGTTACGTATATCAGGGCTATCCGATCAACATTTTTAGGGTTGTCCCGGTTAGCTCAGTTGGTTGCTTCGCAGGAATTGCATGTCTCGGCGCTGTCGCCGTAATCTTGCGGGTTCGCTCCCACTATCATGTGTTCTCTTCGTTTATGGGTTTAGAACAGTAACTGTAGCTTACAGAAACCTAGTATGCGCTTGACCTATCTGCAAAACAATAGCAGATGAAACCAGTTTTGAATGGTAATCAAAGAATAAACCCAAATTCTTATTTCGCTTTTCTTATTCAGTTACGTCCAGTCATTATAATCTTACCGGTCATTTGCTGTAAAATATAAAGTTTTCAGTGGAATGAATTTAAATTGTGTGTTTGTTTTCGACAAATACCGCACTAGTGGTCATTAAACTAAACTTTATGTATTACCATTACGTACTTACTTTACCTTGGTAAATGGACCTCTAAGCAGCAATTAAAAATTACACATTTTAGTGACCTGAAACTGCGTTCACTATATACCAACTTACTTTATTTCTATTTCTTTTAGAAACAATAAAAAATGAACACATGAAGAAAATGTTATATTGTTATATTGTGGGTTTCTTTTTCAGCAACAGCGACCTTGACCTTGATCACAGACACCTGATACCAAGCAATACCAAGCTGCCTTTTGAAATAAGCTACCCATACATTAAGTTTTGAGTCAATAGGCCAAAGCAAACTCAGCAGAAACTGAATTTCTATTTTTAGCAACAGTGACCTTGACCTTGATCACAGACATCTGGGTAGCAAACCCAAGCTGCTTTTTGATATAAGCTACCCATACACTAAGTTTGGAGTGAATAGGCAAAAGCACACTCAAGTAATTGAGCAGAGACTGAATTTCTATTTTTAGCAGCAGTGACATTGACCCTGTGGTCAAACCCCGACAATATGTGCTAGGACACTTCATGACAATACATCTGTGAAAGTTTGGTTGAAATCCGTTGAGAAATGTAGGTGGAGTTGCGGACACAAGAAATTGTTTACGCCCGCCCGCCCGCCGACGTACTCCAATCTAATAACCAGGATTTTTCCTTCGGAAAACTTGGTTAAAAATCATTTAGATTAAAGTGATGCACTCACTTACATTTAACAAAAACGAATATTTTCAATCTGACAATAAGACACTTTTTGGTCTCGCAAAGTACAAAATGATGATTAATGTTGTTTAAATTTTTTTCACAATTTATTGCTCAAGATGTTACGCGAGTGGAAGGTGAAAACATAAAAATGAATCAGTGCGCTCTTTTGATGTATATAATTATGTTGTTCATAATCAAGATAATTTCTTATGACCTACTTTTTGCCCATTTTTAACAACAGAATTAAAACAATTTTAATTATGCAGATATTTTTATCATATAAATAAATAACTTGATGTTGTTTTATTTTATTTGTTAACATAGTCTTATTTTAAACTCGAATATAAAACAATAGTTGATCTTATGTGGTCCTTAACCTTGATAGACTTGCATTGATATTCATATTATGCGTAAAGTGCTTACAAGCAGTGGTTGCTATTTGAACACTCCTGGGGCAATGCGGCGTTGGCAGTAAGTATGCATTTCTATTACTGCCCATGAACAGGTTCAATCAAACCAAGCCTGCAATATTTTCACTTTGCGTGTTCGGTGGCTTTCAAAGTTCCCCTTTTCATATATAATTTACCCTGAATATTGGCATCAAACAGATTATGTTCTAACCATCTTTGCCTAGTTGAAGCTTTTTCATCAAGACAATATGTATAAGAACACATTTCGGCAATTATGAGGTTGACGCACCCTAGAAACCTGTTTTCATACACGTTTTGTGCACATTGTTTTGCGATTACCCGTAAAACCCTCAAGTTCTCTTTTTTTCCATTTACTGTTTGTTATGTCTTATTTGAAATTGATGCTTTGATAAACCTAAGCTATCTTATCCTCTCCTGTACGTTTTGGCTTTGTAAAGGGCTGTGTTTTCTGAATGTGGTTATTTCTGACACATGAATGCAGATTTCTTTTTTGTTCATCAAAAATTGTTAATAGTTTATTTGAACAGCGATGTTTTAATAAAATTAATAACATGCAAAGAGGCTAAATTTAAAAGTTGTGTTTCGTCCGTCTCTTACTAGGTCAGCATTTTGCGGGTGCAACTTTTCGTCCATTTACCTGTTGATGAATGTTATTCTCAATTATATAGCCCTTTGAAGGCCAGTTAGCATGATACAAGTGAAACTACTGAGTCGCAATTAACCGTTGGCAAGGCAGCGTGAACCGTAATACGCACTTCCATTATTGATCATGAATTAGCGCAATCAAACAGAGCCTGCACAATCTTCCTACCTGTCTTGTTCGGTAGCGTTTAAGTTCCTTTGTCATCTATTTATTTTCCGTACAACCATTTGAACAATTGTTGCGTGACCTTTGTTTTGTGCTCATTAATAATAAGCGAACTGCTTTTTGTATGCTGAGTGTTACCTGTTGTAAATTGTTATACATATATCAACTAGGTAAAGAAAACCAGATTTTACCAGTTCAGATTGTTAATATTGTTGACAATTCATGCCAAAAATCCGATTGGGCGGCAAAGATTCACTTATTTGCATTTCGTGTTCATATATAAACAAGTAACTTAAAGCAAACCCATTGTAAAAAATAAAGTTCATATTATTTATGATCAAAAACAAGAAAATTGATTTTCATTCATTGCTGGATCTATAAACAGTTTAATTTAAGAACTGCGAAAAAACTGTGAAATTACTACTGTTCCATCAGTTTATTAGAAAAAAAAATAATTCGAAAAACCGTTGGCTTAAACAATCATTATTCATGCCAAAACTGTGGGAAACAGACAAGAAAACTATCCAGGTGAGATAAGCCTTCATTTATGTTCAAAAACAAACAAATATAAATAAATAATGTGCATGGGGAGAATGAGGTGAAATTTTATTGATACAAACACGTTCCCAAATCATGTCATTTTTGTCTTCGAAATACTAGCATAAATATGAAACTTCTCGTCTCATAATGTTATGGCAGTTCATTGAAATGTAAACCGTAAAACATAAATCAATTTTGTAATCGTTGGTTAGTTTAAATAACGTATTAAGCAAATGAACTCTTTATATATATGACAACAATCTAAATAAAATGTTTTTGAATAGTTAATAGAAGAAACATACTTTGAAAGCTGCCTAACAAGACAAATACGAATATATTCCAGGCTCCATTTGATTGAGCCATGGACCGTAACGGAAATGCATACTATCCACGCCGCCTTGGCCGGAGTTAAGCGTAACTCATTTATGTACAAAAGTAAACAGTACACTTTCGATACATCACAGAAGATGTGACACCTCTGTAGGTGATCAAACGGATCTTTATCATATTAAAAGTGTCCATGGCTAAACGGTTTTCAAGTTACATCTAACGGTAAAAAAGCAAATACAGAAGTTATTTATGGTTTATTAACATAATTTACTATTCAGCATTATTAACATTAGTATCGTATCGGATTACATTTGACTCACATTTCATCTTAATTTATAACTGTAAAATGACACAAATGTATATGAAATCTGAGCTGTAACATGCGATGTTCAGATAAACCTTGGAGGTCCGTGAATAGACTCAGTTGCGAAACTTCTTTCGCTAAGTTAGTAATCGGTAGAATTTTCGGTGTCTCCGTACTTGTTCTATCCACTTCGTAAGCCTACAATAATTTAATCTAACGAATACTAGCTCGAGATACGAGTACAACTGTACCGAAACTTAAGTAGTGTTGTGTTAGGCAAATATACTTAAAAGAAAAATAATTCAGCGTAATGGTACGAACTATAATAACAATTTAGGGTTTTCAAGTCACTGAACTCAATATTTTGCTCAGTTAGGTACAAAGGTTTAGTTCACCTGTTCTTATTTCAAATTCTTTTGATGTAGATATCTGTACCTGTGAAAGGTATGTTCGTTTATTTTTACTTGTCATGGTTTACCACATTCGCTATTTAATAAAAGAACTGAATTTCACAAACACACCAGTATAATCTAGATTTTAGGTTTGTGTACATACCATTAGATTACAAAAACAATGAGAACGCAAAACCGCTTGAAGCAACGTAAGAGAAAAAAACGGTTAATCAACATTAATTTTAACAGAACAATTGTTAAACTATTAAAGCTATACCATCATAAACAAATACAATCATAATCCGTATTGTTTGCAATGTAACGTTTGAGTTTGAAAAACATTATTTATATATAGTATGATTATTAGAAATGCTTTTATTGTGTGTCTTGATTTACTCAAACTTTGAAAAAATTATAAACCGACGAACTGATTAAAACGCGTTATAAAATTAATTTATTAATAAAATTATTAACATGCTGTCTTTTCTCTTAACAGGCTCGATCCAGCAACGTTTTGATTTTTTGTCATGGCTTCCAAAGTTTCTTTTTTCAACTACATGTATTTAAAGATAACACTATTTTCTTTTTGTCGATTATATTTACAAGTTTACTTGTAGTAATCGGTTAAACGAAGCAAAAATTTAAAAGAATTTGTACAAAACACATCACCACCCGCCGCGTGATTTTATTAAAATAGTCATTTGAAATATTTTGGCTATAAAGGCCATATTTTAAGATGTAAATAAAATTATTGTTCTTTTTTATTTTAAGTCACATAATTCTAATCTCATCTTAATGAATATATTAAAATGACATATCACCTGGCGAGACACTTACATGATGATTCATCGCATCGTATCTGTTAATACATAATCAACAAAGATAAATCGTTAGAAGTTTAAAACTGTTGTAAATTGACTTTAAAAGAGATGGAGTGTTTGCACAACTTTCTTTTTTCTTATTGCGGACATATTTTGGAGCAAATGATTAAAAGAAAGAATCATTGATAGGGGAAACCGTTTTTTCGTTCGTATACGCAGCTCAAACAATGGTTAAATACATGTTGCCTTAAGGTTTAAACGAGTCAACAAAGGGAGCGAACAAACATTATCTGAAACTTGTTAAATCGATACATTCGATAACACAAAAACAAAGGTGATTCATATCTGGGCAAAACTAGGAGCATTTAAGTTGTTTAATAGTTGTTTAAAACATCCTGAAATGGGCGACATACTATGGGAAAAATCTTGTAATAAATTTAGAAAACTATTTTTATGTTATCAACCCGGATTACGAAGAGCACCGACTCCTACTATTACCAAATAAACAACGAAGACAATCGTGCTATTCTGTTCGACATCGTCCCTCTCTTTAATAAATAAGTTATAAATAATGGTGACAACAATAACAGGCATATATGGAACACAATTTGACTTATGACACAACATATCTTACTCCAGTATCCCACAAAACAATGACCAGGTTTTATTTACTTGATGTATATTTATTCACAAAAGAACATTAGCGTCAACAGCTTATAGTAGATATTTGTACTAAAACCAACTTCAGCGACATCAGCTTAAAGAAGTTACTCGAAACAACATATGCGACATCAGCTGAAAGTAGTTATTGGTTTTCAAACCAACTTTAGCGAATTAGCTAATACATGTAGTACATATTGGTACTCAAACCATATTTAGCGGCTTCGGACAAAAGCAGGTATTGGTAATTTAGTACCCGAACAAGCATCAGCGGCATAATCCAATGAAACCGACCAAACCCAAAGCAGGAGGTGCAATCATATTTCTTGTCTTTGTTAGATTACAAAAAGATCGTACAGGTCTTCTCGTTATTAATTTGAAAACCCTTTAAAGAGAGATCTGCAGGGTCGAGCAGGTGTACTCGGTCAAATCGTAAACAGATCGAACTATGTAACACTTACGTGTACTTTTCACTAAACTCTACATCTCAAACCCTCCAGGAGTAAGTTTTCGGTTAATTTTACCATTGACCGGACCTGAACACAATCCGCTGAAAAAATCCCTATACAAAAAATACATTCTATATTTAGCGATCATGGTAATGTCACGCTTACTATTCGTGGTGGCCCAGGCATTTTGAACTAAATGGAGACGTCGATAGTCGGCAAGGTACACCGAATGCGTTTTTTGGTTGAAGTGATCACGTGACAATCCCAAAAACCACCGCGGCTATACGCGGGAAATACAAAATAGCTAGTAACCTTGTTTGTTTGAGGCTGGTGCAACCCTGAACCTGGTTGAACCTTCAGTTGCAAATTGTTCTCCCACTAACTGTTAAAAGGCGGCAATTCCTCAGGTTCTTGTTTTCGCTAATTGTTTGTGGTGTCGTTTTGGAATGTACCATTAACACATGGTCATTTGTTTCTTCTCTAATTTTTTTGGCTGTGAGAGAATGTATTGCCTTCTGAATGTCGACATTCCTGATATGCATAATTCATTACATTTGTATTTCAGAATGGAGAGGTCAACGGGGATGCTCATGCCGTTGATGAAGATCCCGGAAACTTTGATGATGCGCATGCACCGGAAGTTGATGAGAGAGGACAGTGGGGTAACAAAGCAGAGTTTATACTGTCCTGTGTTGGGCTGTCAGTAGGACTTGGAAACGTTTGGAGGTTTCCTTATCTAGCCTACGAGCACGGTGGAGGTAGGAATTACATATTGGTTCATTTGTCCAAAACATTCACACTACTTCGATCTGAGATTCAAAACTGGTTGAAAATTACCATAGTCTTCAAATGGACTGCTAAAATACTTATACGTATAAATATAAATTAGTGGAAAATAAATATCAGAAAACGTCACACTCAGAAACACAGGCTCCACACGCAGGCAAAAGCAGAGAAGAAAAAAGACAATGGGTTTTTAAAAAACTGAAATATGCATAACAGGAATCGTCACACTTACAAAATACAGTCACCGCACGCAGTGAGAAAAAAGAGAGGAAAAGAAATCATGTGTTTATACATATAAAATATAAAACGATGAAGTCCAAAAAGACACCACGTACAATTTGAGAAAAAAAATATTGCATTACTTTTGTTTAAATTTAAACATTTTCCACCATATTCATCATCAAAGAGGCTGTCAAATAAATCTAACTAGCACATCTTTAAATCAGTCTACCCCCTTTTAGTTATCAGACATTTTTGGAGTATAAATCTAAATTGTATTTGAGATCAAAACTTAACTTCCTGGAAACCTTTAGGCAGATGTAAACAAAACACTTGAAGATGTCATAAACCCCTTACTTACGATAAATGAATCGTTTTACGATTTTAAAAGATAGTCACACTGATTGATAACATTATAAAACATGGTTTGTTGAATTAAAGAATCACATATTTCAGCACAAGAAATTAACCAAATGTTCACAGAGTGTTTCTTTCTGGCATGGTAAAATTATGGTCAATGACTCCTGTTCGTCGGGGTAGCCCATATTCGAGGTTCAATTGATGTTTTATTATTGCCGATAAAAAAGTTGTCGTATATTTCTATGTGCGTTTTGGGTTTTATTTGTTTCTTCACTATTTTTATATAAATGTACTGTTTGCTGGTGTAAATTTCCGGCACTGAGTGCCACTCAACCCGGGTCTAGACGGCGTTGGCAGTATTATCATTTCCATTACTTCTCTATTAAAACGTGACTGCAATGTTTTCATATTTGTCGTGGTTGGTGCCTTAATTAACTTTTCCTTTTAATCTATTATATTATAGCATAATATGGTTTTCTCGTGCATTGTCTTTTCGTTCTTATGTAACAGTAGCTATTTTATTGTTTGATTCTTTTCAGCTGCGTTTGTGATTGCTTATCTTATTTTGCAAATATTTATTGGAAAACCCATGTACATGATGGAGCTTGTCCTCGGGCAATACTCGGGACGTGGCCCAACAGCCCTTTGGTCTTTGAACCCAAGTGCAAAAGGTAAACCACTGTTAATTGAATAATATTTCGTACGTTCAGTTAAAAGCGAGTGAAACATGCATTTCAGAAATATCCACACTCAGAAAATGGATCCTCCCAAGACAGCCCAGGTAAAATGTAGCCACAAACAGTGGCGTAGCTACTATAAGGCCATGTAGGCCCGGGCCTACGAGTTTGACAGGAAAATAAAGCTTTTCAAAGTCCAAAAAATACAATAAAAACAACGGGGTGGTATGGTAGCAGGTTCAAGCCTTTTTTGTCGAATCAAATATGTCTTTGGCTTTGATTTGCCTTCCGGGGAAAATGATTTTTTTATTTGCCAGATGTAAATGCAGACCTTCGTTCCAAATCTCTGTGTTGTCACGCTTTCTTTGCATTTTGCTATATAAAATCTCCACATGTGTAGTGCCTCTTAGGGAGGGGGGGGGGGCAACCGCCACTAGGAACCCCTTATATGTGCCTACAACTTATAAAAAGCTGGCTACGCCCCTGACTAACTCAACGGAGTTTATCCTTTTAGACCATTATGAATTAACAGCAATGCAAACTGATATAAACCATTATCGAATATAGAAGAAAACAAACAATAAATTCGTTCTCGGCGGGTTCTACAGTGCAGTTATCGGTTCCAGTTACCTCCCTTGATGATAATATGCTTTTATTAAACCATACAGAATGTAGGTGAAAGTAAATAGAATACATGACCAATCCTTTTCTGGGGTATAGGGATGATAAGTGTCCGTCTTGCATGGTTGGCTTTACATTGACCTTTGTCTTCATCTTTAGGAGTGGGAATATCGATGGCAATAATATCTCTGATTGTCGCAATATACTACAATGTCATCATGGCATATACAGTCTACTACTTTTTCGCCTCCATGCAGAAAACTCTCCCATGGACAGCATGTAAAGACGTAAGTTAAATATTTCATCTGTTTTGTGTGTTTTATATTGCATATCGAAAACGTAAAATATCGTAAACAATTTGTAGAGTTTCCCCCAAAGAGCAAACACAGATACATTTAATATTAAACAGTAGACAACCGAAATACACGAATTTTATAGAATGCAGGGGGCACATGCTAAAACAACACGTTATCATATAAAAAGAACAACATTATTTCTATTTCTAATTATTATCAAATAAATAGTAAATATCTAATATCTGGCCATGCCGAAACACATACAAAACCACTGGTACAAAACTTCGCTCGGTCTATTCGAGGTCAGATATTTTAAATAGATGAAAAGGGAACTTTGAAGACCCTCGACCACGACAAATATGAAAATATTGCAGGCTCGGTGTGATTGAGCCTGTTCATGGGCAGTTATGGAAATGATTTTTATTGAAGAGAAACAACAACAACAAATCAAATAACGTTGTATTTTGAGGTGGATTTATATAAATAGTCTATTAGCATGAAACTGTAAGGGTTATTTTAACTTAAATTAAACAGTAAAAAAGATAAAGCTTATTGACATTTGTATCTGAATGTTTAAAGAAGTAAGTTGCCAGTTTGTTTTCCTATATTTATCAATAATATTTATGCATACAGATGTTGTGAATATATACACAAACTATCAACACATAAACAACACGACACATTTTATTTTTTGTTTAAGGAATGGCGAAAAAATCTCGGATGCGTGGAAACAACACAGAAAAAGTTGGTTGAATGCACGGGAAACCTAACTGTAGACGCAGCCAGATGTATGTGTTCGACAAACTATACTATCAACCAATACCTCGAGGAAAACAACCGCACTTGCACAAACGTTTCCAACACCGCAAGTGCTGAAATATATTTTGAGTATGCAATTTTCAAAATAATAATTACTGCGATACCTATCCTATTGCTATATAAAATATATATTCTTGCATAAAAAATAACTACATGTTAACAAAATTTTGTGAAAATACAAGCCTCTTGGTATTAAACACATTCTATTAGCTAAAGAAATAATATGTGCTATGATCAAAATTAGTTTTTACATTTTATTGTTAAGATTTATGCCCCACATCCAAGACTTGTTTCCAAGTGCTTGTTGAGATTTTTAAAATACATTAAAATAGCATTGATAAAACATTTACACATCCTGTATATTAAATTAATTGATCAATTTCTTTTACAGGAAATCAGTTCTTCAAAAATCAGCGGGAATGCACCCAGATCAGATGGGAGAACCAATATGGCAGCTCGCGCTGTGTCTTCTGTTCTCTTGGGTTGTTGTTGTTTTCTGTCTCATTAAAGGCATCAAGTCCTCAGGAAAGGTATATTTTCCGCTGATATTCTATTATTAGCAACTGCCATACAATGAATATCGCCCAGTGGTCCATGTTTTGATTTTGCTACAGCGTTCCAACGCGGTACCCTAACCAGGTTTACCTTGTATTGTTTGTTTTGTCCATATGCTGTATGTTTTGTCTTTTGTAAGTTACATTTGTTGTTGGTTTTTAACCTTGTATTAGTGGTATTGTTACCTGCCTTTATGCTGGTCTACGTCAAGTAGACTATGATTGTGTATGTGACTATTGCTAACCATTTCCATTTTATTAGTTATTTGCTTATTATGAATAATGCATATATAACGCTTTCATTCACAAGGCAATGATGTGTTGTCTACCTACAGTTTTGTACTTATAATTGATCAGATAAATAGTGGCGTTCAACGCGTGGTTTTGATGCATTGACAGGTGATATACACTGATGATTGTTTTTTTTTTTAACTGATCGTTTTATTAACCTAAATGTCAAAATTATTTCCATATTTTTACAGGTCGTTTACTTTACTGCTACATTCCCGTATGTAATTCTTCTCATTCTGTTGGTTCGTGGTTGCCTTTTGGATGGTGCAATAGACGGAGTGAAGTACTTTGTGATACCAGACTGGAACAAACTTCTCGACTTAGATGTAACTGTTTTATAATAAACTTGGATTTTACGAAAATTGAACCTTTCAAAATAGTAAATTTCAGAAACTGTTTATGAACTGTAAACTGATTTTACTCAAAAATAATATTGTGTTAATTTCTCTGTGTTCAGGAAATACCAAGTCGCAGGGCTTGTTTTGAAGTATTTATCGTTACCAGGTTAGATTTTGACATTTCAAAGATTTGTTGTTTCTTTCAACCTCTCAATATATAGTTATTGTATATTTGACAGGTCTGTTTGCGTGAGTTGTTATTTATAAACATCAAAGTATTTCTGATATTTCTGTTCTTCATTTATGATCTAAATGAAATATTTATTTTTATTCTCTTTCAGGTATGGGCTGCCGCTGCTGGCCAAATGTTTTTTTCTCTTAGTGTCTGTTTTGGAGGTATCATTATGTATGGTAGCTACAACAAATTCAATAACAACGTCTACGGGTAGGTTGAATTCTAGCAGTTGTGATTTTGGGTGTAAACACTTAATGTATAGAGTTTGACGTTATGGAATTATGAGGCCGAACTGCCAATTGTACAACTTTGTAAAACTAAGTTCTTAAACCAATCTCAGATTTTCAGCTCGACAAGAGCAATTTTAAGACCTTGCTAAGTCGAAAACAATCAGATTATTGCGATTTGAGAAGAGATCTCCAGTTTCGGCTTTATACCAGTTGCAAAGTGGCTTACGTTATTAATGGTTTTGATTGCAAAATGACAAGTACAAGTTTCAAACGATTTCCATAGACACTTAAATAAATTCTTGTTTCCCCCCAAATCTGGGTACATTTTAGAGTTTTCATGAGCAATTAAATGTCCCCATCAACTCAGATTATTTACAATTTATCGATTAAAACACACGTATTTTTTATTATATTTAATGTGAAAATGCTTATTTTACGCAAGTTTACAACCAGCTTATCTATAAAATTCAAACCATTTAACCTACTATAATTAAAAATAAAAAGTAATAGTATTTTTCAAACAAGATTTTTTCTTGATTTCCAGTGATGCACTGTTCATCGCTTCGATGGATATGATAACAAGTATCATTTCCGGATTTGTTATATTTACGACATTTGGTGGAATGGCAAAGAAAATTGGCGTTTCGGTTCAAGACGTTGCAAAGGGAGGTTACGGTCTCGCATTTGTTGCTTATCCAGAAGCTTTGTCCAACCTACCTCCTCCACAGTTATGGTCGATATTATTTTTCTTCATGTTGTTTACCTTAGGTCTGGACAGTGAGGTGAGTACTTTCATTGACTAAATTATGAAAATCTGTAATAGAGAGTAACTTGAGGGTTAAAAATTGGAAAACGGCATGATTTGATCTGTTTTGACGGTTAAAACAACTAAAATTATGTTATTTTGGTCTTATTATTTAACCTTTTTTAATTATTGTGTCAATGCTTATGTGACAGTATAGATATGAC
Source organism: Corbicula japonica (assembly GCA_038501625.1). Lineage (NCBI taxonomy): Eukaryota > Metazoa > Mollusca > Bivalvia > Venerida > Cyrenidae > Corbicula > Corbicula japonica. The sequence goes on from JAZAYU010000143.1 coordinate 167,684, forward strand.
AAAAATCAAAAATTGTTTATTTCGTATACTGGCAAACCATAGCACAGAGAGGTCATTGTCAGTAATGCTTACTTGACATTTTTTTTTAAATTAATGTCTCTCACGATAAGGGCATTAACGCGTTTAGATTAATTTTTTAAACAAATACCAATCAATAACATAAACCAAGCGAATCTCTGCGTGTTGTTGCTTTCTTCATATTTTCATCGTGTTTGTAAATTGTGCTTGACAAAAGAGCTTGAAGATGTGTAACATTTACCTTCTTTTCATTTCTCTTTAGTTTGCGTTATTGGAAACAGCCATGACATGCATACAAGACGAATTTCCAAAGATGAGAAAATACAAAAGTCACATGTGTGTCGGATTTGGTGTTGTTCTCTACTTTTGTGCATTGCCTTGTGTGACGCCGGTAAGAACATAATTCATATCGTCATTTTATATTACATTACCTTTTAGGAATTTAAGGCAAGTAAATAGAGTGTTGCATGTGGGACTGTCGTCACAACTGTATTGTTTTAAACTTTAAAACTAGTAGCAAATATTTTTGTCGCATGCCGTTTCAAAGCGGTAATATCAAGGATTTCTATTTCTCATGTTCTATTTTTGAAATGAGTCATCCTGCTTTCCATTTGGCCTTTGACATTCTTAGGATTAGATACCCTGTCAAAACTCTCTTATGTTTTGTCCCTCCATTGTTTTCTCGTTCAAACTGAGCATGTAATATTTTGAAATTCATTTGTCGTGACAACGTTGAGTTCATTTTTTATTATTGTTTTCTTTCTAGGGTGGAGATTATATAGTGGGACTGATGGATCACTACGGAGCAGACTTTTCTGTACTTTTCGTTGCTACTTGTGAATGTATCGCTGTCATGTGGGTATATGGTAAGTCTTCAGTTTCCATTTTTATTCGAAGGATAAGGTCGTTCATCATTTATTTAGTTAGTTGTTTTCATTTTACAAACCCATGGCCTCTTTTCCTCTCTGCAATTTGGCCGAGTTGTAAGGCTGTGTGTTTTGAGTATGGCTATTCCCGATATGCATGCTTCACTTCTTTCGATATGGTTTTCGAATCCTATAAGTTTTCTCATATTGGCTTTATTTTTCACCATAACGCATGTAGCGTCGGCTATCGGATATTATAGTTCTTGGAATTTTTAGCTTTTCTGCTGATATTATAGTCTTGGAATTTTTAGCTTTTCTGCTGATAATTTTAGGATTTTTGGGCATTGTGTATATGGCTTGCACTTTCAAGAGATTGGGGAAGCTTTTTATCCTTTTTTTCAATAATAAATATTATTGTACGTAAACCAATGATTTAAGGACACTCAACAGAGCGTGCTTTTACGGAACCTTGCCAGTGTATTGCCAGTGTGTTGTGTATAATGCCGTTACTCTCGTAGTTTTAAATTGACAGGAACTATGTAAGATTGAAACAAACTTTATTTGATATACCCCGCATTCTCGTATAAACAATTAGGTAGGAAGCTATGCAAACTTACTTTTGTTCAGTGAATTCCACTTATATTTCTGTTTACTTGCAGGTGTAAGACGCTTTATTAACGACTGCACCTACATGCTTGGAAGACCGCCAAGGCCAATGATATTCTGGGCCTTTTGCTGGACAGTAACTTCGCCGTTACTTATTGCGGTAATTCCGCCCTTCTTTATTATTTTTGTGCTTGTCTTAATATTTTTCTTTCATATTTATTTAACCTATGAAAAAAAAAGAAATGCTGGAATTTGGTTTAAAGTACCTAAAATTATTGTTGTCGGCTATTCAGTCATGATCAACCCAAATTTTGTTGCGTAAATTGCTATCTCAAATAGTGTCTTTAACAAAAAAATTTAAACCCTGCTTTCATCGATGAAGATTAAACTTAATACCGAATGATGACACGCGATTAATGCGTTTATGAACATGAGTATTTAGCAAGTACAACTGAAGCGAAAGTAATCTATCACCGCAGATAAGTGCGTTCTTCTTAAAGTTTAAAAATCTAATAATACAATCGAAAATTCTATTTATTTCAGGCTTTGTTCGTCTTCCGAATGGTTCAGTACAAGTCTCCAGAAATATCAAAAGGAAATCCTTACCCCGAGTTCGGACAAATTATAGGATGGACTTTAACCGCAATTGTTTTGGTTCCCATCCCTGCTACTTTCATATACAAGTTTATACGAGCAAGGGGTGGTTTTCTGGAGCGGCTAAGAACGATTACGACGCCTGATTCTGATTGGAGACCAAACGATGGTAGTAACAGGAAAGCGCTTCAGAATGGAATTTCGTATCAAATGGAAGACAAATATGGCATTGAAAATCCTATGCATATGTAAACATTGAACGCTTTAACGGTTTAACAGTATGCATAATAAAGGGAATGTGATGAGGAAAGAAAGGTTTATTTATAATTAACTTATCCAGGATTTAAGAAACTCATTAAAATATATATTTCCTGTAATTTAAATGAAGTGAAAAAGTTTGGCAATTTATATGTATAGTTTTTACATTTCGATTTTTTATAATGTATTTAAATAATCGTGTTATTATTATAACTTTTAGATGAAAGATAGTGCAATATTATCATCATTAACAATATCCAATGGCTTACATAGGATTACAACTGATTTTCTCTGAACACGTTTACACACATCTTTCCTTGTTTCTTGTTCATTCTTTTTATCGCACTCATTATTTGTAATACATAGAAACATATTTTGGATACAACGATGTCACACATTAATTATTGCTTCTTTTAATTGAGTCATGTGACAATGTATAGGTGTAAGTTTGTGATCAGAGAAAATGAATTCCTTTTAATTCAATGTTACAGTAGTGAAATAAAATCATGTAACTATGTCATTTGCTTATCGCCAGACAATTCTATCAACATACGACATTTTGAATTTTACTAAACATAGGGCTTTATAAATCTTATGATCTTCCTTTGTTTTCTTAGTTTCAGACACACTTTATGATATATGCCGATAATAATGCTCATTTAGTTTCAGTTTTATTTAGCAATGATATATACATCTATTTATATTTTATAATATACCAAATCTGTCTTAAATTTGTAAACTGTTATTTTTGTCGTGAATAAAATTTATCTTAATTATAAATTTTGTGAAACTCTTATCCGTCTCAATGGAAATGGTCAGAAACCAATATAGTCTCAACATTCTCGGCAGAGTCTCGCAATTCCTACGACCATACCGGCATTGACCAATATCACCTGTTATTAACAGACAGTAATCTTTAACTTTTTATACACCAGTAAACAGTACAATTTAAATCCAATCCAAAAGATGGCGTGGAGCAAAGTCTTGGTTTCAGGTTTTTAAATTAAAATCCAAAAAGTCAACGGCTTGTAACTATTACTATAAAGAATGACGCCAGTAATAGACAGCAATTACACAGTCATCGGCACACTAGCTGTGATCTCTCTCAAGATATATCCCGAGCATAATCAAGTGTTTGTTTATTGAGCTTTGCAAGACCAGCTACTTAGGCATCTGTTAGCAACTACTATGATTTAAATCCTTCATAAAGTTAACATGCAACTAAAATGTTTTCCAAAATTAAGGTTTTGACTGTCACTTGATACTCTGTGTGTACGACAAGAATGAACTTATGGCGAATTAAATATTTTTCCAATTACATTAAGTGATTACCACGTAAATAACATCTCTAACCTTATTGAAAGATATCTACACTGAACGAAAAATAATAAAGCCCCAGATAACGTTCACACTTAGATATCAATGTATAGCGCAAAGGTAGAATTTAAAACAAACTTTATTAAATGTTCCGTACTATTTGATTCTTAATAAGGTATAAATTGGACTAACACAGTTTAACAAGGCTTAGCAACCACCTTGATACAACAACAACCTGTCTTGAACAGCCAGTTTGAATATGTCCTAAACTGACATTTTCCATTTTCTTCTAATTTACACGTGTGTTAAACAGCCTGCTGTGTTAGGCAGTCACCTTTTTGTCATTCCATATAGTGGCTGCTTAATACAGGTTTGACTGTACAACTTTTGTTCATTCTGTTTGAGTTAGATGTTGATTTGCTATAGATAGAAGAAACAATTGTATACCATATTAATTAATTTTTTAAATTTCAAGATATTCTAAATTTTTCATTTCAAGTGGCAAAATGTTAAAAAGCGGTAACCCATCTGGTTCTCATTTTCTTTGAATGTTTATTGTGTCCTATTTTAGATTGATCATTGTAATTTGTAACTATTGATCATTGTATAAACACATACTTCCTTGTCTCTCTCTCTTCTTTTCTAGCTGTGTGGGAAGGATGATTGTTCTGGATGTGGCCATTCCAGATATGCATTTTTTTCCAATTCGTAGGTTATCAAATCGTATTTATTACTTTGAATTTCCTCAGAATAATATGTTAAAATGTAAAATACTACAATTTTATCACATAATGAGTTATTCGTATTTGTGGGCGACTTACCATGCTCCTATCAAACGGTTTGCTTTTTTACACTCTTATCCGTACATGTAAATCTGCCACGGTAGCACTTTTTTGGATACGTCATGTCTATATTCATATTTTTCACAGATATATTGTGCTTAAAGGGAAAGAATCCTATTTTGATAAAGTCATACTGTTTAGATTAAACACACTGTTCATGCTTTATAGTACGCTTCTACTTATAACAGCAAATCTATCTATCACTCACTGGACCACTAGGTATATTGTACATGGCCGATCTTAATTTTAAACTGCATGCCTTTACATAAAAAATAAAATTTTACCATGACTTTTATCAAGTAAGAAAAATTCTTAATTTTCATTGCTCTTTTATTTCGTGAAATTAATGTGAAAAGGGGCATTCGTCGTTTTTAAATTGCCATGGCGTTCATTTGTAAACGTATAATCAATTACAATTACCGATTTAGCAGTCGGGCCACCATCATGTCCATTGCAACAATTTAGCGAAAACTGTTATTTACAGAACTTTTTATAGTTACTTGTCTTGTTTTCTTCATGCTTTACCCTACTGACCCTTATTCCGCTGCTTATTAACGAAAACAACCGAATCGGATGTCTTTATGCGGAGTGCGCCGAACTTTCAGAAACAAGTCTACCTATTTTATCAACAAATGATTAAGTGAAATGTCTCATTTAACTGATATCCCAGCTAAATGACAAGGATCCGATTGGTAGTTTACGTTTGCTCAATTTCTTATCTAAAGGAGTAAAAATGCGAACAACACCCCACATACAAACCGAGTACTTCCTACTTTAGGATTTGGATGTATGTAGAATTACAGAACATGGCATAATCGTTATAAAATATTATTTTTCTTATTATTTCGGAGGTAAACTGTCAACGATTCAGTGATTTTAACCCACCAATGCCAATGGGTTCGGATAAAGAAAAGAAAAATGTACAGGTAAGAGTATCCCCCGGAATAAATTAAATAAAATAGCGTAATACGAAATAGATTGTATTAAAATTGACAGCAATTGTTTTTTTAGCAGAAACATTAAAATGAATGTCTATTAAACATTTTTATCATGAAAGCTTAGGTCAACGTCTCTTTTCCAATTCGGGGGTTTTCAGTGCTGTTATCAATAATACAGCCTTTGAAAGCCGTTGACGTTTTGAACGATACTTAGATTTATGTAAATATTAAGTTGCGTTTAACCCGGGGTCGGGCGCTGTTAACAGTACTTCCATAACTGCTCATGAACAGACTCAATCAAACTGAGCCTGCAATATTTTGATCTGTCGTGTTCGGTGGCGTTTTGAACAATGTTCCTTTTTTTCAATTTAAAACACAAATCTATTTTCATCTTTATAACGTTTGCAGCCATCTCTGACAGAACCTTACGCCCGTGACCGTAAATGTCATTCAAGATATCACCAAACAAGTGTGTGATAATACTTAATAACATATGCACTAAATTGATAACGATTGATTTTATTCTTCTGAATATAATATGAAGGTAAATGATTGACATATTAGAAAAAAAGTTTAGAAAGTGTCTCATTTTGCCGTATTATCAAAGCTATATCTGACCTTTTCGACTGATCTATTTGATTCCTTTAAAATGATCATTTGCACGTGAAATTCACAGTAGCGCTATTTGTGCAGTGTGGCAGCCGTAAAAATTCTCCCCGTACATATAGTCAGTACTGTTATCAGTAAAAATAACCCTTTACCGATGTCGTTCAGTGATGATTACGTATTTCAGGGCTGTCCGGTCAACCTTTTGTGTGTGTGTGTGTGGGGGGGGGGGGGGGTTGTCCTGGTTAGCTCAATTGGTTGCGTCGTCAGAATTGCAGGGCTAAGCGCTGTCGCCGTGACGGTGCGGGTTCGCTCCCAGGTAGAGGCAATATCATTTTTAAATATGCCAAATTTTCAGTTTTTTTGTGAGAGGTTTCAATTTGGCTTCGGTAATACAGTTCAAGTAAGGATAATATGATTGAGGTAGTATATAAACTTTTCGTAAATGTTTGCAGGTCAATTAGACCTCTTTGACCATAGATAAAGAAACCAAATGAGTGGATTGTTGATTTTCTAACTACATCTATATTTTAAGTTATTTGATGAAGACAAAAAGATAACCTGTACCTTAACTTATTGCATACTTTCGTTGATGGGAGATCCACTTTAGTCACCAAAACATACCTGCAAAATCGTTTCAAAGATATGTTTGAACAAGAAGTCCCAGCCTAATTGTTGAAAATAGTTTGCACGGGCAAATTTAAATGAGTATTGTATAATCAACTTGATAACCTGTTTCAAATCATAGGTAGATTTTGTCCGATCAATCCAAATGATGCAACACACTCGTGGGCGACATAAATTTTGTTTCATTATCCCGCTGCCAGGGGGTTTCTTAAATTCAAATTACAAACGTAATATTATTGTAATTTGCTATGATTATATTTTTTCATCTGCATAAGTATTTTTAAAGAAATAATTTTTGTTTTTGTTTTGGGGTAAAGTAATTTCCTAGTATGTTCAGATAAATATCGTGCTTTTTTGACGCCACAAGAGTTCTTGTAGTATACCTTCATGTTGTATTTTAAATTTATGGGGAAACTAATTTCTTTATGTGATTTTAGCAGATTATGATTGTTTGTTATTTGTAGGTTAACAATTTCATTTACAAAGTCATGATGATCTTTTGTTTATGGCTATGCAGTTAAAACATGAAAAAAAACACAAAACAACAATATTATGAGACCCGTAACAAAAATACCCGGAAGTCCGCATGTCCTCCTAGCCTGTAAAATGTCATATTTATCATTGGTCAGATTGAGGTACACAAAAAGCTTTCAGTGTAAACAAGCAAACAAGATAAAACCTTTGATACCCATGACAAGTAGACCAAATGGTGTATTATCTCTAAGGCCGACATCAACTTTACAGTGTTTCACAAAATGAAATTACTATAACTGATTTTGGATAAATAGACTGTCACATGATGATCTGTGTTTATAACCAAGAATGGTCATACTGCAGATACATTTTGAATTAAATATTTGTTTTGAAAATAATTCTCGACACTATCAAATGTGTAAAACTGTTTGCCGATAAACCCAATTTTCTTGCATACCAGATCAGGTCATCCGGTGTTTTTTTTCACCCGTGTAGGAAATTTCGATCCTACACCCCCATGTAGAATGAGTCACGTGAGTGCCGTCACGTCTTCAAGTATCTGACGTAATATATCCGAGTTAGTGATGGCATTGAAAACATTAGGTTTGCATTAGTGTTAATGTTTCAGCGTAAGGAAAAATAGTTTGTATACATATACACAATGTTTTGAATAATAAAATGTATCCAAGAAAAAGTATCTTGCATGAGACATTCGGTAAAAATGGAAAAATCTATCACCTCGGGTGAACTGTTTTGGGGCGAATTTGGCAGAGCCTCATTCCCACAAAATAGTTAACGCTCGGTGACAGATTTTTCCATCTTCACCTCAAACTCATGCATAATACTTATATAAATTCACTAATCTGTCAGGTGACTGTCAAGTTATCGATTCCGTTCTACAAATACAGGTTTTATCAAACGTATCGGGTTATTTCATACAGTTCACAACATAAACTCTTATTTCTTTATTGCAAACAAAATTATAGTAAGTTTTTTTATTCAATTTGTTTGATGCATCTAACTTTGCAAGAGGCTTGTTCTTTTAACACCATCAGTTAGAAAGGTTTTTTCCGATTTGATTTTATTTGCACAAATTTAACACTCATACCTTATGCAAACAATTTTGTTTTGAAAGATAAATTTTATCAAAACTTCCTTACGTTATCATAATACAGTGGTAATGATCAGATATATTAACTAATTTTTAAATTATCATTTCATATTCCTGAAGACATATTCGCGCAAATTAATGTTCGCGCTTCAGCAGTGACACCTGCGAATATAGCGGAAATTAATTGGTCGCAAATATTTGTCATACATGTAAGTCTGTTCTGCTTCATTTTCAACTGATTGGAATGCCAAGCGTGCTTTGTTGTCGACAATAAAACACATAATACAACGTACCATGGACCTCAAAAACAAATCACCACAAACAACTTGCAAAATATTAGAACATATTGGCTTTCCGTCTGACGAAGGAGTAAAGCAGATTTCAATCAGGTTCTTGATTGCAACAAGCTCACTCTTTTCCCACATCTCGTAATCACGTACTGAACTAAACTAGTTTAGACTTCTGTAAACTGATAACGAACCTAAAAGCAAAGAGGAAAAATGAGGAAGTTTTCACTTCCATTACTGGACGTTATCAAAAGCATTTGTCCATACTTTATCAAAGTACGTTTATCCTAATCTTAAATTAAACAGTAGAGCGAAGCGTCATTGGAATATAACAGAAACCGGTCACTTTTATTCTTCCATTACTGGACGTTATCAAAAACATATGATCCATAATTTATCAAATTACACTTGTACGTTTATTCTAATCTTAAATTAAACAGTAGAGCAAAGCGTCATTGGAATATAGTAACAGAAACAGGTCAGTTATTTAAAAAACGAATAATGAACGCCAATCATACTCAATCTGGTAAATTAATGTTTCAATGTTAAATTTTACCGAAGGAATTTGTTTGTTATCTTTATGTCTCCAAGAATTCGGGTTATAAATCTACCTTGCAAACCAATGAAATTGTCTCCTTAGATTAAAAATGAGAGTAACTGTTCACTAGGTCACACACAGATTTTGCTATCAAGAGGGATGGCATGATATTTCATCAGATCACTTCCTAACTACTTTGGAATGTCGGTCTTGATAAATCTTTTAGCTTTTGAAACATAAGTGTTTCATCAACAATAACAAGAAACATAAAGATGTATACAGTAAACCAAAATTTAATGTTAATATGTTTTGTGTCTAAACCTTCTTTGAATAAAATAAGGCATGTTGCAAACCCAAACCTCCGTTTTTTCTGTTAAATATATTTTGATTTAGCTTTGGAAGAAAGAGATGAAATGTCAAACGGCTAGAAGAAATAAAATACTTTATCAGCAATTATCCACCAGCTTGCCTATAATTCTCTTTTCGGAGCAGATATGTCTCGGCACTATTATCCTCTTTATCTGATATTTCTAATGTACCGTAGATTTCAGTATGGTGAAACAATGACGCGTCTGACGCTAGAGAAAGGGAAGAGGGGGATGGGCAACGATACGAAAACTATATTGATCTGTAACGGGCTTTCATATCGCAAACCTAGTATCCTCTCTTAATCTAACTGATCAAAACATTGATGAAGTAAACAGAAGCATCTGCATTATTAAGAGAGGGTAGTGTGGGAACCAGTCGACTATTGTATTGTCTCGTACAGAGCTTTCACATCACAAATCTATTAAATTTGTGTTCTTAAATGTCTAACACACATTTTAGAATGGAGAAGCAAGCCGAAGCAAAGACGAATCTATCGCCCATGAGAGAGGGCAGTGGGGCAACAAGGCGGAGTTCATATTGTCTTGTGTCGGGCTTTCTGTAGGGCTCGGAAACGTCTGGAGATTTCCGTATCTTGCATATCAACATGGTGGAGGTATGCTTAGTTTGTTTTAATATCGCTCCAGAAACTGAAAAAAAAATATATATTTGATAATTATTATATATTTGTGAATAGTTAGATTGTTGAATGTTTTTCAAGGATATACGCCAGCTGCCCGAAAATACACATTTTCTGTAACGCGCAACATTCGTTTATGGCAACAATTAAGAAACTCTATATTTTTAAATGGAATCGATTGATATAATCATCGCGGTCATGTTGCTTTATATTAAACATCCTAAAGGTAAAAAAAATCATATAAGCCTAAGGGAATCAAAGGTATACCTTAAACCTATTAAAATAGAAGACTCTAAATTTTAAAGTTTTATAATTAAAGGAAGTAAAGTTTCGTTGATTTATCTCAAAAACCTGAGTGGGAGGACGAAATAAGGAGCCTTTAACTAAGAAATATCCTATATATATGAAAAGGGAACCTAAAAAGCCTTCAGAGTCCTTCTTTCTTTGCAACTACTGTAAAAATCCAAAGCGGTACCTTACACTAAATAAATTTGTATCGCAAGAAACACTACTGTTACTTTTTTTTTCTAACAAAAGTTCTAATATTTTCATTTCAGCTGCCTTTGTTTTGGCTTATTTAATACTGCAAATCTTGATTGGGAAGCCTATGTACATGATGGAGTTAATTTTGGGACAGTACACTGGACGTGGGCCGACTGGTATCTGGTCTATGAATCCAAGTGCAAAAGGTAGTTTCGTTTAGTTTTAAAGCTTTTCAGCATATTGAAGGATTATTTCAATGTTGTTGCAATGTAACAAACTTCTTCTTTAAGTAATAAAATTGCCCAACTTTTAAAGAACTTTTTTTTCAAAAGGTACCTATTTAAAATAAAGAACTAATACAAACAAATAAAATGCCAACAAATCTCCTTTTGCAAATAAGAAATGACCAATAAAATAATCTGGTACAAGTCAGAAACTTGCAGAAAAATGATATATAATTAATATTCTGTTGTTATTTTCTTCAGGTATTGGAATATCAATGGCGATTATTTCCCTGATTGTCGCAATCTACTACAACGTTATCATGGCTTATACGGTCTATTACTTTTTCGCCTCCATGCAGAAAACTCTCCCGTGGACTTCATGTAAAGACGTGAGACCTGTTTTTCTATTGTAGCTGTTACTTCTCTATGAAGATCTAACACCGTCAAAATGTTCAAAAGGCTATATAGGTTAACAGGTCAAGTAACAAATAAATTATCTGAAAACCGAATCAAAGACGAACCTCGAATCAAAGGAAAACCTTATCAAGTTTATTATCACCACTTTAAATATTGGAAATTCCAATCTATCGTGGCGAACACATAAGAAAGAGTAATCGTTCTTGATAAAAATGTGAAAGATGTAAACCAAGTCACATGCAGAACTCACAAATAGTAGTGTGTGAGAGGGAAAAATAATAATATTGTCACATTTACTAATCATCACAGACAACAACACGAAACAGAACCTCATGGTTTACCACATTAGAATGAACTTTTGCAAAACAAGTTTGCGATTGAAAGTTTAAACCAGGTTCTACGGTGAACAAGCCTTATACTTGCCCCATCAAGTTTTCAATCGAACAAACATGTACATTGCTTGCTAAACCAAACCGGCCCCACCCACTTGATAATAATGCTTGCAAAACCACGCAAACACACTAGACATATTCTAATTATATTGTCAAGCAAAATTAAAGTCGAAACAGTTAAGATTTTAAATTTTGAAATAAACAATTTGGTCGTTAATACTTTCTGGTTTTTTTACAGGAATGGAAGATAGATTTCGGGTGTGTAGAAAAAACAACGAAAAAGTTGGTTGAATGCACGGGAAACATTACCGCAGATGCAGAAAGATGTCTCTGTTCATCGTCTAACTATACTATAAACCAGTGGTTTGAACAAAACAACCAAAGTTGCACTAACGTTTCCAATACAGCTGTTTCACAGATTTATTTCGAGTATGCAACCTGTAATTTCATTGCCTTATATTTACTATAAAGCAGCGAGTTCTAGATTTTCTACAAAGCCAAGTATGTTTATATACTAGTCAATAAACTGTCACATAAAATGACTAATCCTACCCCTTGTTTTGTTTAAATTTAGTTGTTGGTAAAAGTTGTAGACAGTCTCAGAAAAAGTGATTGTTTTTAACAATAGTATTAAATTATTTTTTTCATATTAGTGGTATATATGCTTTGAATTGTCAACAAAAACGTTTTTATTTGACAGTTTCTTTTTCGTTAGAGTATTTTTGGACATGCTGACTGCATGAGATTCTACATTTTCATCTTTTTTTTGAATGCTGCTATTTAGGGCAGTAGCTCTATTCGTTTATCTGATGGCAGTAAAACATTGATCGATCCAAGGTTGCAGCGGCTGTGATGTCAGTGTACTATTGACAAGTCAGATGCAGAAACTCTACACGTTTATTTGATACTTATGTACCATTGTCTTCTACAAGGAAGCAAGTTTACTCGTGTTATTTTGTTATGGTAATGTATTGCCTAATCCTTTCTGTTATTTTCAGCGTACAATTGCCTATTCATTCTTTTGTTTTCAGTTTACTATTGCATAGTCCAAGGCAGCAGTTCTACTCGTTCACTTGATGTCAATGAACACTTTGCATAGTTCAAGGTTACAGCTCTAATCGTTTATTTGGTGTCAGTGTACCATTGCCTAGTCCAAGGCAGCAGCTCGTTTCGTTTAGTTTGATGTCGGTGTACCATTGTCATATCTTACGCAGCAATTTAACTATTTTTATGTTAATGCATTATAGCCCAGTCAAAGGCAGTAGCATTACTCGTTTACTTCGTCAGTGTACCGTTGCTTTCTCCAAGGAAGCAGTTTTACTCGTTTATTAGATGTCAGTGTATCAGTGGAAATCCAAGTCTTCAGCTCTAATCTCTAATCATGTGCCATATCCATACATTCTATTCAACTAATATTTACCTTGTTGGTGAAATGTTATTGTATATCAAATTGGATTTTCTGTGCTTGTAGTAATGTAGTTCTCCAAAGATCAGATGGTATGTACCCGGATCAGATGGGAAAACCGATCTGGCAACTTACACTGTGCCTGATGTTCTCCTGGGCTGCTGTGATTGTCTGTCTTATAAAAGGAATCAAATCTTCTGGAAAGGTAAAAAAGAAAGAGCCTTTTGCCGTCCGAGTTCGCGCCCCGGTCGGGGTAATATCTGTTGTTTTGAGAAAACGAGTTTTCGGGGATATTTCTAGCTTTTAAGTGTTTGGCTATTTAAGAAGGAAAACAAGGTGATTTTCATATTCTTCTTAATATTATATATTATTTTTAATTAAATTTGAACAAAATAAAAAAGTAATCTCTGTGAGATGCAAAATAAATAAATATCGTCGACAGCTTCTTTTTGACGTCATTTCGAGGAATGTAAAACGTTAAAGCTTATTAAACGCTCCCTTATGTTAATCATTATCTGAGATCATGAATCGAATCTGTACCGCCAAGGCCAGAGAGCCCTGCCACACATGTCTCTCCCGCCACATGCAAAATTACCGGTTTCGCCAAAGGGTTTCAAATTGATGATTGTAGTCCTATTGTCCAAACATAAGCGTGGGTAATAAGAGTTGATGACCAGAATTTAATGTTTTTCACAATAGCTGATACTATACTTAGCGTCGTTCTATGAGTATAAAACTGTTTTATGCTCAGCTTTTATTTGTGCTCACACATTTCATGGCTAAAATTCCTTTCATTATATAACATTAAACATATTAAACTTAAATTAATTTTGACCTCAACAACAACTCAAGAACATACTGTTACTGTAACATCCTATTTGTGAAGCCCCTTAATATTCTAGACATTTTAAATTCGAGCACCGAATTGAGTTGAGCACGCCGAACGGTTTTATAATCACCAGGCTTATACCAGTTGTCAAATAGTCAGTGGTAATATTACAAGTTGAGATTAATATGTGAATCTGCTATTAGTATTCATTTCTTTTTTCCTGCCCCTTCACTCAATTTAGCGCATCTTCAGGTCGAGTATTTCACTGCGACTTCCCCCCGCGTGATTCTGCAATCACAATTCATTTTTACATGGCCCTTTACTTAATTTGGCGCTTCTACAGGTCGTGTATTTCCGTGCTTTTTAACCGTATGGGAATCTGCTATCACAATTCATTTTTACTCGCCCCTTTACTTAATTTGGCGCTTCTACAAGTCATATATTTCGCTGATTTATTGCAGTATTTGAATCTGCTATAACAATACATTTTTCATATGCCCCTTTACTTAATTTGGCGCTTTTACAGGTCATGTATTTCACTGCTTTATTACGGTATGTAAATCTACTATTATAATTCATCTCTTTTTACCTGCCCCTTTACCATGATTACTTAAATGATCGCTTCTACAGGTCGTGTATTTTACTGCGACTTTCCCCTACGTGATTCTGCTGATATTGCTGATTCGTGGCTGCCTTTTGGACGGGGCAATTGATGGCGTGAAATATTTTGTGATTCCAGACTGGAACAAACTTAAGAACTTAGAGGTAAAAAGCATACGTTTGATTTAAATTTACAGCTGTCTTCTGTATGTATTTCCTTGTATATGTATCACTTTCGTTATAAATTATAGCAAATGAAACCTAATTGCAGAATTATGCACTCGTTTGTGCAATGTGTGGTCATACGGATATTTGGATATTTTACAGGGTCATTAAATGACTTAATTAAGAGTTATTTATGCTTATCAGAAATATCAACAGTTAGAAAATAAAGCCTCTCCGTGCAGTCAAAACATAAAATGGAAAAGAAAGCATGTGTTCATGATTTTATTTATTTCAAAAATACAACACAAACGAATAGCCACACGAAAATGAGAACCCAGGAGTTTACTTAATTTTGACGTTATTAAAAAGGATGGAAGCCAGTTGTTCGAAGACACATTTTCCCTTTCCAGTGACGTGTTACATTTAAGACTTAACATTCAATTATTTTAATAAGTAAAATAATTTGTGCCGTATCATATTAATCTTCGTAGGTGTTAGTTTTACTTTTCCTAAAAGTCAGTTTGTTTTTTTTATCCGGTTGGCTAAGTTTTTCTTTCAAATCATACTATACATTTATAATTCGATTGTGGTTTCTAACGTTCTTTGATTTATTATATCACAAGGTGTTCTTCCCTCTTTCAGGTTTGGGCCGCCGCTGCTGGTCAAATGTTCTTTTCTCTTAGTGTGTGTTTTGGAGGTATTATCATGTATGGTAGCTACAACAAATACAGCAATAATGTATACAAGTATGTTGTATTTCATTAGATCAGGGCCCAAAATAATCACAATAAAACTGGAGACCAGTCTCAAATCTCAAGCATATGATTGGCTGAAATTGTGACCAGTCGCCATTTCAGTCAATCAGATGCTTGACATGAAGACATTGGTCTTCTGATTTTGTTTCATTATCTTGTTCTTCTTTAAAGAAATTACAATTGATACGTGAAGAGAGTTTAGATTAGTAACATTCACACCTTTACAAGTGTGAGCTTGGTGCACCCTAGAACCTGGTTTAAACCCCAAGTGGCAAATTGTTTTGCCCCTTACCGTTCCAAGGCGGTAACCCCAAGGGTTTTCTTTTCGTTAATTGCTTGTGGTTTGTTATTTGAATTTAACATACTAATGAACAGATGCTCTCTTTCACTCTCTTCTTTGTCGCTGTGTGGGGAGGCTGTGTTTTGTGAGTGTGGCGATTCCTGATATGTAAATTTCACCTGTTATTAAACTCCCACAAAATGAAACAGGAGAACAATAAAGACAAGAAAAGCCCACAAGCGAAACTTAGGAAAAGATATGCAGGAATCATTAAAACAAGTAGCAGTAAAACAAATGTTAACAAGAGATGTTAAGAACAGCGGGGTAGTGAGTGAGTGAAAGCCTCTAGAAAAGATATGAAGGAATCATTCGAACAGGTAGAAGTAAAAAAGTTAACAAGAGATTACATGTATCACAATGGGGCTGCGAGTGAAAGCATCACTTGTTACGATAGGCAGATTCACGTCTTTCGTTTGGGATGCAACAAAATTGAGCTGTTTATTAGTGTAAATATTGAGCTGAGCTCAACTCGGGGCTGGGCGGCGTGGGCAGAGTATGCATTTCCATTACTATCCATAAACAGACTCAATCAAACCGAGCCTGCAATATTTTCATATTTGTCGTGTTCGGTGGCTTTCATAGATCCATTTTTATCTATTTCACCGGCAATAACTGCGTTTTTCACTATTAACAATGTAGGCGAAAAGCGATCATAATATACCACACTATAACAACAACAACAACAACAACAACAACAACAACTATAAGGCGGAATTATGTTTACTCAACAACATTCTGTCCGCCTTCTCGCAAATATGAAAACAATATCTTAAGGAACACTAAAAATGGGTTAACATGCAATGACCTTACCGAGACAAGAGCAACTGTATAAAAATCAGGAAGAACCCGAAAGCATGATAGGAATGCTTGACCTAACCGAGTGTTCAGGTTTTATAAGATTTCATCCTGGTTGTAGTAAGAAATGTATTCAAATATAATTACAAAATATATTTTAAAGTGTTTTTGTCTTTTTTTGTCTTTCAGTGATGCAGTTTTTATCGCTTCAATGGATTTGATAACTAGCATCATAGCTGGGTTTGTCATTTTCACGACCTTCGGAGGAATGGCCAAGAAAATTGGAGTCTCGGTACAAGATGTTGCCAAGGGAGGTTATGGACTCGCCTTCGTTGCGTACCCTGAAGCATTATCGAACCTACCACCACCACAACTGTGGTCGATTCTATTTTTCTTCATGTTGTTTACGTTGGGCTTGGACAGTGAGGTAAGCATTTTCTAACCAACCACCACGGCAACTGTCGGTTCTAATTTTTTCATGTTTTTACATTGGGCGTGAACTGTGAGGATAGCAGACATTGTCAAATCATAAAATATATGAAACTTACTAATCCGATGAACTTTTTTAAGCATTACCATTACCAAATTTATTTTAATTTTCTCTAACTGTAAATATGTTTTCGTTAAAATTAAATCGATTTGTTTATGTGAAGACGGTATCAATTTAATATGACAACGTCATCACAAGAAGTTAATAACGATAACGTTTGTATTAATGAATATAACTAACCTAAACAAAGAAGAAATTTAAGTGAAATTATGTATCAGCATACTATCATGTTCATGTTTCACTACAGAAGACAACTAAAAAGCAGAAATCGACTGTCCCGACATGGTCCTTATATAAATCGTGATTTGTTGGAAAACCTATTTTGTTATACTAGGACTTTTTGTCCAATGTCTTCAATGTGCTCAACAGCACTGAAGGAGTATCTTTATCAGTAAAGGTACGAACAATTATATATGTAATGTTATAAATGTTTAATTCAAAAGGGCATAATATAAGATTCATCTCTTATACTGTCAGTTTAATTTTTTCACCATGTAAAAGAACATGAATAGTTGCTGTAAAAGAATATGAATATTTACGTATGAGAGGAGATGTAACATCTCCTGCTTTATATCGTAATGTGCTTGTTTTTTTCTTTAATACAGTTTGCGTTATTAGAAACAACAATGACCTGCATACAAGATGAATTCCCAAAGATGAGAAAATACAAAAGCCATATGTGTGTTGGCTTGGGTGTAGCACTTTTCTTGTGTGCACTTCCTTGTGTAACACCGGTGAGTCCTTCATGTTTGCATTGTCATTTTATACATTCCAAAAAATGTTTTATATTTTCGGTCAGTAATTGATTATATTTAATTTGAAACTTTTGATTATGCTTGATATATATTAAAGTTTTGATTTTTTGTTATGTTCATAATTAAGATTATTTTCAGATTTTGTCTTTGTAAAATACAGGACTTTGTGTTTTTGAAATACATCGTATGGGCTCTAAATTTTAAAACTTAAAAAAAAAATCGAAAAGTTCATGTTTAAATACTACTAAGTTTTATTATTGTTTTATTCGTAATTATAATTGTAAGAAATAGGGCTTTTTACTTGAAAATACAAGTCTTCGGAAAACTGACGTCAATTATTGAAGTGACGTTTAAGCTTTTTTCGCATTTCGCAATGAAATAACATGATTTGTCAAAAATATGTAATTGCATGCATTTATAAAAAATAAACAGATGCATTGTAAGTTCTTACAAATATTGATAACAACTTTAAGTTAATAGTAAAAATTTTCACCGAAGGCATATTTTCAAGTGGCGTGGCACAAACCGTCATATGTTTAGTAACAAAATAAATGTTGCGATAAAGTCAATTGAGCTAGTGTTAGTTAAGCATAAAGCAACACCATGCTGTGTTTCCATCGTGACTATACACTTCTAATAATAGTATACATGCAAATTAAAGCATAAAGCAGTTAAGTATTTGTTAAGCACACACCAACAACATGCTATGTTTCTAAATTTATTTACCTTGGGTATATTTGTTGCAAATAAATCCGTTTGAGTAAGATAAGTAAAAAAATGAAATATGCATATTACCAGGAATCGCCACACTCACAAAACACAGCCTCCCCACGCAGCGACAAATAAGAGAGGAAGAGAGAGCATGTTTGTTATAAGTACATGCATGTCAATTCAAAAAAGACGCCACAAACAAATAACGAAAAAGAGAACTTTTGGGGATACCGCCTTGGAACGGTTAATGTCAAAACAAATTGACACTGGGGGGTTTAAACTAGGTTCTAGGGTGCACCGACCTCACACTTGCCCCACATATATAATTTTTGCAAGTAATACTAAGTTATAACACACTATGTTTTCATTTACACGTTGTGGTAACAATATACTTCTAATAATGGTATACATGTTACGATGAATGCAGGTGTGTTTGGTAAAACTATGCTTCTATTTACCATAGGGTGGTGACTATATAGTGACGTTAATGGACGGCTATGGAGCGGACTTTTCTGTTTTGTTTGTTGCTGTTTGTGAGAGCATTGCTGTCCACTGGGTTTATGGTAAGGATTTACATAAGGCAATGAACTAAGCCTCTTTATGGAAAAAGGTGTATACTGTGATAATTTTGTCATTTCCAGTTTTAGAAAGAACTAATAAATATACTGTAAAACCCCTCACATATACCTCCCTAAAATTAAGACAACCCTTCAGTTGAGAGCACCATGATACTGTCTCGATATACAGATTTCTAGTAATCCATCCTGAAATAAAGAACACTCCACTATTAGCCGACTTTTGTCTAGTCCCAATGCGATCGTATTTGCGGAGTTTCGCTGTGTTTTATTTTCTACCGAACATTATTCGTTTTTATTACAATTTTAATGCACTGTAAATTTTCTCAGATATTAGATATACCACAGATATTTTGCATGGCGCGGCTATGTTATTTATAAATAAGTTTTTTATATGTTAACGGAATGAAGTTTCAATTTAAAATTTTCAAAGCGCATTACAAAATGTTAGATGTTTTGCCCTTCTTCGTTAAATAAATCTATTTAACAGCGTGCTTGTTGAAAAGGAATGGAATGCACAAATTAAATACACAACAGTAATGGTCATGTTCATCATAGATAAATTCTTTTATGTGTGGCAGCTTGATATTATCTTGATCTATTAGTTACATTGTATCTAGAGACAGGCGAGATTTCGACAAAGTGCGAAAGAATTTTCATAGAACAATTACATGCTCTTTAACCTGGCCAGTCATTAATCTAGAAAAGAATCGTTTGAGAACAAAACATGTTTTGTTCTATTATTTACAGGTGTTAGACGGTTTGTAAACGACGTATGTATTGTTATGCTGGGCAGACCACCTAGACCAATGATTTTCTGGGCTTTTTGCTGGGCAGTTACTTCGCCATTACTAATTGCGGTAATCAATTACAAATTTTACATAACTTGCCATTGACATATTTGTATTATATTGCTTGCCCTCACAATATTATGTGATGTTTGGTTCTGGAAATAATTATCATACAATTCTAACGCTGTTTGTTGGTGTTCACCAGTTTGACTTCGGTTTGTTTACATATATTATATAGATTTTGTATGATTTCCAGTAAATAGTTGTATCGTACGATCAAACTCTTTGTGACATTTTCATTATTATACAATCATAACAGTAACTGTAAACGACTAAAGGGCGTGTTGTAAAATAAAATTCATTGGATGAAACTGCTTCATCCAATTCATTGAATGAAGCTGCTTCTTCCAATCTAAAGAAACTACTTAACGGTAAGAACCTTAAGTCTGGCCATTTACAGATCAAGGTGAAATTCCTTAGATATAATAACATATATTCGTTGTACTTAAGGATTGAATCGATATTTGATGGTTTTCATTTGGGTATGGAAAACAGTTGGATTGTTTAAAGTGTGCTTCACGCGTACTTGAAACAATCCAACAGTTTTTCATACCCAAATGAAAACCATTAAATATCGATTCAATCCTTATATTTACACACATTAAAACTCTCTTTTATACAGAAATTATTTGAGGAATTGGTGATATAACGGCTTTTTCGAATGGCTGTTAGAACAGCAACGTTGACGACAAAGCAACTCGTGGCAAAACGTGCGTGCTCGGCGACGTCACACGTCACAACATTGTGCAACGTCCGATAAATTGTGAACGGTTTTATTTTAGCCACGCCTTTCAAATTATTACGTCACACTGTTTACCATTAGAAATTATGATTCGTTAGATGAATAAGACTTCATCGTAGAGGACGAAGTTGAAGTGTAAATATAACTATGTAAGGACTATAAATGACTGAGCAGGAAAACATTTCACCGAAATTTAAGACTTCATCAGTATTTGAATGTTAATGAGTTAGTAACTCTATTAGAATTTCGGCTTCACAAAGATTCATTTGTATGTTGTCTGTGCAAGAATACACCACATTTACTTTGTTGACAGGTCTTCTACAGTTAAAAAATATAAATGTTGTGCCATGTGGGTGCCGTAAAAAGTCTCCCCGTACATTCAATTAGTGCTGTTATCAGTTATGTCCTTTGAAGGTCGTTGAGCACGATACTTTATTTGTTTCTAAAATACTTCGCTTTGATTCTGTATAACGGTATTATCTGTTTAAATTTCAGGCTTTGTTCGTCTTCAGAATGGTTCAATACAAAGCTCCAGAAATTTCGAAAGGAAATCCTTATCCTGATTTCGCACAAACCATCGGATGGATTTTGACTGCTATTGTTTTGGTTCCGATCCCGGGTACTTTTATATACAAGTTCATAAAAGCAAAGGGAGGCTTGACCGAACGACTGAAAACGATAACGTCTCCTGATTCCGATTGGAAGCCAAATGATGGAAATGATACAAAGCCATTGCACAATGGAAATATGCTCAAAATGGAAGAAAAATTCGGCCTGGACAACCCTTCGCATCTTTAGAGTTGTTATTGTAATCGATTCATTCATTTTCATTTATGCATATACATGTATATTTTACGCAAATTTTTTAACTTTAACTTTAATGACTGAACATGACAAACGAATATTTAAAGAAGTCACTTTAATAATATCTTATTTACTTATGCAAATATTTGGCAAACACTTATTGCTAGTTTTATGCATTCTTCATGTATTTTTGTATTTGTTTAGTTTACCGCACGTTTTCCAAATGTATGCAGAAAATGTAAACTCAGTTTAATGATAATCGTTACACTAATAGCATATCAATCTCAGTTAAGTAAAGCTGACCATTTGAATTAAGTCATAAACAGTCTTGAAGATTTAACATACATGTGCATCTTTCAAGAACGTCACTTCTAATGGTTTCTGTTGTATCTAGTTGTATCAATTCTAGTTGTGTCTCTAGTTTGACATATTTACCGGTGTATATATTAAGTTTCTCTAAGCCAGGGACTAGGCGGCGTTGACAGTCATTAATATTATTGCTCATGAACAGTATAAATCAATCCGAGTCTGGAATATTGTTATATTTTATCGCGTTCGGTGGCTTTCAAATTTCCATTTCCATCTTTCAAATATCTAAATTATTACAGTAGCGTTGATTGTGCTGTGTGGCGGCTATAAAAAAGTCTCCCCGTACATTCTATTATTGTTTTTGTCAATAAATTAAGCCTTTTGGAGACCATTAAGCACGAAACATGTTTCTGTGTAAAATTAGCTGTGCTCAAACTGTTTCTATGAGGCGTTGACAGTAACATGCATTTCCATTATAGTAACTGTCCATGAACAGTCTCAAACTAACTGAACATGTTATATTAAGATTTTCGTCATGTTCGTTGGCTTCCAATAATCTTATTTTTCTATTTATTTTGTATATTTCATTGATTGATCTGCTTTAAACTCATTTGCCTACATTATTGCTCTTAAGATATCCAAATTAAAAATTAAATGCGTAAATGTTATGGTCCATGGTCAGAAAAAAACAGTTCGAATCAAACGAAATAATTTCTTTTATTAGCGACCACGACAAATAATCATTTCACTATAACTAGAACAATTTGAATCATTTTGTCGAATTGAAACTTAACATTTAAACGTCAAAATGTCTGTAAATGTACAGCCTTTTTAATGACTCATGAAAGGAAAATAAAAAAATACGACAACTTGGATATAGGGCATTAAATATATTTCATAGCGCTGTTTGTAAATGTTATCTAGACAACGTACATTATTATAAATAAATAATTATTTGTGAAAGTTTTTATTTCAATTACCTCCCTTGGTGTCGATATGCATTTTAAAATACATGTATGCACAATGTCATTCATTGTGTGTAACTGTATACATAAACTATACTTTTGTGTGAGGAAGGGGTGGATGGAAGATATAACTTATACGGATGGTATGTATTGTGTCTGCCCCCTGCATGGTTGGCTCTTCCGTCGCATTTGTAAGGCTTGGGTGATCTTTACATTAAATATTTGTTTCGGTTTATATCACCTATTCTTAGTACTCATTTTAGACTCCCTTCTGTATGGGTTCCAAATCTATACATTTGTCGTGTCCGATTGCTTTCAAACTTCCAGATTTATCAATTGAAACCACAGAACGTACCAGAAAAACGAATTTTAAAATGTGATAGGTAAGCAGAAAGTTTCTATCTGAAAAAAGTTTTTTTTTATAAAATTTGATATTAGTTTAGAATTTGTGCTTATCCATTACAAGTGAAAAATTTTACCCTAGGTTATAACATCACTTTTTTTTCTCATGTTTTCCATGTGGGTATGGTTTCATGCTTCTCTTTTTGAAAAAAAAGAAGTGTCACTCTGCATTTTATTAGCTTGCAAGTAGAAAAAGATAACATTTTGCATTGAGTGCAATCGAGACTATATGACATTTGCATATTTAAACATACTACACGTTGGTAACCGTATTTTAGCTGCTCTTGTGTATGCTAATTTGCTTTGTTAGTTATATTTGCTCCAACGTTAAAGTGTTACTGCATTTACGATAATCTGTTGTTACCTTCAGGGATGTATATGCATGTCCGGTGGTCGCGTGACTTAAATAACAATTCTTGTGTCATTGTTACAAACAATGAAACTTATTGTTGCATGATTCTGAGTGATAAGTATCAACCATTAACATAAGTTATTTAAATGTTCACAATTTATTTTTTTATATAATGTGTAAAATGGCTCTTGATAGTCAAGATAAAGAAAAATGATCCCCACTTAAAACCCCAGCATTTTGAATCAATATTTAAATTGATTCGATAATACCAGTAATGTATGAAGAATCTTATTATAAAATAGGTTAAATATACGTTAAATCTGAAATATGGTTCCATGCAAATCATGTTGCTTATAATATATACTGGGACTATTTAATTTTTCCCTTCAATTTTGTTGCAACAATACGATCGGAATATTCCATTCGCTGTAGTAAGCATGTTCCTTCAATTTTGTTTCAACAATACGATCGAATATTTCATTCGCTGTAATAAGCATGTTCCTTCAATTTTGTTGCAACAATACGATCAGAATATTTCATTCGCTGTAGTAAGCATGTTATATCGCATGTTAGCTGTCGTGTAAGTTGGTCCGTTGAAATTAATTCACCAATTTTGAAAAGTAACCTGTATTGAACATTTTATATAACCCAGCAGCAATGTGCATATGACAACTAAGCAACTTTATAGAAAGTTGTATAAAAACCCAGCAGTTTCCAGTTGCAGATGCAGTCTGGGGGATATGATTTCTTAGTGTGGCTAACCGTGGTATGCATATTTCACATTTTTGTATTTTATGACCAGTGTTGTCGTGCATTGGTTACAGCCTATCATCTGCTATAACTTTCATATTTGAACAGATTCATAAGTCCGTTTAGGACCTTAATTTATAAATCATATGCTTGTACATTTATTAACATGAAAAATATTTGACTTTAATAAACTATTTATTTTATCAATACAGATTTGCAGAAATGTCAATTTTTATAAATAATAACAGTTATGCTACATTATGCATGAAATAAGTATTCCACGAAACTTATGATAAATTATTAATACGCTAAAGCAGATTTAGAAGAGATCTTTAACGCATTTCATCTATACGACCATACACTATCCATGGTTTGTAATTTATCAACTTTGCTCTGTAAACGGCTTGCCATAAACAGAAAAAAAATCACCAGTTTTCAACTGTGAAGGTATTGCTAAATATTGACCTATTTAAAAAGGCCCGGTGGTTTTCTATTTAGAAAATTTTGTGTAACTTAATCGCTTTTCAATACGACATACCTGACTTAATATAGAATTTGATTGGCTGAATCGTAGTTTTAACTGTTTCGCATCAATGTTTTCATATATAAGGAAGGCGCGCATGATAAAGTGTTTTTAATAAAAGGACACTTAAGTAATTTTCCTAATTGTCCCTCGCAAAACAATAATTTAAATAGTGTGATCTGATTAAATAAATTTGAAGAAAACGGGAATCATAACGCATTGGTGCTGTTATAATACGTTTATGCCTAAACGAGTGAAAATAAAACATTTACCTGCCGGTGATTTAACGCACATCAAACATGGACACACCCTGGAACAGTGAAAAGAAAAAGGTGAGAGAGTCTTCGTTTGTTATATAGCTTAAAATTATTTATAAACATAGACTGATATTGTCTGATTTTATCAAAAACGTCTATTGAAATATTAAGCTATATCTAATAGACGACTATAAAAAAAAGAAATATGCACATCGGGAAGGGCCACATCCAGTAGACACAGCCTCGGGAAATTAAATGAAGTCGAAAACAAAAATGAAATAAAAATTATGTGAACCTTGTTAGCATGTTGATGGTCAGTATTGTAGACATAAATTACTGCCCGTGATGCATATCGCTCGAGTATAAAACATACATATTGCGGAAGATGCAATAAACAAACATTTAAACGCATAAAATCTTCTTTATAATCTGATTTTTTTTCAGTTTGATGTTTAAGCAGAATACACTAAACGTAGCTTATACAAAAAGAAAACAAAATATTCTGTTGATATGTTGTTGTTTTAACATGTTTAAATGACTTTATTTTACGACTATAAAACTAAACAAAATATGTCAACAATCAGAGCAGAAAGTAAATCAACAAAGAATATGTGAAATATACTTAAGCAAGTGAGGAGGGTTACTAAGTGCAAGCGTTAAAAACTCAGTCGTTTGCTCTCAACGTGTTAACTAATTTATGGAAAGGTCAGCTCTACAATAAGTTCATCTTGGTTCAGTGTAGCAAAAGACATGCGAAGCGATATAAATGCAGTGAAAACATACGAAAGAGGCTTGCAAAACACGCATAAAGCGAAGACAAAAGATACAGATAACAATTCTGAAGAAGCTGCATCTCATTTATTCGGTTATGTTGCTGTAACGACATTCGAGTCTCCAAACAATAAGGTTTCCTTTACCGTGTTATCATTTCCGCATGGATTTGAATTTCGCGTATTTCGCGCTACGGTAAATGCGCGAATCAAAATCCGAACAAAATTACACCATATAACAATACGTTTTATTAAAATACAGAATTGCGCTAATTAATGCCCGTGCGAAAAGACTATTTGCGGATTTTGCGCGAAAATTAATCCCCTCGAAATTAAATGATACCGCAGTAGTTCCGTTGCATATACATGTACAGTAGTATAACAACAACAAGATGTCAAAAGCTGGTACGTATCGGGCGTTGAAAGCTGTTTTAACGCGACTTGAAAAACTTTGAATATCTATGTATACGGAGATCAAGGTAGTCGTAAAAATATCAGTTAAATAATATTATGAAAACTTATTTGATCAAGCAATCTATTTCAACAGCGAAGCCAGTCGTGCGTATATCTGATTTCAACGCTTCAGATGAAAATTTAGATTTTGAACTTTAATAGCAACTACCTAAAAGAAAGATTGACAAAAAGGCTTTAAGTAGAAAGAAAGGATTAAAGCGGCATACACACTTTGCTTAAAAATGCGCAAATATTTTCATGTTAGTTTCGATTATTATGTGACATGACTGTGACTATTTCATGCAAGCCGTCGGTTTGTAAATGACCGGGTTCAATGGCTTGGGTAGCTCTGACTTATGATAAGAGTTATAGCAAAGACTAAGTCTTAAGTTTGTTATTTACTAAAAGGGTTATAAAAAGATCCAGTTAAGTAGCATATGAGGGAACCCACAGGCAAAAAGAACATCCGTCTAAAAGGAAAAATGAGAGAGAGGAAAAATAGTTTATATTACGACCAATTTACAAAAAGTTACAACATTATAACAGTTATCCTATAATGTTGCCGCCTTGATATTGTCAGTAGCACTACATTTTTCGATCTTAGGGTTAAAGCTATAATGAAGGTTAAATTTTACATCATCTTCACACCTTACATCGCTAATTTACCATACAAACCAAATGTAAACGTTGTCTTGGTGTACTTACTATAACTTACCAGAAACAATGAGAGCTGTTTGAGCCTTGTTTGAAATACCGGGATTATGTATATAAATTTGTTGTTTGACTTCTGTTAATAATTGCCAAAAAGGGTTTAAGATAAAGCCTTTGCAAATGGATGAAAATGGAACTTTGAACACGACACATATGATTATAATTGAAGCTCGGTTTGATTGAGCATATTGAAATGCATATTACAGCCTACTTTGCCTAGCTCAAGTTTGATACAAGTGCTTAGTTATACACTGTAACCACGTTATAACGTGTATATGATTAATATTCGTATGTTCTATTAATAGGAAAACATAAAATGCGAATGCCGGTATGCAAACTGTCGTTTTATAAAGCTTTAATTTTCTTTGGTAGATAACTCGTTTCAATTGATGTAATGTATATCTTTATTGATAAAATAAGGCTAACATATAATGGGGGCGAATTTATTTGAATTTCTTGTAGGTGATGAGGGATATTGTTCAGATTTAAATACAATTATCCATCCATGACTAAATATCTACCTTGCAAATAAGTTTAAACGAAATTATCGGGAAAATTGATAGAGGTAGCATAATATTTAATATATTCTTTACACTTTTACGGTATATAAGCGTATGGTATTCCTAAATCACGTTCGATAGAAGGTCAAAGTGATGTTGACGACGATGACAATATATAAATCGCAACCTCTCAACCGATTCACGAGATTATCCGAGACTGCGAAGATGTTTTCAAATAACTATGCGATTGAATCTGTTTATAGCATTACGTATTTACCGAAAACTTTACGGAAGAAAAATAATCTCGCTGGGTTG
This sequence comes from Corbicula japonica, assembly GCA_038501625.1. Taxonomy (NCBI): domain Eukaryota; kingdom Metazoa; phylum Mollusca; class Bivalvia; order Venerida; family Cyrenidae; genus Corbicula; species Corbicula japonica. The sequence goes on from JAZAYU010000143.1 coordinate 195,472, forward strand.
ATATTGTTTGCTTTTTAACTTATTTTGGTCGCAGATTTAAAAACAAATAACATTTCATTTATATTTCTGCTGCATCCTATAATCTTAACATAATAGTGGCTAATAATATTTTGTCCTTGTTGTTGGTAATGTTGTTGTTGTTGTTGTTGATGATGATGATTATGATGATGATGATGATGATGATGATGATGATGATTATGATGATGATGATGGTGATGATGATAAGGAGGAGGATAACGATAATGACGTTGATGATGATGATGATGATGATGATGACAATGTTGAAGATGAAGACGACGACGATCAAATGGTCGTGGTTATCAAATGGATAATTCTTTTGATAGTGATGGTACTTTTTGTGTTGATGATGATGAAAACGACGACGATGATAATGGTGGTGGTTAAAATAAGGATGATTGTCCTGATTTTTATGGTGTTGTTGTTGTTGTTGTTGATGATGATGAAGATGATGATGATGATGAAAAGATGATAATATTACTCATAATTATATAAAAGAATTCAAAATATAGTTATGTGATGTTCGATTATAGATATGTAGTTGGTATCTTCTTAAAATAATGAACATAATAATGCCGAGCTTGCTTTTAATGCTTAACCTTAAAATGATGTATTTTTTTATGTTCGACCAATAATTTACGGTATTTTCTCAGTGTTCCAGTTCTTAATTTCATTTTAGGAAATGATATTGACCTGTGCATTAAAACACCAACACTGTGTAACTAAATTCGGTGTGCTTTTCACAGTAGGTAAAAGCGTATTGGTTTCAAAAAACATTTTTGTACGAATTTTTTGTACGAAATACAAACACAAAACTTTGTCCTGGGTCTAAAGATTTAGATTACTTGACTGAACAAATACCTCAACTTTCGACCGATTTACAAAGTCAGAATTGCTTTCAATGTTCACAAGCTTCACTATCTGAATTGACGAAACCATCTGGGTATGATATAAGGAAGCTTATTTTCTTTTGTACTCGATTTTATAAACGGAATCTTAAACCGCAATAATATCGCACTTGAATAAAACATTGAAATTGAATGATCGATTTGGGTGTAAAGTTGTTATCATACAGATATAAAACGTAGTAGCCTACGTTTATGAGTTTGAAAATATTATTGTCCGACAGTATATAATCCCCATCAATAGAAAGTTTCAACTTTGATACTTAGTACCAGTTGTAAAGGATTGATGAATTGATGAATTTGAATTGCGCGATTTGAAACAATCAGTATGATCAAGAAAAGGAACACACTATCGGTGTTGCCACCATTAAGCCTATATCCTGTTTTTGTAATTTCCCGACTGCCGCTAAAATCATTTTAAAAGTTTATCAACTAGACGCCACGAAAAAGAATGACAACACTTGACATGTTTTCACATTGGCTGTTATGCAATTTTGTCCTGTTGTTTTTATTGCTTCTAATAAATAATAATTATTACTAATGTTAAGTTAAGGTTGTTACAAAGGTTTACGGTCAGAATTGTTACAAACTGTTAAGGTGTCAAGCCTGTAACAAAGGTTTATTGTCAGAATTGTTATAACTGTTAAGGTGTCAAGCTTGTTACAAAGGTTTACGGTCAGAATTCATACAACTGTTAAGGTGTCAAGCGTGTTACAAAGGTTTACGGTAAGAATTGTTACAACTGTTAAGGTGTCAAGCTTGTTACAAAGGTTGACGGTCAGCATTGTTACAACCGTTAAGGTGTCAAGCGTGTTACAAAGGTTTAAGGTCAGAATTGTTACAACTATTAAGGTGTCAAGCGTGTTACAAAGGTTTAAGGTCAGAATTGTTACAAACCGTTAAGGTGTCAAGCGTGTTACAAAGGTTTACGATCAGAATTGTTACAACTATTAAGGTGTCAAGCGTGTTACAAAGGTTTACGATCAGAATTGTTACATACCGTTAAGGTGTCAAGCGTGTTACAAAGGTTTAAGGTCAGAATTGTTACAAACCGTTAAGGTGCCAAGCGTGTTACAAAAGTTTAAGGTCAGAATTGTTACAAACCGTTAAGGTGTCAAGCTTGTTACAAATGTATAAGGTCAGACTTGTTACATACCGTTAAGGTGTCAAGCGTGTTACAAAGGTTTAAGGTCAGAATTGTTACAAACTGTTAAGGTGTCAAGCGTGTTACAAAGGTTTACGATCAGAATTGTTACAACTGTTAAGGTGTTAAGCTTGTTACACAGGTTTAAGGTCAGAATTGTTACAAACCGTTAAGGTGTCAAGCGTGTTACAAAAGTTTAAGGTCAGAATTGTTACAAACCGTTAAGGTGTCAAGCGTGTTACAAAGGTTTAAGGTCAGAATTGTTACAAACCGTTAAGGTGTAGAGCGTGTTACAAAGGTTTACGATCAGAATTGTTACAACTATTAAGGTGTCAAGCGTGTTACAAAAGTTTAAGGTCAGAATTGTTACAAACCGTTAAGGTGTCAAGCGTGTTACAAAGGTTTAAGGTCAGAATTGTTACAAACCGTTAAGGTGCCAAGCGTGTTACAATGTTTAAGGTCAGACTTGTTACATACCGTTAAGGTATCAAGCGTGTTACAAAGGTTTAAGGTCAGAATGTTTACAAACCGTTAAGGTGTCAAGCGTGTTACATAGGTTAAAGGTCAGAATTGTTATCAACTGTTAAGGGGTCAAGCGTGTTACAAAGGTTTACGATCAGAATTGTTACATACCGTTAAGGTGTCAAGCTTGTTACACAGGTTTAAGGTCAGAATTGTTACAAACCGTTAAGGTGCAAAGCGTGTTACAAAAGTTTAAGGTCAGAATTGTTACAAACCGTTAAGGTGTCAAGCGTGTTACAAAGGTTTAAGGTCAGAATTGTTACAAACCGTTAAGGTGTAAAGCGTGTTACAAAGGTTTACGATCAGAATTGTTACAACTATTAAGGTGTCAAGCGTGTTACAAAGGTTTAAGGTCAGAATTGTTACAAACCGTTAAGGTGTCAAGCGTGTTACAAAGGTTTAAGGTCAGAATTGTTACAAACCGTTAAGGTGCCAAGCGTGTTACAAATGTTTAAGGCCAGACTTGTTACATACCGTTAAGGTATCAAGCGTGTTACAAAGGTTTAAGGTCAGAATGTTTACAAACCGTTAAGGTGTCAATCGTGTTATAAAGGTTTAAGGTCAGAGTTGTAATACATCATCATTTGTTAAATCGGATAAATCTGACTGGTAAGGATAATCTTCAGATTATTTCACTTTATGTTTGAAAACTGTCATGTCTTATTTTAAAGCATAGATTGAGAATTGAAAACCATTTTCAATGATAATGTACTAGATCTACGATCCGTCTGAGTTCAAAATTTGTTTAGTGGTTTGCATACGGTATCTTTTATATCTGCTTAAAAAGAAGGAAGTATTTGAGAGTTTATATTACCAAAAGCTTTCAAATAACAAATGCTTGCCGTGTTAGAAAAAAAACCCAGAGATTCTTAAACATTTTGTAAAGATATCTAAAGTTACATTCAAAAGCTATAAACACTAACAAAACATACATTTTAATGCCAAATCAATATCACTGAATTTCCTTAAGGGCTAATCTATAATACGATGTGTTAGATTAAGTAAATATTCATTTACAATGAGCAGTTTTATATCCAAAAGAATTTTAATCTTATTTTAGGTTTTTGAAGAAAAGTAAGACAAAATGTTTGTAGTTTTGCAGGAAGCGTAGAGCTTTCAAGGCTAAGCTCAGACGGGGTTACCATTTGTCGATTTTTAACCCATACTTGTAATAAAAGTCACAGTGATTGAACTATGTTTGAATAAAAGTCATTGAACTTTCAGCATGATTCGGTGTTTTTTCTCATCCAGTTCATATCTCCAACAAACATGGCATGCAGGTCTTCACGTTCTGTTTATTTCCCTAAACCCTCATGTAATTTGATGTTTACGACTTTTTGCGAACAAAGAAAAGTAAACAACTGGGTAGGACTGTATTACTGTTTTGTCTAGTGCAGGAACATTGATATATGAGGCGCGACACGGGAAAAGTCGTCCTCGATGAATTAACGTTTTCTTTGCAATTGTGTCATACAGTTGAGCAAACGACATTGCTTAATTTGCATTTTGCACTAAAATAAATATTATAGTCGAAATGTTATATAAAACCACATATTAATAAAATGTATGATAACACAGATAATTGTAATTTCTTTGCAAATATAGAAACAACAATTCACAAGTCACGTTTTTCCTTGGCGTGCCCAATATATAAAGTTACCTTCTAGATTTCGCTGGCGAAACAGGGCAAAATGTAGATTTCGCATTAGAGTTTTTTTTGAGTGCTGAGGACTCTTGACTTACTATATATGGTTTGAAAATGACTATAATTCATTTTATTACTTAAAACAATCATCATAATCATCATCATCATCATCATCATCATCATCATCATCATCATCATCATCATCATCATCATCATCATCATCATCATCATCAACAACAATAACAACATCAACAATAACAACAACAACAGTATCATTATCATCATCAACAACATTTGCAGCAGCAGCATAATCGTCGTCGTAAATATCGTCATCATTGTCATCATTGTCATTTTCAAAATCAGCGGCCGGCAGTAACATCCTTATCAATATCTATGTTCTTAGTCATCGCCGTGATTATAATAAGATCTTAACTATTATCATCCAAAATCAACATCTTCTGCGGTTTCTACATTCGCATTAGTTGATCCTCGGATGCTTTGAATTGGATCCTCCAAAACTCAGCAGTCACCGGTTTATTAATCACTGGCTTTAGCAGATTTCATTATCGAAGCACATAATGACTTAAAAGGCTGACGATGATGATTACTTAACTTATTGAGGATGGAGATTGATTGAATGAGTGATGTCATTATTGATGAATTGATTGATTGATTTAAAAGGAAAACGGTTAAATTTATTTTAGTTTATTGTTTGATTAAAAAGGAAACAGCTTATTATCTTTAAAATGTTTAAATACAACAACTAGTATTACTTTGGAAACCAGCATTGGCTACGTGCTTCGGCTGGGTATTTTATTTTTCAAACTAACAAGCGTTTAAAAACGGGAGCGATCAAAAATATCAGACAAATATCGTATCGTTACTACAATACAATACATTACCGCACTAGGATCATACCTTGTTTAGTTTCTTTTCAAAAACCATACAATTCGTATTAAAATCTAGGACAAAGCGTTGAAATCTCCCGGGGAATTTATTATTATATACCATACTAAAATGAACCAATATGTCGTATATGTCTGATTCATTGTAACCATGCGATAAATGGGTTGAGCAACCATTCCCGTACCCCAGCTAATTGTCGACCTTGTCTTTTAAATATTCTGACTACAAACTACTCGTTTACAGTGTAAGTCAAGCGTTTTAAGGGTTAACGTTTAAACCATTGTTGGTAATTACTTCGTTGGCAAACTAAAACATATCATAATGCTAAGCTTGCGAAAACCTTTTTGTACTACGCTTAAACCGACTTCGTATATGATACATTTAAAATATTAAGTGCGGTACTTTTAACAATGATCATGAATATAATGACTGATATAAAAATCTTGATCAAAGTTTTGCATTGTTGTCAGCATCATTTGGTTGCAAATTTGCATTGATATTAAGCATCTCAAAATCAAACCTACAGGTATATCATAATAACTTTCATGATGATGATGATGATAATGATGATGATGCATTCCGGAGCTCACACGGTGAAATATATTTATATATTACGTTAGTAGAAACTAATATCCTCTATATATTTGCCTCCAACACTTTAACATTTTTATATTTCTTCATTGTCTTCTGCAGGATGGTGAAGTGAACGGCGACGCCCAAGTGTCAGACGACAAACCGCCAAGTTACGACTACGATAACAATGCAAACGACAATGCATCAACGGCTAATCTCGCGACAGACGAAGACCTCGAGAGAGGGCAATGGGGTAACAAGGCAGAGTTCTTACTGTCTTGTATTGGCTTATCGGTCGGGCTGGGAAACGTTTGGAGATTTCCCTATCTAGCTTATGGCAATGGAGGAGGTGAGGTTTCAACAGTTTATTTGCGTTTCAGGCCCTTTTTAGGGTAATCCCATTTTTTAATTGTTTTAGACATAATAGAACAATACTGTGTTTTTTTATAAATACATAGATTTATATATATAGGAAACTGAAACTTGAATTGAAACAAACAAGACCAAATACTATATAGTTTGATGCATTGCAACATTTCGGCGTCATTTACAAATGTCATATATTTATATTATAATAATTATATATTCACACATTTGGCAATAATTCTGAAAATAAGATTAAATATTAGTAATAAGAAAATTGTCTGGCACTTTCATCTCTATAAGGTTGGAAATAACAGCTTGTAAACTTTCGTTTGTCTTATTTAAACGCAAGATTTCAACAGTTTATTAGTCAATGCTTATTAAGGGGATCTGACAAAACGATGGACATAATACTGATAATCTTAATTTGATATTGAAGTGATCACATTGATGAATTTGTTTATTTAAAAATATAACACAGAATATCTTTACAAACGATTGTGACCATACTGGGATTCGAGCACATACCGAATGGGGACAGTACCATGCCATGTAAAGAGGATTTATAATTATTGTTCACCATACTGGACAATATAAGAATTGTTAAAATAACAGGAATCAGTGTATTTCCCTTCATCAGTTACTTTACTGAAATGTAAAAATTGAAAACTGTATTTAAATTCTGCACCTTATTTTCATTTCTGAATGAAGACTATGCAAATAACATTTGCAATTTTTGAAATATAAATGTAAATAGTATGAAAACTAATTAAACCTTTAATTCTCTTCGTTGCGTATTCAGATGTACTTAGTCATGACGGTTTAAATTGAAATAAGCACCTAATTTAGCATTTTGAGTAATCCAGTCTGGGTATATTCGTCTGTTTTGATGTTTGCGGCTCGATAATGATCAAATTTTAGCTTAAACTGTGCACGAAATGAACTGAATAGTTAGCGCGACAGGTATTTTGTGAATACTTTATTGAATACTCACGACAAGTTAAAATTCAGTTGAATATTTTCTATTTAAACTCCTGGCGTTGTTTAACTTATTGTTTTCTCATATTTATAAGGCTTTTCAGATTACTACTAATAGCGCAGAACAAAATCAAATTACAGTCCAACTTGTACTAAAGACCACCAGGTGCTGTCAACAAAGATCCCCTCTGGATAAAAACAGCAATTTATTTGTCCCACTGACCTTTTTAAAAACACAAAGTCCTGAGAAAAGAGTTTTGAGACTTTTCTCAAATCTCAGTTTTGTGATCTGGGGTACTGCAATAAAATGAATACTGCACTAAATTGTCGTAAGTTTGTTTTTGCTGATAAGCATTTAGTATAGCAATGCAACGTCACAAAGTCGCAGCATTTATTTCATTACAGACATAAAGAAAATGAAGTTAATTATTACACAAGAACACAGCAATACAATTTTGAGTGACACATGAAATGCAATTTTGTCACAGTTAGGTATCTTTGATGATATCTCGACAAGAAATGATTAATAAAGCGAGCTTTTTAGTTACGAATAGAAATGAAGTCCGGTTATGAAATTATCTTCCTGTTTTGAAAGAAACCTAAAACGCTACACTCTGTTAAATTATAATTTGCATTGCACATTCAATGGCTTTAATATTCTGATTGTTGACTCAAAAATCTCAACTAAAAGGCGAGTAAAATCTTAAAACGTTCAATGTGAAATAAGCATATAGGGTCACACCCAGAAGACACAGACTAACCTTACAGCAAAACAAAGAGGAAAAGCGATCATGGGTTCATGAAATGATCACATTCAAAATAGAAGCGACACACTAAATTAAAACTAAAGTGGCTGTTTGAGACTGAAAATGAGTTTAAACCCCAAATAGCAAAATATTTTGCATCCGATAGTTCAAATATCTTAACCAATCGGTTTCTAATTTATCTAATTGTTTGTGAATATGTTTTTTTAAGATTGCAGTATGAACTCATGCTCTGTTGAGGAAAACAGACTTTTTGACAATAACCAATACCAACTCATTCTATCAAATGCATGCACGCCTGCATAATGATTACTGATCATCATATTTACATCGTGGACATGAGCAAAAAAAATAAATCTGCTTCTTTAAAATTTGTTAATATCTCTTACTATCTTTACGCTTTCATCCTTAAGATATGTAAAATAATTATTTTTTTTTTCAATTTCAGCTGCTTTTCTTATCGCCTATCTGATATTACAAATTTTTATCGGAAAACCCATGTACATGCTGGAGTTGGTTTTGGGACAATATTCCGGACGTGGGCCGACAGGAATATGGGCCTTGAATCCCAGTGCTAAAGGTAGAATACTTTCTTTCACATTAGTGTAAATGTCAGGTTTAATTACCTCCCTTGATAGTAATATGCTATTTGCAATATCTTGCATGGATAACAAGGCAGTGTCGCCGTATTTGCACGGCTAAGGGGTTATCTATACATTTAATATACGCCATGAAAAGGCTAAATTAAACCAAGCCTGTAATATTTTGAAATTCATATTTGTCGTGTTCGGTGGCTTTCAAAGTTCCTTTTCCAACTCTTCATCTAGACAACGTCCTTCTTAGTTTTAGTATAGTGATTTTCGCTGTTTTGATGGATAGTCCAAAAAAGACCATAATGTGTATCATTGTGGTATCGATATACTTGGCAAATCTGTCAAAATTATTTCCTTTTAATGTATCTGACTTTTTACCGAACATCTTACTATAGCTGAAGAAAAAAGGATGTGGCATTAATGCTTGTTGTTAAATATATCAAGATTTATTCGTTATTCTTCAGGTATCGGAATATCAATGGCATTAATTTCTTTGATCGTCGCCATCTACTACAACGTCATCATGGCATACACCCTCTACTACTTTTTCGCCTCCATGCAGAAAACTCTCCCTTGGACTGTATGCAAAGACGTACGTAAAACTAGTTAGGCTTTTTATCTGTTTAACTGATTTAAATATAACACAAGAACATCATTAGCACGTGTTACGAAGAGTACCATGTAAAAGTAGTTTTTTCTTCAGGTATTGGAATATTTTCTTAATTGTAGCATTTTATTACAACGTCACAATGATATACACCCTCTACTTCTTTTGTGCCTCCATGCCGAAAACTCTTTAAGGGCAAGATGTAAATCAGTATGTAGTTTTTATAAGGCATTTTTGTCTTGAATGTGGGAGGGTAATCATTTATACATATATACAAATAAAACTATATAATAAAGCCGAGCTATCGATTTGTTTATGGCAAATCTGCAATAAAGTAGTAACAGATATGTATTTTCTTCAGGAATGGATCTCAAAAGGATGTGTGGAGAAAACGCAAAGAAAACTGCTGACATGTACAGGAAACAGCTCTATAGATGCTGCAAGATGTATGTGTGCAGATAACTACACCATTAATCAGAATGTCTACGAAAACAACGGAACTTGCACCAATGCTTCAAACACTGCGGTTGCACAGCTTTACTTTGAGTATGTAATGTTATTTGTCAAAGAGTATGTTACGTTATGTGTCAATGAATTAAAAATGCGAAAAATATGAGACAAAGTGATACTTATCCGCAATGAAAGTCAAAAACATAGTTGCCTGCTTTATTTTGAATGTGTTATGTGTTAGTTAGACCAGCATATACTTATTTCAGGTATGAGTTGCTTTGGTATATTGTTCATGAATTTCAGAGTTCTCATGCAAATGGTTTTTCTTTTGTTTTAGTATGTGCTTGGTAATTAGAACATGAATTAGACTAAATTGAGCTTGCAAACATTTACTACATCCATAGCTAAATACATTTATTTACTAAAATCTAGGTGGCAATAAGTATTTCCCCCAAAATTCATTTTTTGAAATTTTAGCCTGTTTTCGCCATTTGCAATGTTTGCGACCTCTTAACAAAATAACAAACTTGCATGCATTTAGTATGCCAAAGCTATTGCCGTCAAAACATTGTATCTTTTCTTTACAATACTAAGTAACCAAAGCTTTTGCTGAAAACATATTATATATTTTCTATATAGGAAGATGGTAATTCAGATACCAAAGCTATTGCCGAAAACCATTTTTTTTTCTTTTCTATATAGGAAGATGGTAATTCATATACCAAAGCTATTGCCGTAAACCATTTTTTTTCTTTTCTATATAGGAAGACGGTATTTCAATTACCAAAGCAATTGCCGAAAACCAATTTTATCTTTTCTGTAGATGAAGATGGTAATTCAGATACAAAAGCTATTGCCGTAAACCATGTTTTCTTTTCTATAAAAGAAGACGGTAATTCAGATACCATACTATAGCCGAAAATCAATTTTTATCTTTTCTTTATAGGAAGACGGTTATTCAGATACCAAAGTTATTGCCGAAAACCATATTTTTTTCTTTTCTATACAGGAAGACGGTAATTCATATGCCAAAGCTTTTGCCGAAAACATATTATTTATTTTCTATTCAGGAAGACGGTCATTCAGAAGTCAGCCAATATGTATCCTGATGACATGGGAGATCCGATCTGGCAGCTGGCACTGTGTCTGCTCCTGTCATGGATCATTGTTGTCATATGTCTTATCAAAGGAATCAAATCTTCCGGAAAGGTAAAACATAAAACAGAAATTAAAATCAAAATGGGGCCCGTCACGGGAAAAGGTACCTTCGGACAGTTCTTTGAAAAGACGTCTGACTAATACATTTGAGCAGACGGCATTAATTATTATGCATTTTGTGGTAAAAAATAACATTTTATTGTCAAAATGTGTATCAAAATCACATTTAAGTAATAAGAAATCGATTTATAATTGTAAAAAGGAGGTGTAAATTCTTTCTTAATTAAGTAAAAACTAAAATATCACTAAAATGACCGAAGGTACCTTTTCCTTGAAGTACCCCAAATAAAACTGACAGTTTACGCGTTTCTACGTCGCTGTGTTTTATTTAAGCTTTCAGCGCGTTTTATTCTGACTCTCATTTAGAAGTAAGCTAAAGGTAAATAAACAATGTGAAATAATTATGAGTTATACTGAGTGCTTTCAATTATATTTAAAATTGGTGATAACAACTTAAATATAGATGAAAATGGTACATGTAGTTTGAAAGCCACTTTACATGACAAATAATCAAAATAGTGCAGGTTCGGTTTGATCTGGCCTATTCTTGGCCAGTAATGGAAATGCATATTACTGTCCACGTCGCCTACCAACGGTATAAGGGTAAATCAATATTTACTCAGAAATATGCATCGAGCTATACAGCTACTGACTGAAAGCCCCCGAACTTGACAGATATAAATTAACGTATTACAGGCTGTTCAAGGGCAGTAACTCAAATTCATATTTCTGCCATCGACTTGGTTAGGCGCAACTCTCTATCCATACAAGAAGAAGATACAAATGTTGATCCATCCCAAAACGATTGAGAGAGTATAACGATAAACAAAGAACCTTCAATGAGAAGATCTGGGGCTTATGTTTCCTAATAACAGAATGTTTTCTTATCAATCAAACAATGGATGAAAGTGAAAAATAAAATCTCAATATATCATGTCTGCGTATCAAAAGAAATGACAGTTAAACAATAAAAGGCAGAACGATAATACTTGGGATGGTTGAATAATATCCAAATAGATGAAAAGAACTTTGAAAGCAACCGAACACGACAAGTATGAAAATATTGCAAGCTCAGTTTGATTGTGCCTGTTCATGGGCAGTAATCGAAATGCCAATTACTACCCACGCCGCCTAGCTCCCGGGTTGAGCGCAAATTAATATTTACACCAATAAACAGTACAATTTTCATCCAACCTAAACGATGGTATGCATATGGCGTTGAACATTTAACCTTCCGTGCGGTATTTTCAGATAAATACCATTTCATGTTCAGCGGCGTTTGGACCCCAGATAAAAAGAATAGGGTTGCCTTAACGAGAAAACAATAGGCGGACCCAAACAGAAATTTGAGAGTTATTTGAGAATATCAAACTTGCTACGAAATCAAAAGAATCGTGATTAAGTACTTGTATTAAATCAGGCCAAAATATTGAATAAAATAGCTGAAAACCCTAATTAAATTTAATGTATTATTTTTCTCTTTGCTTCCAGGTCGTTTACTTTACTGCTACGTTCCCATATGTAATTCTACTCATTTTGCTGGTTCGTGGTTGCCTTCTGGACGGAGCGATTGACGGAGTGAAATATTTCGTGATTCCAGATTGGAAAAAACTGGCGGATATAGATGTAATTGAACTTTAATTCCTGTCAATGCCATATTTTAATGGAACATAACGACTACTAAAAACTGCTGTAGATTGTAACAAAATATGTATTCTTAGTTTTGGATTGATATGGTACACGCCACGGGAAAAGGTACCTTCGGTCATATTTTGGACATTTTAATTGTTATTATTTTTGGATAAAATTTACTATTATCTTTTATTTTCAAATCGCTAATTAGAGATTTTGTGTAACAAAATGTTACACATTTTGAAAACATACTGGTAAATAAATAATAAGTTGTGTCTTCTGCTCAACTTTATGACGTCATTTCAAGACTCTACGTCAATTGTCCGAAGGTACCTTTTCCCGTGACGCGCCCCAATATTATTATAACAATTGTATAGATAAACCTAAGCCGTACAAATGCGGCGGCAAGGCTAAGCCAGCCGTGCAAGAGACACAGTATTTATTATACTGCAAAGGAATTAGCTTGAATTTGCTTGGATAATTTTCCGTTGATGTATATCTGTATTTACGGCTCGGCCGTAGATATGAACGCACGTGCCTTAATTTCCGTCTCTGTCCTCCCACATTTTGTTGTCGTCCGCCATTTTGTTTTGAATTTTGGTAAAAAAATCATGTTGTCAGGCCTATCTCCTAAATTATTAAGCGGTACACTTATAGATTACTTAAATTGTTATTTGAAATAATTGTGCCAAGTTAAAAAAAAAAAACAACAACAATCGGATTATTCTTAAATTATAAAAAAATAAATATCAAACCGATAGTCCGCTGAAACTCTAGAGTAGTGACGTCATGCAGGTAAATTAATGACGTCAAACAGGTAAATATTGAGGTTCTCAGCGGGAAAAAAGCTGGTCAAAATTTAATAAGCTAAATAAATAAAAAAACAATGTTTTCTTATTATATTTTGCATGAAAAGAGCTTTGCAGTATAATAAAACAATTATTTGGTTCCTTGAAAGGGTATGTGGGTAGGCTCGGGTAGTATGACACCCAGACCGGTAATATATCCTCACACACTCTGTCAAGAAACAAAAAAACTATATAATGCCATCCGTATCCCCCCCAAAAAGAATCGTTTAAGTATTTCTATATGCTGCCGCCCACAATAATTGAAATTCTGCATGGGAGGTAATTAAAACACCACAAGCAGAACACACAGCCAGATAGTAGAGAAAAGTAGTAGAGAAAAGTAGTATTTCATTCTGTGAAACATTACCTTTGGGGTTTTGTTTTTTAGACGTTTTCAGAATGTTATAATTGCATTAATATTATAACTAATTAAAATTTGGTTTGGTTTTCAAATAATGTTGAGGCTCTTGAGAAGATTAAAGGATATAGAAATTGCAAAGATACTATTGCTTTGTATTAAAATATTAATTACTTGATTTTTAATGATATGATTTTTAATGATAGACGTTCTTCAGTACAGATGGTGATTATTAAAAAGTCACACATGTTTATGTTGTAATGAACTAGTCCGTTTTGTCATAAGGAGACATAAACTTTGGCTCAAAGATACAATTTCATTGAAATTGATGCTAGAATTTGAATAGTTTTGGAAGTCAAAGTGGCTGATGGGCATTTTGCTTTTAACTGCATCGATATTAAAGATAGACCGTGTCAAACCACTTATTATTGTTTTTATTGTTTTTCACATTGTATTGTCGTTGTTTCCTTATATAATTAATGACTTACTTATTAGTGCAAATGATTTCGCTTCCGTTTTCAGGTTTGGGTCGCGGCTGCTGGTCAGATGTTCTTTTCTCTCAGTGTTTCCTTTGGAGGAATTATCATGTTTGGAAGCTACAACAAATTTAAAAACAACGTTTACGGGTATGCAGGTTTCTTCTGTTTATGGATGGTTTTGATCACGTTTATTGACTAATTAACCAGAAGAACAAAATAATCGAAACGTTTATAAATCATAATATTATTAATATTGTTATAATTGATCACCCGTATTTAGGCTGAATGCTGATAATAGCACACAATACGATAAAATACACTCAGAAATAACACTTCCTTTGTGGGAAATTATAGTGCAGTGCAGAATAGGTTGCACAATATAAAACAACGTTCACTCTTTTTTGTATTTAGAAAGATGGAACAATGCTGCATCATTCACAAATCATTATCTGTATTTAGAGCGTGACTTGTATGTTATCATTTGTTATCATTTGCTGACTAAAATGATAGATAGATAGATTTTATTGAATCCAAATAGGCTGTAAAGCCCATGATGGCATATGACAAATAATTACATGGCGAACAGTATACAATTGAATACAAAAGTACATTACCAATTACATATAACATAATACATGCATACATTAACAAAATGTGTAAAGAAAATGATATTAAAATGTCGTATTTATCATAAGCTAGAAAATTAAATTATAATGTACCTAAGTATTTGTCTTGTAATTTAAACTGTGTTAAGCTGTAAATGTTTTGAACTAAACTTTTTTCGGACAGGTAAAGTATTTACATGTATTTTTACTGATTTTTAGAGATGCGCTTCTCATCAGTTCAATGGATATTATCACAAGTATCATTGCTGGGTTTGTCATATTTACAACTTTGGGAGGTATGGCTAAGCAAGTCGGCGTTGATGTACAAGATGTTGCAAAAGGAGGATATGGACTCGCGTTCGTGACCTATCCTGAGGCATTATCTAACATACCACCACAACAGTTTTGGTCCGTCATCTTTTTCTTCATGTTGTTTACTCTGGGACTTGACAGCGAAGTAAGTGTTAGACACAGTTAAAGACATTTGTAGAATTATTTATGAAACCTCTGATTGTATGTGCACTTCATTTTCGGAAAGATACGTTGCAAATATCCGTCTGACTTGCTGAAAACAGATTTAGTTTGTCGTCAGTCTAGTTAGTTGTAGAATATTCATACAACTTGAATGTCACCGGATTTCTCCGCATTCATTCATTTAGGTGTGCATTCGACATTACAACAAATGCTTTATTTAATATTCAGCAATAATATCAGAAATTTTTTAAATGATTTATGAAATATGTACAGTATACATTGTTTTGTTCAATATACAGCATGTTTATATCTATTTCAGTTTGCTCTGTTAGAGACAACCATGACATGCTTACAAGACGAATTTCCGCAGTTGAGAAAATACAAAAGCTACATGTGTGTTGGATTCGGAGTGGCCCTCTATTTTTGTGCGCTTCCATGTGTAACAAATGTGAGATAATGTTCTTTAGTTACCTTTTAGTCTCAAGAGTTTTTTTGAATTCATAATGAGTGTGTTTGCATTAATTTTATCAATATGTTTGAAGAAAGTGAAATATGCATTTCAGAATTTGCAACATCCTCTAAACACAGCCTCCCCGCGCATCCGAAAATAGCGACGAAACTAGCATGATTTAATGTAATGAACTGATCAATTTTAAATCCGATTCAACAAACAATTAAAAATAAAAGAACCTGTGGGGATACCACATTGGAACTCTCCGTTGCAAAAGGATTTTCCACTGAAAGTTTAAACCAGGTTCTAGGGAGCACCAACCTCACACAGGCTCTCATATAAACAAACAAGTAAACGTTGTGTTGGTGAATCTGCTTCAATCCCCTGTTGGGGCTAGTGCGAGGTTGGTGCACCCAACAACCTGATTTAAACCTCCAGTCGCTTTTTTTTTCGGCTGACCGTTCCAAGGCGGTATCCCAAAAGGTTCCATTTTTCGTTAATTGTTTGTGGCGTCCTATTTGAATTGACTTACTAATAACAAACATGCTCTCTCACTCTCTTTCTCTTCCTCTCTTCTTTTGGGGAGGCTGTGTTTTGTGAGTGTGACAATTCCTGATATGCATATATTACTATTTTTCATCAATTATCGCAGTAAAATATTCACATGTTCATCAAGTTGTTCTGTCCTTTATCATGGGCTGAGTGCATAACAGTTGTAACTACCTGTTTTATTTAAATAAAATCAACTCACAATATGGTAATCGATGTCAAATAATGATCACCTTTATCAACACGACAGTATTTTTATTCGTTAAGGGTGGAGACTATGTGGTTACATTGATGGACTCCTATGGGGCAGATTTCTCTGTTCTGTTTGTTGCCGTGTGTGAAAGTATCGCAGTCATGTGGGTTTATGGTGAGTTTGTTTGTTTTTTTGTCAGCCTGAAATATTTTGTTATTTGTCGTTTTTTATGCTTTTGAAGTTGTTTTACACATAATTATACACATTTTGACACTTTGGTAATGAAAGTAATCAGTTTCACAGAGGACATGTTTGTGCCGTCTGGCGACTGTAAACAGTCTCCCCGTACAATAGGTATTGCTGTTTGTTTTTAAATAACTTTGAGCACGATTCATAATACTCTATTCTAAAAGAAAGTGTGCATTTTGTTTTCGGTGGTAATTTATATACTGCTTTTCATAATGCCTAAATATTTGGTATTTAATGGAGATTAGATCAGTTAAATTCGATAGCAAAACTATATATGATCTTATCTCAATGTTGCGTACAATGTCAGACATTTTTACTACGAATTTATTATATTAAAAGTACTCGTATTTGCTAATTATCTCAAGGATAGAGGACACAACGTGGTCTTCAAAGCCTTGGAAAATTAAAACATAGTTATAAGTGCAGTAGTCACAAGGCACAACTGTATTTACACAGTTTTGGAAACAACATCATTGCATACCAGATACACATTTTGAGGGTTGTTATTGTTCTGTACATGAAAACATCATGCTTATTGTAACTTTAAGCATACTGTTGAATGCCCGGTCTCTGTTCATAAACTTTTGATCGTATCATCATCATGATTATCATCATCATATTCGTCGTCGTCGATATCGTCATCATCTTCATCATTATCATCGTCTTCATGATTATCGTGTCTTTTAATTCTTCTTTTTTACTGTTTTCATATTGTGTATATATTATTATTGTTATTATTATATTATACATCATTACATCGATATTAACTAAAAAGGTTCGTATTTTTCCTTATCTTGCAGGTTTCCAACGATTTTTGAACGACTGCACTTACATGCTTGGCAGACCTCCATTCCCTGGATATTTCTGGGCATTTTGTTGGACCGTTATTTCACCAGTAATCATAGCGGTATAAGTTCCTTTTGGTTACATATTGACACATTATTTTCATTTTAATTTTTAATTTTGAAGATCTTCAACATTTATCTGTACTTCTTCGAAAACATTACGAAATAGATGCGTCTCACTCCAGCCCGATAAAACTAGTCTTAGAGCTTAGCAGCAAGGTCTCATAACTACTACAAAAGACAATGTCAAGATAGGCTTCAAAACGCCAAAACAATATCCAGCTAGCATAAGGATGGCATGTGTTTTTTTTCCATCTACTTGCCACAAGTACAATTAAGGATAATATTATGTCAACGAGACTAAAAGGGTCGCCAGCTATCAGCATTATCTGAAAATTTGCCATTTAAGAATTGAATATCGTTTTTCAGCGCGTAGGAAAGAGAACTGCTTTATTGAGAAAAGAAACGTAGTCACATGACCATAATACAGAAATCAGATATGAGATATGTCCTTGCCTGTAAGCCGTTATAAGGTTGATTAAATATAGCTAGATAAATCTTCGAAATCTTTTGATGTCTTGATGCATAAATTCTCATCATATTCTTTGTAAATGTTTCATGCGTTGTTTATCTATAGAATGTAAATATTTCAGGCGCTGTTTATCTATAGAATGTAAATATTTCAGGCGCTGTTTATCTATAGAATATAAATATTTCAGGCGCTGTTTATCTATAGAATGTAAATATTTCAGGCGCTGTTTATCTATAGAATGTAAATATTTCAGGCGCTGTTTATCTATAGAATGGTTAAATACAAACCTCCAACAGTGGACAATGGGGATCCTTACCCAGAGTTCGGACAAGCTATTGGTTGGGCCTTAACTGCCTTCGTCTTGGCTCCAATTCCGCTTACATTCCTCTACAAGCTGATTAGAGCAAAAGGAGATTTCGTTACACGCTTAAGAACGATCACCACCCCTGACGCAGATTGGAAGCCCAATGACGGAAGTGCAGTACATCCTATAAACAGCTACAGAATGGAAGAAAAATTTGGCATTGACAATCCAATTCGTCTTTAAGCGAGTGTTTTTATCCGTGTACTTACTTCTACCTTACATCGTTGTACCTCTTTCTAACTAATACCTTTTTGGAGCGAGCTATGTTATTCGTGTACATATCGACCATCGTTGTACCCTTTACCAACGATCGACGAAAAACCAGTGAGAGTTATAACGACTTACTTTCATTACATTATTATTCCATTATTTAAAATCGTATGAATGATATATTGGTGTGACTGGTCACAAGTAATAATGACTTTTGTGGTAGAACACTCAACAAAATGTCAACAACATCAGCATTTAATTAATTTACGTCTAAATTTGCTACCGTAGGGCATTCTTCTGTTAATGTGAATTCATAAATTTCCGTTGAGTGCTATTTTTATTGATTTCGTGGGCAGTTCGATCTACGAACTTTTCGGTGGCTTTCAATGGCTTACGGTTTCGGTCAGTACTGTTATCAGTAAAATAACCCGTTACCGATGTCATGCAGTGATTGTTACGTATATCAGGGTTATCCGGTCAACATTTTTGAGGTTGTCCCAGCTAGCTCAGTTGATTGCGTCGTAGGAATTGCAGGGCTGGTCGCTGTCGCCGTTACGGTGCGGGTTCGCTCCCAGCTAGTGGCACTATCATTAAAAATCACACAATCATTTCAACCAGAGTATCTTATATATATTTATTTACTTTACATATATTATTTTGTCTATGTTCAAATGTATATTATAGTGTTTTACGAACGAAATATTAAAGGGTTGTAAATTGTTCATCTCTCTAAAATCTTGTGTGACATGGTAACCATGGCACCATAACTGTTGTTTTTCCTTCCAGGATTATTTTTTGGGGAGGGTCGGGGCTTCAATTTGTTAGTTGTGAAGTGGGACAGCACACTTAAAACCTGGCATGTTTTGTGATTGCTGGTGGTCTCCTGTATAAACTGCAAATTTTATTAAAACAGTAAAAAGTGTGACTAACTGTGGGTGCAATAGCTAAAGAGTTGTTCGTCTACTTAGTCTAGTGCTTTCTTGCATATTTCTATATTTTATTTGTCATATATATATATATATATATATATATATATATATATATATATATATATATATATATATATATATATGGATTGATATTCTTATCTTAAACCATGAACTAACTTTATATAAAAAAAACTGGGCAAAGGTGTCTTCTAGCATCTGACGTCAATCCTTGAAATGACGTCATAAAGGTTATATACATTAAAGCATAATATAATCTTACTGTTGTTATTTAACTACAGCTGGAATCATATAATGTGTTGACATTTTTCTTTTATTGTTATATTGTTTGTCAAATTTTAACAAATTTTCTAACACAATTCAACATTTTGTTAATCAGTTGTAAAATATCACATTTTATTGTTGGACATGTATTCTACACTTGCACGATTAAAGTTGGCTTTGATAAAGCCTATAACGCATGCTCTTTTGTTATAACTTACTAAATCAAATATTTTTTTGTGTGTAAAAATTGAGAACCCGGGGTGATACCGCCTTGGAAAAAGTAAGTGGCAATACAATATTCGACTGGGGTTTTAAAACTTGTTCTAGGGTTTACCAACCTTTCACTTTCCTAAACTGGTTCTCATTTGACCCACCAACCTAACACTTCCCAAAACGGGTTCTCATATGACCCACCAACCACCAACCTACACTCTCCAAAACTTGTTCTCATATGACCCACCAACCTATCACTTCCCAAAACTTGTTCTAATATGACCCACCAACCTAAACCTCTCCAAAACTGGTTCTTAAATGACCCACCAACCTAACACTTCCCAAAACTGGTTCTCATATGACCCACCAACCTAACACACCCCAAAACTGGTTCTCATATGACTCACCAACCTAACAATTTCCAAAACTGTTTCTCATATGACCCACCAATAACACTTCCCAAAACTGGTTCTCATATGACCCACCAACCTAACACTTCCCCAAACTTGTTTTCATATGACCCACCAACCTAACACTTCCCAAAACTGGTTGTCATATGACTCACCAACCTAACACTTCCCAAAACTGGTTCTCATATGACCCACCAACCTAACACTTCCCAAAACTGGTTCTCATATGACTCACCAACCTAACACTTCCCAAAACTGGTTCTCATATGACCCAACAAGTTAAAGTTATCTTGAGCTTCTCCAACCTACCCGTTATCTTGACAAAGTTGCTTGCACAAGAACACGCATATGCAAAACATAATAAGCTAATGGCATTGTAAATCAAAAACCTACAGTGAATATAGATTAATTATTATCCGAATAAATCAACATTATAAGATAATTATTAGAAAAGAAATAAGTAACCGAAGGGACATTTAATTAACGACATCTATTAATGTTTACTCACAGGTGTGATTAAAGTTGGAAAACAATTACCAAATTGAATGCTTTATTTTTGCTTCATTTTTGTAAGGATGTGTGCTGTGATGATCCGACAATAATTGCACTAAAAATTTACTAAAAGGAGGTTAATTGTGGTTAAAATATCCGATGGATTAAAAAGTTTTGTGTTTGTTGTTTTTTTTAATCGGAAAAAAACGCTTTTATTGATCACATTCTTGACAGCACCAAACTTATATAAATAATGTCGGTTTAAGGCAGTCTTTGCCTTAATTAAAAAAAATTGAAATTAATGATTAAGACAACTTGCTATGAACATGTTTGGATTTAAAGAAATAGTGTTATATTGGCCCCTTTAATTTGTAAACTAAAAGTTAAGCATATTTCACAAATGTTCAAATATATTTATAACAACATTTTTTTTCAAATAAACACAAATAGAAATTTTTTGTTATCATATTATATATTGCAAATGGTAGATGAGTGTTACACACATTTTTGTCGCCATATACAATCCACAATCGAAGCAGAAACAAAACGAATATAATCAAACATCAAAGTAAAGTTATCATTATTCTGAAATGGCGATGACGCGTTACTATGGTTTTTGGAATGATCATAATTTCCAGTATATTTTTCTACCAACGCCGGTATTCTAATCAAGAATAAGTTATATTAAATAATGATAGCAAATTTTGATATATTTCATGTCAAAATAAAAATATATGAGGACAGTCTCATTATATATTGAACATCCCTCGTATTAATCAAGCTCTTTCCCTCTCTCTTCTTCTTGACTGTGTGGGGAGGCTGTTTTTTCTGAATGTGGCGATTCCTGATTATGCATATTTCACCTTTTTATGTTATGAGAATATGTTGGGGCAAGTGTGAGGTTGTTGCACCCTATAACCTTGTTTAAACACCCAGTTTGTTTTGCAACTGACCGTTTCAAGGCTGTTACCCAATGGTTCTCTATGTCGTTAATTGTTTGTGGCGTATTATTGGAATTGACATAATTATAACAACATGCTCTTTTTCCTCTCTTCTTTTCCGCTGCGTTGGGAGGCTGTGTTTTGTGAGAGTGGCGATTCCTGATATGCATTTTTCACTTTTTTGTATGACTTTAAATTTATATAGAATTATAAAAAAACATGCATATATAGAAAAAGAACCATCAGAAAACAAACCCTCTCCATACAGTTTAAAGCAGAAAGGAAACGATAGCATTGATTTATAATTTTAAATATTTAAAGACGCCAATACAATACAATATCTGAAAAAGAGAACCTGAAGGATTACCGGTTTAGAACGGTCAGTGTCAAAACAATAAGCAACTGGGGGTTTAAACAAGATTCTTGTTTGCAG
Organism: Corbicula japonica; assembly: GCA_038501625.1. NCBI lineage: Eukaryota > Metazoa > Mollusca > Bivalvia > Venerida > Cyrenidae > Corbicula > Corbicula japonica. The sequence goes on from JAZAYU010000143.1 coordinate 217,647, forward strand.
CAACTTCACACTTGCCACAAACAAGTTCTTATATTAACAAACTAACACAACTTTGAGCTACTGTTTTCATGTTCAGCATACTGGGTCCTGTGTTTATTTTGTATTATCGTTTTCCAACCTAATTTGTTTCTTTTTTTTCTGTTGTCGGCTATTCCATTATTGCTTTGTAATACTGATCCTCTCTGTTGTCCCTTCTGGTATGTATTTGTGTATGTGACTAATCTTGACTTTTTTATTTGTTTTGTTAAAAAAAACGCTAGGGTCATTTTTAGTTAAAAAAGGGGCTTACATGTATAAGGAAGATTCAACAAGGTAAACTGAATTCACACACGCCAATTAAGAAAAGTCAAAAAGTACATAATTTCTTCATTACAAGAGAATTGAACCCAATTTTCTGAATTACATTGTCATTCATTTTATTTTGGTGATCATTTTCATGCAGATCGGTGTAAAAAGGTGAAATATGCATATCAGGAATCGCCACATTCAGAAAAAAAGCCTCCCCACACATAAACAGATGAATATTGATAATTACAGGAGACAATGGTTGAAAAAGTGAATTTTGTTAGAATAGTAATAAAATGTGGTACCTGCAATGTTGTCTAATTCGGGTGTCAAAATAAAGAACTTTCCACTCAAATAAATCCAAAATAATTAAATACAATATCCAGTTCAATGTTCCCTCTAGTGCCAACCAGTGTTATTTTTTCAAAATAACTTGAAAATATTGCTTTTATAAATGAAAAACCAAACACATCATCAATTGTCCCATCAGGACACTTACCCATGCAAAAAGTGGTTTTGTGACAATTTCCTGTCACTTGTTTGATTTATGCCCCTTTCAATAACTTAAATATGGAACTTAATGTTGCCTACAACTTTGAAAGTATTTGTCATATTTACTAAATACTCGGAATATATCATCTCCATGAACAAGGCCATCTGTGACAACAAGAATGATGACTCTTGTTTCACTATTTTTTTTAGTTATGCCCCTTTCAAATGAATTTAATGAAAGTAAATATTGCTTATAACTTCGAAAGTTCTTTTCCCATTAACAATATTTGGAATATATTATCTGTTGAAACAAAACCATCTCTGACAACAAGAATGATAACTCCTGTTTTGTTATTTTTTGAGTTACATCCCTTTCAAATAACTTTAATATGAAACCTAATGTTGCCTATAATTTTGAAAGTACTTGTCCTATAAACTTAATACTTGGAATATATCATCTGCATAAACAAAGCCAAATAAACAAAGCCATCTGTAACAACAATAATGATAACTCCTGTTTGACCATTTTTGGAGTAATGTCCCTTTCAAATGACTTTAACATGGAACTTTATGTTGCCTGTAACTTTAAGTCCTTGTCCTATTAGCTGCATAATTAGATATTATCATCTTCATGAACAAATCCATTTTGACAACAAGAATGATAATACCTGTTTCACTATTTTTTTTTAACTTATGCCCCATTTAAATGACTTTGATATAATACTTCACGTTGCCTATAACATTGAAAGTACTTGCCATTTTTTATATATAATTTATTATCTGAAATATGTCAACTGCATCAACAGAGCCATCTGTGACACTGAGAATGATAACTCCTGATTAACTTTTTTAGTTTTGCCCCTTTTAATTAACTTAAGCCTGAAACTTAATTGCTTATAACTTGGAAAGTATTTGTTCTTCTGACACAATAGATAAATGATATCTGTTTTAATGAAGTTATCTGCTTTGAGTTATGCTCCTTTGAAATATTTTAATCTGAATCTTTATTTTGCCTATAATTGAAATATACAATAAAGATAATAACTGATCAATTAAAATTGGTAATTTTGTACTATTGCAATGCAACTTGAATTACATATTTTTATCATATATGATAAAACATAGGCCCACCTTTCAACTTTTTGCAAGCAGGCGACACATGTGTTCGGCGGAACACCAAATTCTAGTTATGTAATAATCTTCCACAAAAAAATAAACCCATAAGTTAACACTACAAAGAATCAAACAGCCATCATCTAAAAATAATTTTTGCACTTACAAAAAACATGTCTGATCTTATCAGGAGGAATATGTTAAGTGTTTTAAATATCAAAATTTATTACTTAACCCTTTCCTCAATAAATACGTACTTTTAGGCATGTGCTGTCTGATCGGGATCTGCACTGGCCACATTTTGGTCAGAAATCAATTAACAAATCATTAAGTGAACAGTGCAGATCCTGATCAGACGACACGGATGTGCTACGCTGTTCGCCCATGCAATAATTGTGTGTCTATGGAGGAAAGGGTTAAACTGTAGAAGACCTGTAAACAAAGTAAATGTGATGTATTATTCTAGTCAACAAACAAGACAGTGTATATATTTAAAGCTTAAATTGTTATAGTGTTACAAACAAAGTAAAATTCACTCACAACAGGTACTAAAATGTATGGATCTGTCCAAACTTCAACCGAAATTTGCTCCTGTTTGGTCTTTTAAAGGTATTACATAGTAGTACATCTAATATGAACCACATCTGAAACATTGAAGTTGACACCCTCAACTGTGAATATGAAGATTTAACCCTTTCCTCCCTAGACACACCTTTATTGCCGTCTGATCAGGATCTAAACTGTCGCTTTTTTTATTCATTAGGTTATTTCTGACCAAAATGCGAACAGTGCAGATCTTGATCAGATGACACGGATGTGCCGGCTGATCTGGATCTACACTGGTCGCTCATGCGTCAAAATGCGTATATATCAAGGAAAGGGTTAATGGTTTTTTCGCTGGTTTAATGATTTATGCTGTGTTTTTAACTGGTGCATGATCATATATATAAATTTATGAAATTAAATTTTAAGTGTGCAATATGTACGCAAACGCTAACTAAAGTTCAGGTTTTATAAATTAAAATAATATTTCATCAGATAAAAAAAGTATATAACTCTCATTTCGCTTCAAAAACTTACATGTAAACATACACATTAAAAGATATTATATTTTCACGCGGGGGTGGGGTTGGAGTGGGATGAGGGCGGTGCAAAAATGACACAGAGTTGAAAACCAGGATGATAAACGACAATAACATAAACAACAACACTTGGACGAAAGAGTTAACATAAATGAAACGCTGTAGGGTACTGCCTTGCAACGGTCGCCGTCTTCTTTCTAACCTACCCAAAGTTGAATATCTGTGTCAGTTGTATTATCCTTATCGTTAATTATTAATGATTTGTTTCAATTTATTATTTCCTTATTTTGACTGCGGACAGCGCATTGATGCTACTTTCTTAAATTGCTAAAAACGTACTCCGGCGTTACTTAAAACATGTACCTTATCAAGCTGCCACTGACCGTTCCGTAGCGGTAAACCCACAGGCTTTCATTTTAATTGATTGTGGCTTCTATTTTAAAATTTAACATTGTCTTCCCCTCTCTACGTTTTGGCGGTGTGGGGATGCTGTGTCTATATAATTTGGTAATTTCTGATATAAATGTTTCTCTTTTTTGGAAACTAATTGTATGTTTAGAGCGATTAGATTAATTTAGATTTAGAGAGCGAGCAAGACTTCAGAATTAAACAAAATTTATCAAATATTAGGATCAGTCAACACACCTATTATACTTCAACGCTGATAAAACAAATACCATTTCGAAGGCGAAATGCTTTGGAACTATCCGGTGGAAGGTCTCGATTTGATTTTGTTTCGATTATTGCGGACTTTCCCTTAACAATCACTTTTTTTGTTAGCCGACCATCATTCTAGTCACGAAGTGCAGTTTAAAGGTTAAAATTTGTTGAAATAAATAAACCGTTTTGTTGATAGCGCCTGGTGATTAACGGATCCCAGAATCGCTTGCTTCAAATGAAATTCCACCTTGGCAGTAGGGGCATTATAGCATTGATTTGATTAATTGAATTCCTTTAAAACAAATAAGTTTAAAACTGTCTTAATTAAACTGTGTCCGTCATTTCACACTTGCGTGTGCTATATTCTGTACGAAATCATTCAGTGAAAAGATGGTCTGCATCTTTTGTAACTATTGCTTTTCCTATATGCAAAATAATTAGAAAGTAAGTTAAAACTTTCCTTTGTTACGCATCAGTTATCATTGTTCTAGTGTCAACATTCGTTTTATAACTCAGTCTGTTTAACTTGTTAACATTCAACCGGTGTAAACTACCTTTGGGGTCAACAATATTACTCACCGAAAACTTTCATTAACATGATTCAAAATTATACTTCAAATCTATTAGTGAAGGAAATTTACAGTGTTCTTGGAGTTATATTTAATATTAATTTAATTATTATTTTTTATCATCTGAATGCGGATTTATTGAAATTACGGATGTTGAAATATTTGTTTGTTTTTAACAATGTTATAATGTTATTAATCAAGTGAATTCATATTGGCCTTGTAATTAGGCCATGGGTATTCATATTTGTCCGAGGCCGAAGGACGAGTGCCACTATGACTGGTCGAGGCCCAATAACTTGGCCAATGTGAATTCACTTGATTAATGACAATTTTGTTATTGGATATACTGAAAGCATCGCATTGAGACTACATTGGCCAATAAGACAATCAACAATGGCTATTTCCGAAAAGAACAAAAATAATATAGAGGCAACTAATACTTTTTTAAGAAGTGTAATTGCTTTATATACCTTATTTTTCATAACATTTGATATTTTGCTCACTAAATAATGTTCATTTCTAAACGTGCATGTCAAAAATGCCGATGTTGAAGTGCATCGTCTTGTTTGTATTGGTTGTTATTCTTAAAAAGTTTCATGACAACACATACTCAGTCGTATCTGCTAATGTTTTCACCCATAACAAGATGAAAAGGGAACGTTGAACGCCACCGAACACAACAAATATGAAAATATTGCAGGCTCGGTTTGATTGAGTCTTTCACGGCCAGTAATGAAAATGCATATTTTGTCCACGCCGCCTAGCCCCGGATTTAGCGCAGCTCAATATTTACACCAGTAAACAGTAAATTTCGTTCCATCACATATATATAAATCCATTTTATTGTTTTATTCTTTTGTATTGTGTTTTGAGCTCCAGATTCAAGTGACTAATGGGTTCAGCCCAGCAGCAGTTAATGGAAGTGTTAACACCGTTCAAGACGATGTAAAGAGACATGTAGATATTGAAGCTGAAAAAGAACGTGGCCAGTGGGGATCAAAGGCAGAGTTTATGCTATCATGCATTGGCTTTTCTGTTGGGTTTGGCAATGTTTGGAGGTTTCCATATCTGGCGTACCAGCACGGTGGAGGTATGTAATGTACAACGAGTTAGACCTCCTTTAAAGACATAAAGGGTTACTTATTTTAGTACTTAGAAGATTATGTACACTGTACACTACATCGACGTATATTAGTTCATTAATTTGCTCTTTTATAAGTTATCTGAATCAATAATAATTGTGATGCAATCATAATCGTAGAATATTTATGAAGGCGGATTACTGTTACAGTATTGAAAGGATGCGAGATGCAGAGTATTCGCATATAATACCAATACCTTAAAACGGACAAAATAATCTCTAGATGATAAATGTGTATGTCTTGCCAAAAACACCACCAACATCAATCTAACACTTGCTATGCATACAATACCTTAAAGATTTATTCACATGGCAAACCATGAACACTATTCGGGTGCTTTTAAGGTCTCATAAGATGATATCTATATAGATTTTGCATGAAGGAATAGAGTGTAAATGGGTTTTGATGATAATTTCTAAAGAAATTGAATTTTGTGTATTAATATTTTTACTACTATCGGCTTTTTTCATGTTTCATATGTGTTTTTGTGTTTTTTACTTTTAGCGGCGTTCCTTATAGCCTACATGATTCTACAAGTTCTTATAGGAAAACCAATGTATTTGATGGAGCTGGTACTGGGACAGTATTCTGGAAGAGGTCCAACGGGACTTTGGGCCATGAATCCAAGTGCAAAAGGTGATGACTCCGGATGCACGTATATTCTCTGGCTTAAAATTTCTAGGTTATTTAACTAGATATCATTTTATGGGTTTTTATTTTCGTGGATCGTATTTTTCAAACTATGTTAATTTTACGTTCATTTTTTTTATTTTTTAGTGGTTTTTAATTTATTCGCTGCTCAATCTCCGAAAATTATTACGCCACAAATATTAATGACATTACAATATTAAAATATTTAAACATGATTTCTGCATGTTTAAAAGCTACTGTCGCAGTAATAAACAAACTGACTTATTGATGAAAAACAACAACACAACAATACGATGTCATGATCCTATAACCATCGTCTCGGTCAGCAAAATTTAATTACTAATATTTAGTAGAGTGCACGTTCTTATTACGTTTCCGTGCATATCGTTTTTGTATCATATTATGATGTTCGGTACTGTTTTCATAATGATGTCGAATGCTTTTGAACTAAACTGTTTACTGTTTAATTCCTCTCAATTAAAATGGAATAGACGGCCTGGCAGTCATTTGTAAATTCATTATTGCCCATCAGCGGGCTCTTGTTCAGTTTTGATCCGAAGATACCTTTTAAAATGGTTTTAATGGATGCTCCTGTCAATATGTTATATTGAGTTCACGTTTCAATTTGGAAACTTTCAGTAAAATTTTATAAAAACCTGACTGGCCGAACAGCAACTGAAATTTATTTTAGATTGAAATAATTATTAGGTATTAATAAATTGCTCTTACTTTAAAATACTCTAAAGAACCATTATTCTTTCTTCAGTTTAACTTACCACGAGCTTACAAAATGTAGCCCCAGTGACCAATGAACCTTCTGATTTGATAGAGATGTGTCTCTAGTTCCGTTTATACAGTTGAATTAAACGGTACCCTACCCCACATTATTTTGTTTCAGGTTTCGTCCCTGATTGGTCTGTTATAACGTTTGTCTGTTGATATTATTATATTTTTGTTTATTTTAGTTTCAATTTTCTTTATTTTCGTACTAATCGAAATAAAATAGTCTCTTATTATGCCTTTTAAATATTTTCACTAAAAGATTTGTGTAATTTATAATACAGTGTGAGTGATATTCGACAGACTGACCCAAATTGAAAACCCGTTTTCAATTTTTCAAAAAGAACAATTCGTGTACCAAATCAAAACTCATTTCCTGGCTTTCAATTTTAGATCTTGATTTTTGTTTAATTTATTTGTTTAAGTACTTAGTTAAGACATCACTGAATACATTCTTTCAAGACAAAGTGATAATGGAGAACGAACATCTATCATAAATAGAAGAAAAAGTAACTTTGAATTCCACAGATCACAAGAAGAAATCAAACTATTGCAGGCTCGGTTTTACATGTATTGACTCTGTTCATAGACTATAATTGAAATAAGTATTACCGTCCACGCAGCCTAGCCCCGGGCTGACCCCAACTCAGTATGTACACAAAAGATAAATGTATCTTGCTCAATGGTTTCAACGTACGAAATTTATAACAACACTGATTATGTGTCACTGGTTTGCAAAGTAATAGATGAAAGGGAACTTTGAAAGCCATTGAACACGATAAGTATGAAAATATTGCAGGCTCGGTTTGATTGAGCCTGTTCAAGGGCAGTAATCGAAGTAATGAAAATGCATATTACTGCCCACGCCGCCTAGCCCCGGGTTGAGCGCAGCTCAATATTTACACCAATAATCAGTACAATTTTTATCCATCCCAAACGATGGAAAAGCCTTTGATGGTAAAGCCTTTGGAGATCAAACATTTAAAAAATAAAACAAAGCCTTATTTATTTGCAGGTATAGGAATATCAATGGCATTGATTTCGCTTGTTGTGGTTATCTACTATAATGTCATCCTGGCTTACACATTTTACTACCTTTTCGCCTCCATGCAGAAAGTTCTTCCATGGACACAGTGCAAAAATGTATGTACGATTTCATCTTTCTTAGTAATAAGATTCCATTGACATCTCTCGTTTTACCAAAAACTGTTGGTTTTTCGCTTGAGAGCAGACTATTTTACCATGAACATGGCCTCAACTGAAATGATTTTCATATTAATGCAATAAAAAAACCATAAAATTTTGCTTTAATCTTGAAAAATGACGTATCCAAAATGGAATAAAAGAGTGAAAATTACATAAAATGATCTGCATATTTGCCTTATAAATGAATTATTTAAGTTAGAGCGTCTTAATGTTTTGTAGGAATGGATTCCTCTTGGCTGCGTGGAAAGTACACAGAAGAAATTGGCAGAATGCACAGGCAACTTAACTTTGGACGCAGTTGTATCGAAATGCATGTGTTCCAGTAACTATACCCTGAATCGCTACCTCGAGATCAATGACATTACATGTTCTAATGTCTCCAATGTTGCTGTTGCCGAACTCTACTTTGAGTACGTATTGCATGTATTCGTTTTAGATTTAATCAGGGCCCAAGATCATAAAACTAAATCACGAGACCAGTCGCATATCTCAAGCATCTGATTTGCAGAAATGGCGATTATTCGCCATTTCAACCAATTAGATGCTCAAGATTTAAGACTGGCATCCGATCTTAGTTTTATGATCTTGGACCCAGAAACATTTGCAAAGAATACAACCAAACAAATATGTGTTTTCCAACTTCGTTAAGAATGTCAATATTATAAAAAATGGCGAAATAATTTGTATATTACATGACTGACCATTTACAGAAAGTTTTAATATACGGTACAATACTGCAAAATTCCGCTTAACAATTCGTCACCCTAATTCCATAGTGTTGTAACTCCATTTTTTGAAAAATTTAGTGTTTGGTATCAAAATTTTTGTCTTTTTACGCTCTATCGAATGGTGTGACTTGTAACACTGTGGAAATAACACATAATGAGATTTTATAAGCACCAGTTTGTTGTAACTCCGAAAAAAGCAATTATTTTCAAATCCTTATTGTTCTAACTCTTGAGCCAATAAAATGCCGAGAGTTTGGTCACGTGAATACCTTGTAGCAAGATGGCCGACACTGTGGAGTTTTTCATGGCATCATTCTTTTTACTCCAGCATGTAAGGTTTTTTCATTAGGTGACCTTTAGTTTCAGATTTGTAAACAAGTTGTTATACTCCAACAGAAATCAAACTAAAATCATCAACAATTCAGGAGCAATACAGGTTATTCAGGCCTCTTTAGCTTTACGAGTAATTCGGATAGAACATCTTTCGGACAAACTTGTATTTAACACTGTGTTTTTAGCTGAAAAACATTCAATTACGATATTTCTCGCTATAACTGTATTAAATAAATTGTAAATTTGCATACTTGGAGGAGTGATTAGCGTTAGAAACTTAAATATGCAATTTATTTCAGTGTTAATTGGCAATGTCCTCTAAATTCTTAGTTCATCTCTTTCTATAATCAGAAAGTAGACAGTTTAATATGGTGGTTTGGAGTCTATATCTTTCTAGAATACAGAGTAAATATAGCTCACATTTAGATAACTGTTTAAAAACAATTTTACAGTAAAATTTATTCAGTAATATTTTGGTTGTGTTAATTGACCTCCTGAAGGAGCTGATTGTTAGATTATTTTGTTAAAATGGGTTGAAAAACCTAAAGATAATGATCAACCGTGCATGCAAGAAATTCAACAAAATCATTAAAACAGTTTCAATTTTTCAATGCTCTTTAAAAAAAAATAAGGGTCAGCCATTGCTCTGATTTTACACAGTGAGATTTAGAGACAATTTGTAACGTAAAATAGATGAAAAGGGAACTTAGAAAGCCACCACACATGACAAACATATATAATATTTCAGGCTCGGTTTGATAAAGCCTGTTCCTGGGCAGCATGGTAATGTATATTACTGCCCACGCAAACTAGCCCGTTGTTGAGTCAAACTCAGTAAACAGTTTAATTTCAATATAGTACTTAATATCTTTTTAGAAAGTTGTGCTCCCATATTCGAGATATGACTGTCAATGTAGTGTTTCTGAGTTTGAAGGTGTTTTTACTGAATACTTTCGTAGAAGTCAGTTTTTTTGGCATTAAATAGATGAAAATGGAACTTTAAGAGCCACCGAACACGACAAATATTAAAATATTGCAGGCTGATCGATTTGATTGAGTCTATTCATGAACAGTAATGGAAATGCATATTACTGCCCACGCCGCCTAGCCACTTAAGATTTAAGTTCAATGTTATCCGTGTCAACGTTAAAGCTTCTTATACGAGGCACCGAAAATGGAATTTGTGTAATCGTGTGAATGTAATCTTCTTCTCGGTAATGACATTCTTGTTGTAAGGATTTCCATAAGCGTAATCTTCCGTATCTTTTTTTTACTAAAATTTCATATGAACATCTTAGAGTCATTACACATCATAACTGAAACAGAAACTTAAGTTTGTGTAGTGGATTAGGCATTGAAGTTATGAACCTCATGAACTCTTGTACATTCATTTCTCATTAAAAATGTAACTGAAAAGGAATTTAAACCCACATACTTGTCTGCTTCTTGAATACTTTTATAAAGGTAAATAAACATAAAGCGAGGAAAGCAATAGCCACGCTTGCAGAAGTAGAAGATACTTACGAGACTTATATCACCTACATTAAATTCGAAAGTGAAACTCTAATACTTTGTTAGAATTCAGAATTATTGCTTTGGTGCTAGAAACTTTGATGCTGATTTCCTTTAATAGTGACAGAGTTAAAATTTATACTTTTGGTCGTTTACAACAAATCATTCAAACTGAGGATCAGGCGGCATTGGTGTCCATGAGGCTGGATATTCAGTGAAACGGTGGCACTTGAAATACATGTTATTTTTGACAATAACCGGATTGATTATTTGCTAAAAATACCGGAATCCTCATTACAATAGATGAAACGGAACTTTGAAAGCCACAAGATCTTTGGGTTCACATAGATAAAATAATATGGACTTTTTGATATGGATTTTTATATTCGTCAAGGTTATGTACTCGTAATTGCCAGCATTTGTCTCTCTGCCTGTTGGCTGGTCTGTGAGTCTTTATTCTATAAGTTAGGAATAGATTTGCATGACATCTTCTGTGAATATGGGAAATAGACTTTAGGTATAAATGATTAAGATTTTGATGGTTGTCCGGATAACTGTCTTGGAACATTCTTCCTTGGCAAATGATTGATTTCTAGTGCTTATTGTTTCATGTTTAATCCTACACGAGATTATATGCTATTATAAACACTATTTTATCACATTTATTCTTACTATTATTATATGAAAAAGTTAACATGTATTTTAGACCATATTGTTGTAATTCAATAATTTTCCACTGAATTTAAGGCCAAATTGTTGTAAGTCATTAAAACAAAATGGTTCAAACAAAATTTTGAAAAAGGCGTGAATTTTCTGTAGGTGACAGTTTTTAATTTTTGAAATATTGAAATTATTAACCATCCAAAACTATTTTTTATGTTATATCTAAAAAGATGAATAAAATCTGCACAAGCTGATATATTTTTTTATTAAATTCAATTAAGTGAAAGTCAAGATTTAGCCTTTCAAAACTTCAAACTCGATTTTCTCGAAATGAGCAAAATACGACTTACAACATTGTGGAAATAGGGTGACGAATTGTTATTTTCGAATTGTTTCAATTAAAACCGAAATTGTACTCGCTTTGTGCTTTAGTGTTAATATCTACTTTTTCCTTTATTTTCTGTATCATTCTTTTTATACTTTTACTTGACTAGTTTGATCAACCAAAATGTCACATTAACCTCGTTTTATTGTCTGAAGACGCACAGTGATACAGAAAGCACCAAATATGTATCCTTATCAAGTTGGAGCACCCATCTGGCAGCTAGCATTGTGCCTTTTGCTAGCGTGGATTGTGGTTGTTGTTTGTCTGATAAAGGGAATTAAATCTTCCGGAAAGGTAATTATAAATCCTGCGAGAGTTTCAAATTACTATAATATAAAAAAGTTTCGCTGAATGTGTTCATAGTAAAAGTGAAAAAAAGAAAGTATAATGATGAAATTAATAAAAAAATATTCATATAGGTCACCATTTATTTATTTTTAATAATAAATTTACCACAGTGGCAAATTGTTTTGCCACTGAACGTTCCTAGGCGGTAACCTATCTGGTTCTCACTTTTGTTAATTGTCTGTAGCGTCTATTTTGAAACTGATTATTGTTATACCATACTCTCTTCTCCTCTCTACTTTTTATCTGTGTGGAGATGCAGTGTGCGGGATGCGGCCATTCTTGATATGCATATTTCACTTTTTTCAATTGAAAAGATGGCAATATTGCTCAGTTCAACAACAATCATTTTCTGTACATAAAAATAGGACTCGATCGGACTGTGTGATGTGACAACTTTGTGTTGCCACCGTCGTGAAAACAGTCGTCCTTGAATAATGTTTGATGGTGTCTAATGGTTAAATTTTAATACAAATAATATACTGACTGCCAATGAAAACGCAACACTTTTTTTATATTTTTGATGTGTGTAAAGGTTTAATAAACTGACAAAGGTAGATGTGTTTGAAAATCAATAAGTAACTAATCGATACATTTATTTAATAGTCCATTGATTTTTAAAAAAATATTCTCTCCTACAGTTACCCCGTACAAACGCACCCAATTTTCGTTTTGGCATGTAGACATGCATGACTATCCTTAAAACAAGTTCATTTGTTAACCTTTACTTGCGTCTACACAAATCTTATTTTCAGTTTTCAAGTTGTACTCTATACAAATGTGTTAATGCCAAGGCTATCAGACAACCAGCGACCTGAGGATTTGGGCATGACCCAACGAGGGATTTCTCGACGTGAAAACGCTCGTCGGATGCATTGTTCACCGTCGGCCATTACTGACTTGGCACAATGACATCTTTTTTACTTTAAAACACATATATCTTTGCCAATGTATTAAACTTTTGCACATATAAAATATTCCAAACAATAAAGTGTTGATTTGGCAGTCAGTATAGTTATCATCGCTCATAATTGTAATGTAATTATAGAAAAGACGCAAACATGTTCACAAAGCTCGATAATTTGTGTTACTGTAGCGCTCATAAAGATGCTATTACTGTACGTTATTCGATTAAAGTTAATGTTGTGTCTCTACTTTCAAGGTTGTATACTTCACCGCTACATTTCCTTATGTTATTCTACTGATTCTCCTGGTTCGTGGTTGTCTTCTAGACGGAGCTATTGATGGTGTGAAGTTCTTTGTGATTCCTGAATGGAAAAAGCTTGCAAAATTAGAGGTACAGTATTACTTCTCAAGCAATGTTTTAAGTATCGTACACTTTTAATTGTTAAAGCTAGCATTGATTAAGCGCTATCATAAAAACTGCTTCATGTATTGTAAATTGTTTTTGAATCAATTATATTATTACATGTATAATTGAAATGAAAAGGGAACTTTGAAAGCTACCGAACACGAGGGATATGATAATATTGAGTAGAAGTTTGAAATTTGGGTGGTAAATAGTATATTTTTATTTGTTCAATCAAATAAGTTTGAGGACAGACGATATCATCACTAAAAAGTCTTTTAACATTATTTTGCATCCCTACTTTCTTAAGGTCTGGGTAGCGGCTGCTGGTCAAATGTTCTTCTCACTTGGCGTTTCATTCGGAGGGATCATTATGTTTGGCAGCTATAACAAATTTAACAATAATGTTTACAAGTATGTGATAATTTTGTATTTTCAAAAGGGACTCAAATGATCATTACCTATAAGTAACATCATATAATTTAAAACTAATCCCGTATTTTCTCTTCCGTTTAGCTTGCTTTTCTTCCGGGCGGTTATATTTTCAAAATAAATAACTTAAAGAAGACTCTCGTGATTGTATATTTATGACATGCTATTATTGTTTATAAAAAAACTGGGGAAAATTGAATTTTTATTATTCGAGTTTTATTTGCAAGAAGTTCTTACCTAACTTATCCAAATTTAAACATAAACTAGTTCAACCTACGGATTAAAGTTCGAATTACCATCGCCTTTATTATTGTGATAAATTAAGATATAATTATTTAATATGCAATGTTTTCCGGACACGTCAACAATAAAACTTATATGTTTTTTTCAAATTCTCTATTGTACTGTTGACGTGTGTTGATAATTAGTTGTGCGTCACATTCCCGCTAATTGTTATAACCGTTGGATAGAAGTGTATTCAACGTTAATTTGTACAAAACTGTATACCTTTTCTGCTTGCAGTGATGCTTTACTTATCAGCTCTATGGATGTTATAACAAGTGTAGTATCAGGGTTTGTCATATTTACTAATTTGGGTGGAATGGCTAAGAAAATCGGTGTTGGTATTCAAGAAGTTGCGAAGGGTGGATATGGACTCGCCTTTGTTGCCTATCCTGAAGCCTTATCAAACCTGCCACCTCCACAGTTATGGTCGATCCTATTCTTCTTTATGCTGGTCACGTTAGGACTTGACAGCGAAGTTAGTTAAATTTTACATTTGGTTTGGTATTAAATCACTAAGAAAATTTGTATTTACATGTATTTATTCATATAAGAACCTGTTGGGACAATTGCGATGTTTGTACACCCTAGAACATGGTTTAGACATCCGGTTGTAGCCATTGACCACTCCGAGGTGCTAATTTCTCGCGATCTCATTTTCTTTAATTTTTTATGTGTCATTTGTAAAAATCGTTTTTGTGTAAACCCACGCTCTCTGTTTTACCTCTTTTTCGTGAAGAGACTGTGATTTCTGAATGGCAAAATTCAGTTTTTTAACGAATTGTTCAAGGTATAAAAGTAGAAAGCATTTCGTGAACCATGGTATCTTTCATATATATTTCAAAGTCAACGGTTAGTTGAACATTGTTTTAATTTTACACCTTTAAGGTAAGGCAAGTACATAGTTGCTTTTCAACTGGACTTTACATAATGTTTGTTAAAAAGTATGATATTCAAGAGAAAAGCAAATGTTCATAATATTTTCCTTGTATCCTCCCTTTAAAAACGATCGTAGTTTCTTTCCCTATTGTATGAATATCCAAACGGCTGATGTATTCATACATCTATCAGCCCATAGGCTTTGTATAGTTTACATTATAGGTACCATAGTTTTGTTTTTCTTATAACATAATAGTAATTCAAGTGGTATCAGGTTTTTGTTAGAAAATAGTGTTATTAGAATAAACATATTCACAAATTCTTTGAAGATAAGGTCTGATAAATCTGTTTGTTTTATTTCAGGTACAAGTATCAAGTATTGCATTATTTTAATCCTGACGCATGCCATTTTTCAGTTTGCAATGTTGGAAACTGTTATCACTTGTCTTCAAGATGAATATATACAGTTAAGAAAATACAAGACGTACATATGCATAGGATCCGGTGTGGTACTTTACCTTCTTGCACTCCCTTGTGTTACACCAGTAAGACGTTTTGAGTTTAAATTATTAATATTAATATTTCTCAAAAGGATGCCTTAATGATAATATTCGTTTTTATGACTATTATGGTTGTTACTTTTATTTGCCTTAGATAGCGAGAAAAATAAAAACAATTCTTATAAATGATCACATTTTGAATCACCGACATTGTGATTCCTTTTTCATCTAATTTTGATAAGGAATGTCTGCGTTTAGTAAGTCTGATTTTATTGAAACCTAATTAAAGATTAAGTTTGCAGCTCTGGATTGGTAGCCAAGAAATCCGTATATATTTATATACAATGTAATGATATGTATGTTTATTTAGGCAGGTGATTATGTTGTCTCTATTATGGACCACTATGGGGCTGACTTTGCTCTACTGTTTGTTGGAACTTGTGAGTGTATTGCTGTTATGTGGGTGTACGGTAAGTGTTCTTATTCTACATCTAATAAATTCATCCAATTAGCGTCCTTTAATTGTACCACGTGACCGTCCAATATTTTCCCGTATTGGATCCAAAAAAGTCCGTATTTTTTTCATATTGGATGATTAAGTGCAAATGCACTTTACCATTGTTTTACAACGATAAAAGCCGTTGACCGTAAAAATGATCCGAATGAAAGAGAAATGTAGAACTTAATAAAATATTGGACCGTACAAATATGGAATATATATGGAATAGTCTTTAAACGCTTGAAAAGTCATGCTTCATTTATTAGATGTAGAATAAAAAGGTTATTATACGTTTTACTGTACAATACGGGATATATTTGGACTCGTACACAGCTTGAAAAGTCATATTGGACTCGCCTAACGGCTCGTCCAATATGACTTTTCAAGCTGTGTACTCGTCCAAATATATTCCCGTATTGTACAGTAAAACGTCTAATAACCTATAAATATAGTTCATACTGAGTGAACTCATAACTACACAATGCGTGATTTGCTTTAATGTTGGTGTACGGTTAATGCACGTATAGCGGTGCATATAAGTTCACATTGCTGTTATGAGACTGCATGTTAAGTGTACATAGTATACCTATAGATTCGCATTGTGTGTCTTGCTGTTATATCAAATATATGTCAAATTATTTTAACATCACTTGTATAGCTTTTTCAAACCGATCCTGCGTTATTATGATATGTGCCGCATTGAATTTCAGTGTCTTTCAAAGTTTCTTTAACATCTATTAATATTAACATTAATATGAAATAAAAAAAAACGTAATTGGGTCTTGGGTAAAATATCAAATATGTATGCTTATAAGTTTATTTGTATTAATTAATTATCTAGGTGTCCGTCGTTTCCTCAAGGACTGCACCTACATGTTGGGAAGATCTCCGAGGCCAATGTTTTTCTGGGCTTTCTGCTGGACAGTTTCTGCTCCTCTGCTTATTGCGGTATATATGTTAATTTGGAGTGATTTAGGTCGTTTTATCAATGATTATTCAACTTTTTACCGCCATAAAATGATCTATCGTAGACTTGTTTTGTTGATGGTAGTACTTAGACATGATTCTTTTAACTTAAAAAAATTTCCTTCACCTTTTTGTAATAATGTGACAAGACTTGCTCACCCTTCTTAAATCTTCTGTTGCTAAGATGAGCAACGCAAACAAACAAGTGCTCTTTATACATTTCTTTAAAAAAACAAAGTAGAAAATCAGTTTGTATTTGCCTCGTTATTAATGATTGGTTGGTGCACCCTAGAACCTGGTTTAAAACCCCAGTGGCAATATGTTTTGCCACTGACCGTTCCAAGGCGGTATCCCCAAAGGTTCTCTTTTTCGTTAATTGTTTGTGGCGTCCTATTTGAATTGACATACTCATAACAAACATGCTCCCTCTCTCTTCCTCTCTTCTTTTTCGCTGCGTGGGGAGGCTGTGTTTTGTGAGTGTGGCAATTCCTGATATGCATATATTACTTTTCTATAATCTATCTTCAGGCACTGTTTATCTACCGCATGATTGACTACAAACCTCCTGAAATTTCAAAAGGGGTTCCATTCCCTGAATTTGCAAACATAATCGGCTGGATACTTACTAGTATTGTTTTAATTCCAATCCCAGGCACTTTTATTTACAAATTTATTCAAGCGAAAGGAAATTTCCGTCAGCGCATGCGCACAATAACTAGCCCGACATCTGATTGGAAACCAAATGATGGTAGTGATTCTCAGCCTCTTGATAGTCCATACAAAGATGACATCCTGCATGGAATGGTAAATCCAGTAGCAGAAGACACACATCTATAAATATGTTTGTTTATTTATGAAACAATCGACAAACTAAGTGTTGTTTGAAGTGTTTTATGTTGTATGAATAGTTTAATGCGCAAAATTAAGAAATCATTCATGGAGAAGAGTTTATATTAGTGCTTTCGCTTGTTCTTTAATCCAATGCATAACATTTTCTCATTGTATAATATCATTATATGTGCATTTATTTGAATAAATATTGTTTAAACCAAAATAAATAAATAAACACATTATCAAAGAGATTGAGAGAGAGAGAGAGAGAGAGAGAGAGAGAGAGAGAGAAAGAGAGAGAGATGAAAAAGCACTTTGCAGAAATGTATATGCGACTGGAGTTTAAAATATGTTAATATCTACCTAGTAATAGTTTTATGCCACAATCCGTCTCATTGCGCAAAATGTTGAATGTTGATACATGTTTTTGTTATTGTTAAAAGCGATCTTGGATGCTCTACAGGTCCAAGATCATCAACCTAATTTTTGAGACCAGTCTCAAATCTCAAGCTTCTGATTGGCTGAAATGGCGACCAGTCGCCATTTCAGCCAATCAGATGCTTGAGATTTGAGACTGGTCTCCTGATTTAGTTTTATGATCTTGGGCCCAGGTCCAATATAAAAACAGACGAGAATAAGCTTACTATTAATTTATACAAGTATGACAATTATTTTACTAACGTATATGTTTAATGTCGTATATTTAAATTTAAAATCAATGTTGACACACGAGATTTGTTAATTTTAACAGCAGGTACAATTATGTTCCATTTTAGCTATAATTATTAATTTCAAATATTTGTTTAATATTTACTTAAATATCATATTTATTTATACAAAAACAATTTCCAAAAAGTGTTATAATAATTGATAATGACTAAGAAGACAATACGTGATACTCCGTTTAATATATAGACAATTATAAATTACTGCATTCACAAGCGAGTTTTTATACCTTTTCATTAAGTAATTCTCATGATAAAAACTCGATGAAATCAAATTTGCGAATAATTTTGCTGACGAATTATATTTTAATTTTATTTTTCTGTCACGTGAATCACGTTTTCGTCAATTTGCTGTTATAGACATTAAAAATTAACAAGTAAAAAATCTAGCGCATGCCTAAAACTATTTGCACTAAGCATGACCGGGTAAATCGCACGAATACAAACCTGATCACTATTTATCCGCCTGATTTTACATCGAATTGCATGATTTTGTACTGATATATTATTATATTACACATTTGTCAATATCGTATTACACCTGGGACAATATTGTATTACACCAGTGTTAAATCAGTTATGCAGTGTGATGTTCGTAAAGTTTTTTGTGTACTTTTATTTTGCATGGCGACGTTTCGTTGTATCGCGCATGAGAAGCGTTTTTCGTTATTTCGTATGACGTTCTTTTGTTATTTCGTTATTTCGCCTGGCGTTTTTTTTTGTTATTTCTTCTGCGAAAAAAAAAACGATAAAACGAAATGGCATCAATCAGCAGCCATCATTATAAATTAAAAACGCATGTGGTACTCTATTCGTTGCTTCCCTTTGCCTAATAGTGTTCAATAAAATATTGAAGAAATGTCAAATATTCGAAGAAGAAGTACAGACAAAAATGGTTAGTGGTATAGTCAAGTAAAATATGAATTTCAGGAACATTCAAATCTAGGAAACACAGCCATCCCACGCAGCCAACAGGTAGAAGGGAAAATAGAGCATGGCTTTATCTACTTCAAATTAGACAAAACAAACCATGAAAAGGGAAACGTGAAGGGTTACTGCCTTGAAACGGTTTGTTGAAAACAATTTGCCACTGAGAGTTTATAAATTGATCAATTTCAAACAAGACATTACAAACAATGAAACAGAGAACCTAAGGGGTTACTGGAACGGTCAGTGGCAATACTGCTGGATGCAATGACCATACGACATATAGCAGGTTCTCAAATGAGCAAACAAGTACAAGTTGTCTTGGTGAATTTGCTCGATTCCACACATCAACTCGACAAGGTTGCATGGTAAAACTCGCAAACATATAAAACTAAAAGAAGCTAACGGTGTTGTAGATTTTAAAAGGTGGATACTCATTTATCTTACTGAGACCATAGCCCCTAGAGACAATCAGCAAGAACACGATGACATGAGTAAAAACAGTTTGTGAATGAAAGAATTTGCTTCTGCCTCTAAATTTATACTTCCATTTTATAAAATAGTTTAACAAATCTCTGTTTTAAACAGTTACTTAGACCATGAAAACATAACTTCTGCAACAAGTTTTAAGCCTGACGACTTTAATTGCTGGCAAATATCGAACACACCTCGTGTAGTCAGTCAGTCGATTCACATTCATACCTTTAAGCTGCAATAAAATAACCACAAAATATTGTCATAAAACAAGTTTAACATTGAAATTATTTAAAAACCCATGTATTATTTGCTGTTGGGTGTAAGGATAAGTACATGTAGTTGCGCAAAGATGCGACGAACTATTGATCCGTTATAAACGAGTGGGTGTCTATTGCACTGCATCAACTGTATACACTTGTCAAAAGTTCTAAGGGCACACTTTAAATGTTGAATAACTCAAAGAAAATTATCAAAATGAAAACGAAAGTTTGACATTATGTTTAATAAGATCAAACAATATTAATTATTTGAAAACTGTACATTTGTTTTACGTATTACGTCATCTACGTCGGAATACGCTATTTATGCTTAATCCCCTGGCGGCAATTGATAATTGCCCACTTATTAAAACTCTAAAACTTAAATTAAAAGAAATCATTTAAATTTCAAAATCGAATAATTCGAAAATCACGTTTATTTAGTCAGAAATATTAACACGTGCCCAAGATACCGGTCTATTTTATCGAAATAAATACAGTTTTTTCTTTTTTCTTTTGGAAAGGCTGTCTATCATAGAAAATTGCATCGTTCCAAAGACCTCTCAAAAACCTTTGGCACAAAACAACGTGAGGAAAATAGAATTTTCTCCTTAACATCCGTGGTAACATATTATGGATTAAACAGAGAAGAGTGTGTTGGCTCATCGTACTTAGCAGACCATTACTAAGCTACAGGAAGTTATTTTATTGCAATGGAATGACAAACCACAACCTGTCCTTTAGATTTGCATCAAATTTTGATGATACAATGATGAGGAAATGATCACAACTGAAAGCGGATGCAATGATTATTAATTTGAGAATTGCCTTCTGTGTACCAGTGAGCTAAACTTGTTTTTTTAATTGCGCTAAGGAGATTCAAAGTTTGTGTGGGTTAATAGGATATTGATACTCCTTCATTGCTATCTACAATATTTTGAAAGAGTCAATCAAATATTTAGTTCGGAAAATCGACATTTATTAAGTGTGCACTTAGAACTTTTGAGTAGTTTGGATTGAATAAATTAGTAACATTTGTTGATTGTTGACCATCGATATAATTTATATTTTGCAAAGTTTTCTTTACTATTCTGTATCAAGTAGTTGCTTTTCAGTAGATTATGTGTTTAGAATAATTCTTGTCTGATACATTTTGGTTAAAATCGACGTCGAAACACGGTAAACACTCGTTACTTTTAACAGCCGGTATTCTACAATTACTACTATTCCGTGTAAATATTTGTTTAATATTTATTTCACGATATCATAATGATTTATACAAAACATTTCAGAAGTGTTAGCTTTTAAACGTAAACTTGAAAAAATAAATGTTCGCAGGCTTGTCTCGCACGCATTCGCTTTGAGCGTGAGCTGTGCATGAACACGTAAATCCAATGAACAAATCCGACAAATTTTCTTCCGCCTGATGTCTCCCCGACTTGCATGATTTTTATATCGATCAAATTACATTAGAATACAAAATATCGAAGCGATCAAGTACGCGTTGATTTGGTCCTTAATAACTCTTATAGATCTATTTGTTATGAAAAAAAATCAAATTCGCCTTAACAAATAATTATAAAATTGCGTAAGACTTCCCTTTTGTCGCTTTTCTTAATCCAAATATGGAACGATTTTAAAAAATCAAATTATTTACAGAGGTATAAGAAAAAACAATGCTTTTATTGGTAGGAGATATAAAACTAAGGTGATTTTGAACATTTGTGAAGCTGAACACATTTAACAATAAAGCTTTCAAGTTTTCGAAATTTGTTGTCGTTATTATTGTTGTTGTTTTCCTTCTCATTTCTTTAGTTTTAACTATTGCGCAGATCATGTTAAAGATATCTCTAATTTAGCCTTACGCTTTAAATTCGGGGCGCCTACGAACAATCACGTATAGTCAGCCGCCGACTCGCATTCACGCTACCAAGAGCAATGAGGTCAACTGACTGCCTTTGTGAAAAAAGAAAACAGGGTTAGGAGCGCACTGTTTAGTTTTGTTGGCAACAAATTAAATTCCATCTATGACAGAACATTATTACAATAATTATTATTATATTAAGGTAAGACCTGTGTAATGAATACCTATATCCAGAAGAGTATCCAAGGGAGGTAACTATACTAGTAAATTAGCATAGATTTCTATCATGCAAGAGGACCAGGGTTCAAATCCCACTGGAAGCTATTTTTTTTTGTAAGCCTAGAGCTTAAATAATTGGCATATTTCTTTTTTTCCTGTGTAATTCTGTCATCTAATATAAAATTCTCATGATTTAAACTAAAATAAGCAAAATAATCAAGATTAAAGGGGTTTTCGCTATCAGAATAGTGTTTATTCAAGTAATCAATTTGAAAATTTCTAAAACTGGACGGTAAACTTCTCTGAAATTTTGTTTAAATTTTGTTTAACGTATATAGTTAAAAAATGGTAAAGTTTGGTATATTGCACCAATCAGGATTTTGCACAATTTTCATTAATTTAGTCTCGTGAAATATAAAAAATGCATTTTTAAAATTTATTTGGTCAAAAAATGTCATTTTAAGATAAATTCTGAATTTATATATTATATCTTTAATTGGTTTAGTAAAATATAACATATTTTGGATAAACTGTAAAAAAATAGGGTTGAATTTATCAATAACAAAAAATTTTGTCACCGATTAAAGAAATTGGATACTTTCACGTTTTTTTCTCACTTTTTAAATAAAAAAAAACTAAAAATCTAAAAAACTACACGGTGAAAATCATTAAAATTTTGCATACAAGTCAGTGGTATGAAGCAGTTGATGAAAATATAATCAGATATTGGATTCTTAATAGTGCCTTTTACACAGGTCTTACCTTAATTAAATTCAAGTTGGCTTAAAATTACTTAAGTTCAATTAAGTCGGTTATATTTCAAAGATGTGTGTGTGTTAGACAAGAAATAAACATTTTTGTCCGATTAAATTAAACTGTCAAAGGTATTAACGCGGTTACTGATTCTAAACATTTTTTTCTATTGTCGGTCCACTATAGTTGAACTTGTTCACTGGCCATGTAATTACGTACACATGAGACATTTTTATTTAAGGATAGGACAATAACTTTAAACTAGGCCAATGTTATTAACTTCTTATGTATAGCTTACCTTTACCACGCACCAGTTATACCTGTTTGAGTTTCTATTTGACTGTTAACAAAAAACTGGTTTAAACTACTTTATGGGTAAACACCATTATATCAACAAACGAATACAACGAATACGGCCATACCTTAACCAAAAACTAATCAACATCTGTAGCATGACTCAAACTTGTACTTTTATCAGTGCAATATAAGGGGATATTTTTCGTTTTTTTTTTATTTTTTAAATATATTTGTTTTTAATTTGTTCCTTATTGTGATTGCGAATCAAATTAAGACTGATTTGAATATAGGTCTATATGCAATGATTTCTTTCAGAACTGTTGAGAGCCTTATATTCTATGTTGAATATTTAAATAACTGTCAAAAACCGTGATTGTGTCAGAATAAAATGAAGGAAACCCTCCAGGTAAGAAATATTTAAAAGAACTTTGACTGTTTATTACACTTTAGCTTCTTTCATAATAACGATTTTCTTATAAGAATTTATATTATATTACTTAATGTTATAACACTGTTTTATTTGGTTTTTGATGTCAATGCACGAATATCTTTTTTGCCACGAGATACTGTCAGCAATGAGCGTTTCGTCATTCTGTTGCCAGAGTTACTTTTTAAACAGCCATTCTAAAAAGCCACTATTATATAAATTTAAATATGTTTCCTGATGAGAACCAATATGAGCGCCAATATAATAAATGTACAGACACTTTATTACTTTCATCCAGACATGAAATCAATCACTAAAAGATCGTTTAAAGTTAGTACCCAAATAGGTTTCATCATACACTTGAAAAGCATTTTCTTATTCGAAATTCTATTACATTATTAAATATTCTTTCAATTATTATTAGATGTCAATGAATAAGTGTACTATTTTCAACGAGATGCAGCGAGCATTAAGAGCCAACTGTGTTTGTTGCGTCGACGAATGCAATAATTGTATCATATCTATTTAATCTTTACTCATATGTCTTATATTGAATAAATTCTCATTAATTTATACAAGATATAACACGGATGGAAAACCGGTTATGATTTAATATTGCGAATTCTTTCCAGCCAAAGATTGTTATAACGACTACAACCTTTTTCGAACTTATTTCGTCATTTTATTTGGAACATAACATTTCGTCGTTTAGACCATTAACTTAACTTGCGCATGTCTTGAATGACATCGTTGTGGTGAAACTGTGACGTCATTACCAATGAGTTAAGCGGTCTGTTTAAGTGTTCTATCAATTTCATGTTTTCTTCCCAAATAAGTAAAATAAGTATTTTATCCTACTTTCATCCCTTTATTCATGTAAAATTTACCAACCGTATAAATTTCAAGTGCGAATTTAGGTTTGCCAATAGACCGCGCTCATGACGGACTACTTTCGGCCTGGTTACCTGACATTTTTTTATCCAGGTGAATCGTTGTCGCGCAATAATATAAGAACAAAATTAATATGAAATGAAATGTATCAATCGGTTGGTTTACAAATCGAACTTATTTTAAAAGAATTTTATTTATATACTGTTTTATCTTTATATTTCGCGTTTAAAATTCGCCTCATTCGCGCTAGGGAAAAATCAAACCTCAGCGAACATCTTATACTTTGAGAGTAATAAAACTGCGCGATTTTATGCTCGTGTGAAATGTCGTTTGTTCATTCTTCTCGAAATTTCATCCCTACGAAATATTATGATACCACAGATTTCATTTCAAACCATATTTACCAACATTTGTAAAATTCATGTTTATTATTTATCTGTGTTATTTGTTACAAAGTCCTGACTATAAAATTTATTTGACCTGACCTTACATAGCTAACAGCTAATTTCATGTTGTGTAAAACTAATAAAAACCATGTAATGTATAACATTGATCCAGATCATTTTCATCTGGTGTGGGATGATTTAATTGAGCATGAGGCAGAATAAATTTCTACTATTGAAGAAAACTCATTGGACGAATTAGAATAAACAGTTGTGGTAGAAAAGATGGATTATCTTTTTCTCAACTTTTTTACATCTTTATTTATAATGATGAGAACCTTTTTTCCCATCCTTCTTTGCTTGTAAAGTATTCTGAAACCTTTTGTGAAAGGCAATACTGTCCGACAACTGCATTTGCAAGATTTGGACTTCCATAACTGTTTGAGCTTAATAAATATTCTTACCCTTAAGCGAAAGCATACCTGGACGTTCATAATTATTTGAGCCTTAAATGATGTGCAATTTTATTGTTTGAATTTATTTACATATTTAAAGGTTTTTGAAATTATTAAAGTTCCGTTTACAATTTTTATGTTTTAACTTTTACATCCATAAAGCGAACAGCTATTCCACTATCAAGGGAAATGAAAGAAATCAAACGCTTGCTAACGTTGAGTTTGGTATTTTAAGGCGGCAGTAAACGATTTTTTTATGCTTTTCAGTGAATTATAGAATTTTCCCGGTGAAATAAAAGTGGTATTTCACTGTTTTTTAACAGTGGAATATCATTTTTGTTTTCATTGATTTTTTCTAGGGATGTCAACGGATACCATTTTCGGTATCCGGATATCCGTATATACTATCCGGATACTATCCGGCTAACCGTATAGATCGGCGACTTTGTCTGTTATGTGATGACGTCAATATTCCCGCCTTTTTCAACGCATAGAATTGAACTTCGGATCTACGAAAACTTGTCAAAAGATACTTGAAAAAATAATTAATTTTGAGTGGTTTGTTTCTGCCAAGTGTCGCTCTATATACTAAGCGCTGTGTTACTATTGATTAGTATTCTTGATTTTATTTTTAACTCTTGAAATTTATTCACGCGATTTGACCAGGGCGAAGATAACTCACGATAAAAAAATGAGTGAACTCTTGTTGATTTTTTTATGCAATTAAATTATTAAATTAGTAAACTCGTTTTTGTTCTTTTGTATACGAATTTTGCATTAAATTTTCAAGGTTTTTCTCTGTCCATCTATTTTTCTGCAAAGCATAGTCCTTCGAATAAAAATTTTGTACCGTTCGCACATCTAGATACGTTTTTGATCTTAGCTGTGACATTGAGATTTATCTGGTACGTTCCAGAGACTATACATGTATTTGCCAAATTACGCATAGTAAAAATGAACAACAAATGCACAATATTTTATAATTTATTCATTATTATTTCATTCGCCGTTATCAACTTTATTTGATCGAAATTACATCAAATATTTTATCTGCAAAATAACATCAAGATATTCGACAATGATCGTGACAGCATTACGGGGACATTGGTAAACTTAATTGTCAATAATTGACAGGGCTAGTTTGAAGACAATCACATTATCAATTTAACTTGTGGATTACTATAATTGGCAAAAAATGGTCCTGACCACCTGGATGATTGCAATGAGGATGCAGTTTTCGCACCTCTGATCTGTTAAACAAACACCGCGTTACTTCTTGTGGCAGTTTTATGACGATCAATATACAGTCTCAAATTATCTAATTATGACATCTGAACAGGTGTTAAGAAGCAATAAATGACGCATTTTGTACTGTTTTAAGATGATTTTTTACTAATTTTTACGAATATTCGGATATGAAATTAGTATCCGGATACTGACTTAGTATCCGGATATCCGGACACTCGGATATTCGTTGCCATCCCTAATTTTTTCACGTTGGTACCCAAACGCACATATCATTCCGAATGAGAACGTTTAGAAAACGGGTTCAAATTTGGGTATATGACGTCATGACGTCACGTTATAAACAAACGTTTTGGCGCCATTTCATGCAATTTTTCCGTCAAATTCACATCAATTATGAACTAAAAGCATAAAATAAAAAGAAAATTTGTTTTACCAGTGAAAGAAAGACATATATTTCACTCGTGAGCTCCGGAATTATTTATTTTCACTCGTGGCTTCGCCACTCGTGAAAATACGAATTCCGTAGCTCACTCGGTGAAAAAAAATTCTATCTTACACTGGTAAAAACAAATATCCTCTATTTTATATATCCCAAAACAGAAGAATCACAGCTGACACGACAGGTTCACTTGCTCCCTTCTAGCACATAGTATCTGAAACAGAAAGGGCACATGACTGACATCATAATGACATTCAGTCTATGAAAACAAAGCAAAAAATATTCAAAACATATCTTACAAATTTTTAACTGGTCTTCCGGCGAGGTAAATTTCAATCATTCATCGGTTCACAGCTCTCTTATTGCCAACAACTAAAATAAATGCTTGCCAATTGTACGTCGAAAATTCCCTTCTGTTTCATCGTACTCAAAATATGTGTTGGGATCCGAGCTGCATATGTGAAACTGCAAATATAGCATCTAAAATATATTCAAAGTGCCATGAAGCTTACAGATTAGCCACTTACCTCTTATCTTCAAATTTGATTGGGGCCAATTCGCATCTATGGACAAAACATGTTTTACTGCCACCTTTCGCACAGAATGAAGCGTACTTGTATATGTGTGCTTAATTGTGATCTTTATTATGTTAGGAGATTTATTTTAATTGGTCCACATCTTCTGGTATTTGTTTTTTGAAGAAATTTATTTTCAAATATATAATAACTTATTTTGGATTTACTTAAATGTATGATTTGTTTTCTTTATATTTCTCTCTTTAACTCTTAATTGTCTTTGTCTTTTGTAAATTGACAAAAATTTAGGTTTTAAGTAAAACAATAAACTCTGCAATGTGAAAGACAAGAGAGATTTGTGATACAAACACAGTTTTGTGTAAGTCAGTGAAGTTTTGGTCCTGTCAAAAGTTGTAGTATAGATGACTGTGAAACCTCATCGTACATGTATCAATAAAGTGATCAAAATGCACTTTAAATCGTAAAGCAGGATCAGATAATACGGTAAAGAATTATTTCAAACGAAATACCTGTTTAAGCTGGATTATATAATGAACGGATCTCGCAAACCTTAGGAATATCAAACAAACCTTGTGCATTTTAAATTATATAGAGGCATTGAGCGTGCAATGCAGTCTTCTTAAATTTCAGTTAAAATTGCATTCAAAACGACCCTTATATAACGCTACAAAGTAGTAAGAGCATTTTCCTATTTTGTTATATAGGTGAAATAAATTTTAATTTTCTATTTCATTGACAAAGTGAATAAAAGGAAATACATGTGCAGTGATAGTAAGGGTTTTAAGATTTTTGCATTTTATTACGGAAGCCAGAAAAATGTTTCAGTTTAAGTAAGTGGAAACGTTGACAAAGTTAGGACAGTGTGTGTGGGGAGGGGCTAGCAGCGGCAGTCCAGTGGTAGAGCGCTCGCTTACGGATCGAGGGGACCCGGGTTCGAGCCCCAGTCCGGCCGCTAATTTCCTTAAGCAAGAAATTAAGCCTTCATTGCTTCTCTCCACCCAGGTGTAAAAATGGGTACCTGTGAGGAATATAGGCCAATGTTCCGTGGCTGCCTACGGCGCCGACTGTTAACGGACGACTTATATTCCAGTGATCGGGGGGTACATGTGAGAGTCGGTTGAATACGTTCAGTTATTACGGACAATAAACCAATACCTTTACCTTTTACCTTTAAGGCGGCAGAGTTTATCATGTGCCATGTATTAGAATTTTGCATTGTATTCCATAAGCGAAAGACACATGGTTTTAGTAAAACCGTAGTAAAAAGAAAAGTTGACAATTAAAAGAAAACGATAAATTAGAACCTACATGTGGTAAGACCAGTACTGAGATAGGAAAGTTGGGGCTAATAGAAGCTGTTTGTATGCTATCATAAATAAGAAATTGCCTTATATTCCAGAAACCAGAGAAGAATGGTTTTAGTACAATCGCGTTAAATGGAGAAGTAGACAACCTAAAAGTAGATGAAAACAAAGAGCCCAGTGATGTCACTGTTGAGCGAGGACAATGGGGAGCTAAGGCAGAGTTCATGTTATCATGTATTGGCTACTCAGTTGGTTTTGGAAATGTTTGGAGGTTCCCTCATCTTGCATATTCGAACGGTGGAGGTATGTATGTGTGAAAGGTGAACATCACCATCAAAAGAAATTAAAAAGCCAATAAAAATATTAAATAAATCTTTTGAATGTAGAGTATATAGTGTGTCCACATTCAGTATTTATTTCGTTTGTTTTTCTTTCAAAGAACATGCGGTCTTACTGCAATTAGGCATTAACATAGAAAACAAAATTTTAAATTAAATTGAAATGGTTGTCTCATAAGAAAAGTGGTCTTAATTTAGACTAATCTATACTACTCAAAATTGGATAGGGATCGCTTTACGTTATATCCCGAATTATAGTCCTTAACAAGTTTCAACCGCTATTCCTCTTCTATGGTTTGTCAGCTCATTCTTTGTCTGGCACAAAGCTGATGTCAAATAAACAAATTTTTAGAATCGCAGCAACTGTTTAATACTTTCAACCTGATGTTACGAATAAACACAATCGTTTAGGTGATCCTTATCAAATTTTGAGTAGTATATTAATGGGTTTTCTTGTATTTCAGCTGCTTTCGTTATAGCCTACATAATTCTACAGGTTCTAATAGGCAAGCCGATGTACATGATGGAGCTTATACTGGGACAGTACTCTGGAAAAGGACCAACGGGATGTTGGGCTATGAACCCAAGCGCCAAAGGTGAATATAAGTATTTGATGAGCTCTAAGTTTGAGCTGTTGTTTACCTTTCTCGTTAACAAGAAAGACCTATTTCCCATTGTTGTTGCTGCCTAAATCTGTGCCGAAAAAAACTTATATTCGGTACTGTGCTAGCCATTCGTAAGCAACTTTATTAGTTCTCAGGAAACTGAGATGCTAAGCAGTAAATTGTAGAACGTGGCATGCATTCGTGCCCAAAACGTTTTTTACAGTTTTTGGTAAAGATGCAAAGGTTGTTTAACCTCTAACTTGTAGTCCATGGGAGATAAACATCTATCATGTTCAAATAACGTCAGCATATTAATGCATAGTTTGTATTGACAAACGAACTGGCCACATTTTGACGTAAAATATTTAATTTCCGTTTTAACATGCAAATATGTTATTTGAAGCACGGAGTTTATAGTAAGGCGGGATAACATGAAGTCCGGATATTTTTGGTTAATTAATTCGAATGAAGTACTTACAAAATGTATCAAATGAAAAACAGAAACCAAACCATCATAGAATTTTTAAATCATAACATTTCTTTAATAAGGCACCAGCATTTTTTTATTGGAAAGGGAGGTAATTTAAAAATAAGCAATTTTATCTGCTGCATTTATAAAAAGTTTAATAATATATATTTTTCTAATGCCGAAAATACCTAGTAATAATTACTGAAAGAAACATATATTTAGCGAGATTTTCCCGAAGTCAACAAAAAAAGTTTTTATATAAACAGAAAATAAGATAAATCTAAATTGTGTTTAAGGCTGAAACCAGGTTAGTGATTTTTGTAGCGGATATTTACTCTTGGTTTATACTCTCTGCCATGAATAAATGTAATAGCTTAATTGAAACTTATTTTTACTTCATTCCATTTTCATTGCAGGTGTAGGAATCTCAATGTGTATGGTATCGCTGATAGTGGCCATCTACTATAACGTCATCACAGCGTACACTTTATACTTCCTTTTTGCGTCCATGCAGAAAGTTCTTCCATGGACTGTGTGCAAAGATGTAAGAGCAATTACATGTTTCTTGGTATCACTCTCATATCTCATATTGCCTCACTATCAATTAAGCGTAGTTGGCAAACCTTCGTTTGTGCTGAACACGTTGAACACTAAGAACTACGTCTGATATTTTAATAAAACTTTTCTTCAAAAATTACTTTTAAAATTCGGCTTGGTTTAAGATGGATGGTTTCAATATTGCAACTAATATAGATTTAGATATTGCTCAATCGTCCTAGAATACTTTTCTTACTTTTGTATTTATATCTTTGGTATTCTCTGTGATATGCTGTATGTATATTCTCCAATCCCCTCTAACATGCCTAAAACTTTTATTTAGTTCAGTTCCACACATCGTGATCTCGTTTAGCATTTAGGGTACAACATTTTATTTTCTTTGTGGACTATACGCCGTTGATCCTGGAATAGTATTAATCTGAAAATATCTTTAAATAACGAAAGTTCCATGTTCATCGCCATTGGTATGGATCGAATTTGTTTTGAATTTGGATTTGCTTCGAAAAGCCGACCGAAGTGAACAATCTATTCCCGTTACCTTCCTGTCACCATTCCAATTCCCTCTATTCCCGTGACATTCCTGTCACCATTCCAATGCCCTCTATTCCCGTGACATTCCTGTCACCATTCCAATTCCCTCTATTTCCGTGACATTCCTGTCACCATTCCTATTCCCTCTATTTCCCGGACATTCCTGTCACCATTCCAATGCCGTCTGTTCCCGTGACAGTCCTGTCACCATTCTAATTCCCTCTATTCCCGTGACATTCCCGTCACCATTCCAATTCCCTCTACCCGCGTTACATTCCTGTCACTATTCCAATTCCCTCTATTCCCGTGACATTCCTGTCACCATTCCAATTCACTCTATTCCCGTGACATTCCTGTCACAATTCCAATTCCCTCTTTTCCCGTGACATTCCCGTCACCATTCAATTCCCTCTATTCCCGTGACATTCCTGTCACCATTCCAATTCACTCTGCTCCCGTGACATTCCTGTCACCATTCCAATTCCCTCTATTCCCGTGACATTCCCGTCACCATTCCAATTCCTCTATTCCCGTGACATTCCTGTCACCATTCCAATTCACTCTTCTCCCGTTACATTCCTGTCACCATTCCAATTCCCTATATCCGCGTTACATTCCTGTCACCATTCCAATTCCCTCTATTCCCGTGACATTCCCGTCAAAATTCAATCCCCTCTATTTCCGTGACATTCCTGTCACCATTCCAATACCCTCTATTCCCGTGACATTTCTGTCACTATTCCAATTTCCACTATTCCCATGACATTCTTGTCACCATTCCAATTCCCTCTATTTCCGTGACATTCCTGTCACCATTCCTATACCCTCTATTACCCTGACATTCCTGTCACCATTCCAATATCTCTTTTCCCGTGATATTCCTGTCACCATTCCAATTCACTCTGCTACCGTGACATTCCTGTCACCATTCCAATTCCCTCTATTCCCGTGACATTCCCGTCACCATTCCAATTCCTCTATTCCCGTGACATTCCTGTCACCATTCCAATTCACTCTGTTCCCTTGACATTCCTGTCACCATTCTAATTCCCTCTATCCGCGTTACATTCCTGTCACCATTCCAATTCCCTCTATTCCCGTGACATTCCCGTCACCATTCAATTCCCTCTATTTCCGTGACATTCCTGTCACCATTCCAATACCCTCTATTCCCGTGACATTCCTGTCACCATTCAATTCCCTCTATTTCCGTGACATTCCTGTCACCATTCGAATACCCTCTATTCCCGTGACATTCCTGTCACTATTCCAATTTCCACTATTCCCGTGACATTCGTGTCACCATTCCAATTCCCTCTATTCCCGTGACATTCCTGTCACCTTTCCAATTCCCGTCACCATTTATAATCGGAAAGTAAGAGTATCATTATTTTATAGGAATGGATTCCTCTTGGATGCGTTGCAAGTACACAGAAGAAATTGGCAGACTGCACGGGCAACTTGACTATTGATACAAGTGCATCAAGATGCAAGTGCTCTGCAAGCAACTTTACTCTGAATAGTTACCTTGAGGACAATAATATTACCTGTTCTAATGTCACCAATGTTGCAGCTTCTGAACTCTACTTTCAGTACGTATGATCTGCTTTTATTATATTAATTAATTTATGTCAGATACATATCTAACTACAAAATAAAAATTAGAATCTTATTCAACACTACAAACATATATGACTGTTTTGTCACAATACGCTGGAATATTGCGAACTATGCTGACAACAGTTCCTTTTTTTAATTTCTATTTCTAGCTAGTTATACATTCAACGGTACAATTCTCTACCGTATTTGGTGAGGAAATGTGTTTACATCCAAATTTGAGACATGCAAGTATCGCTACCCCGTCTATACTTAAAATATATGTTTATGATATGCAAGGGTTTTACTGATTTAATCGTTTAATAAACAGTATATAACTTTTATTTATTTTACTCTTTCTTCGCAATTAAATACATTTATATACATGTCAATTTATATCTCATGCAGTTGTAAAGTACGAGAATATGCCATCTGATCTAAGTAAAACTAAAGAAAGGTATTAATTTAAATGGTTTGCTATTTGGTTAATTTAATTGGCATTTTTTTTCCTCTGTTATATACGTATGTGTAATCCTTTTTTTCTGTTTTCGATTAAAAGCCATTCAATGGCAATTTAATCTGAATCTAATATCCTCTACTGTCTACAGAACAGTTAAACAAAGGGTTCCAAATATGTACAATGTATAAAAATCACGTTAAGGCTTCTATCTGGCAGTAAGTATTGTGTCTTTATTTTTACAAACCTTTCATTGCTTAATATTTAATCCCAATCTTACATCATGGTTGTTTGATTGTTTTATAGGCGAACTGTGATACAGAGGGCTCCAAATATGTATCCAGAGCAAGTTGGAGCTCCTGTCTGGCAGCTAGCATTGTGTCTTTTGCTAGCGTGGATATTGGTTGTTCTTTGCCTGATAAAGGGCATTAAATCTTCTGGAAAGGTAGATATTTATCCAACGATAGGTTCTTGCATCGGGGCATCTTCTATCATCAGTTATTTAAAGGTTCACTGTCTTTTACGGCATGTTGGAGTATCTATATACTACTCAAAGTTTGCTAAGCACCATGATAACTACACATATATGTGAAAGCCGTTTACGTTACATATAAATAAGACGTTTACATTGGAAATCATTTATTGTATAGAAAAGATACCCGGATTACAAATCAATCATCAATCAGATATATGAAAATAAAGCTAATAACTGACATGCAATACACGATATATACAACATATTCTTGGTGCTTAGTAAACTTTGGGTAGTATAGATCAGACCGTTCAATGTCTCATCAATTTCGAAATATAATCTTGAAAAAACGCTATTAAGGAAACTAAACACTTAGAAAACACAGCCAACGGAAAATGTTATAGTGGGTGGGGTGTGAGGCGGACAATCTAAAACCTACATGAAAGCAATATATTACGAAAATTTCATGAACTATAAAAGTAAATTTAGATATATGAAACATGCATACTATCCAATATTACAGAAGTTCCTTCACAGTATTAGCTATCAAAGATGAGTCACTCTGCAATCTTCTTTATAGAAAGCCGTAAGTATGTTTATTATCAGAAATAAAATGCATTGACGACAAATATGGTAAAAACGTAAGTATTGAATTTAAAAATTTGATGTATTTTTTCATTCGTACGTGGATAAATCAAAAACTGTTTGTAAATATTAGACTTAATCTAATTAGAATTTTAATATATTGCTCATTATGCTAGATTATGAAGTTTTAAGCAGCAAACAAAGATATGAACATTAGTTGTGCTTAAATTAAATATTTTAAACTTGCAAATTTTAATCACAATAACAGCTTTCATGAATTCGTTATGGATTACAAACAATATAGTTCCAAATATGCGATTACACGAAAACGAAGTTGAATAATGCCGATCACAACAAATATGAATATATTATCGAGGTTTTTACTCTTTTTACTCTGTTTTGGTACGCCGCTTAAAGTTTATAATATATGTCTTAAACAGCTGTTTCGTAGTTTTATTTAAAATGTCAATGTATAAAATAAAAGGCCGATGCCTTATATTTGATATTAAAACGATTAACGATTTATTTTCGCAACTTTTACAGTAGTTTGAAATATTCAGACTGTAAATACGTTCCATTTCACTGATGTTCGAAATGTTGCGGTATTACTTGCAAATGTAGTATCCAACAAATGGACTTTCTAATTGAGTTTTTGTTTTCTTAAAGATTGTGTACTTCACGGCTACATTTCCCTACGTTGTGCTACTGATTCTTCTAGTTCGTGGATGCCTACTAGACGGCGCTATTGACGGAGTGAAGTTTTTTGCGATTCCAAAATGGAAAAAGCTAGCAGATTTAAATGTATGCGGCGTATGCTATTTTTAAGCGCTTTTTTCTGTCTTTGGTGGATGTCTACACTTTGCAAACACTTTTCTCATTTCAGAAATGTATTATAAATATAACAGTCCGTGTGTATAAAACGATTTTTAAGTATATCTGGTACAGGATAAACCTTTGCCCTTTTCGGGACAAATGGACAACGGCGTGGACATTTAGTTATATGCATTTTTATTATTTCCCATGAACCTGCTCGATCCAACCAAGCCTGTAATATTTTGATATTCGTAGTGTTCGGTGGCTTTCAAAGTTCCTTTTCCAACTATCTCTTTTCACTTCTTCAGGTTTGGGTAGCCGCTGCTGGTCAGATGTTCTTTTCGCTCGGCCTTTCATTTGGAGGAATCATTATGTATAGTAGCTATAACAAATTTAACAATAACGTTTACAAGTAAGTATATATTTTGTGTTAATGACATTTGATTGGATAACATTTTATATATTTTTAAAGTCTTTCAATTTGAAAGTCAAAGTCTGTCATTAAATACAAGTTACACAGTACTAATGGTGAAGTTTCAAACATCTGCATTTACAACGTTTGTAAATTTTATACAAAGCATAATGTTAAAAATGTCTCTTGATAAATAACAATAAATGTTGCCTAGGATTCGATATCTATACACTACAGTAATGTTTAGTTACATTGTATATATAATTTTGTTGTGTCATTCGCTATTGCATTTTGATAATTTACAATATAATAGTAGTAGTTCTGTGCGGTTTCTCGGTAAGTTTTGTACTGTTTTAGAAATGGTGCGGCTTATATATTAACATGCAGTTTGTTATAAAGTCAACAATTGCAATAGAGCATGTTGATTGTGAGTTTCAAACATCCACTCATCCACTCAGCGTTCATAAATATAATAAATAAATCAATGACAAAGTTTACTTGGTTGTATGTTTATGCTGGTTTCCTTCAGAAGGCAAGGCCATTGACAATGATTCTATGACCGGATACTACAGTTACTGTAATGATTTATATTGTTGTGTTATTCGCTATTGCATTTTGATACTTAACTTTATACTTTAGTAGTTGTGTGCGGTTTCTCGGTTATGTTATGTACTATTTTAGAAGCGATGCGGCTCAAATATTTGGATGTGCAAAGTTTATTACAAATTCAATCACAACAAAGAAAAAGAAGACTTTTCTGTTTGCAGTGACGCTTTAATTATCAGTTCCATGGATTTAGTAACAAGTATCATATCAGGGTTTGTCATCTTTACAAACCTTGGAGGAATGGCTAAGAAAGTCGGTGTCGATATTGAAGATGTTGCTAAAAGTGGATATGGACTCGCCTTTGTGGCCTACCCTGAAGCATTGTCGAATTTACCAGTCCCACAGATATGGTCCATCCTGTTCTTCTTTATGCTCTTCACTTTGGGACTAGACAGTGAAGTTAGTACTAAGTTATTTCTATATTCCTTTTCTTAACGTCAGAAAAGTAACAGTTTGGTAATCCATAGTTACCGTTATATTTAACGGCGGACGACACTCGGGAGTTGTTAACCAATAGTTACAGCGTAATAGTTATTAATCTGAAAATACCGCATTGAAGGTTCCGTGTTCACCGTCATATGCATACCATCGTTTGGGATGGATCAAAATTGTACTGTTTATTGGTTTAAATATTGAGTTGCGCTCAACCCGGGGCTAGGCGGCGTGGGCAGTAACATACATTTCCATTACTGCCCATGAACAGGCTCAATCAAACCGGGCCTGCAATATTTTCATATTTGTCGTGATCGGTGTCTTTCAAAGTTCCCTTTTCATCTATTTCAATTGACCGCTTATTGTTTTTATCATTTAATCGTAGGTAAATAACTTGAATGTCGCCAAAACTTGTAAAATTTGGTTTTATGAATTTTGGTTATGAGCAATCCAGGAAAATCAAATTTCAAGCCATTAGAATAACTCATTTTTTACAAACATGCAATATAGATTTAAGTTTCTACCAAAGTTAATGCGTGGAAAATAACGATTAAAAACCTTCGATGACGTATTTTAATGTTCAATAACCCTAGTTTTGTCATACATTTCCAGTTTGCAACGCTGGAGACTGTTTTAACATGCCTTCAAGATGAATTTGTACAATTAAGAAAATACAAGAAGCAAATCATTGTTGGATCCGGTGTTGTGCTTTACCTTCTTGCACTGCCTTGTATTACACCGGTGAGTTGTTACCAATTACTACAACGTTTACGTGTTCATATTTGATTTGCCTCATGACTCAAAATAAAATAAGAACACATACTATATTGTATGATAAGGTAGACTTGATTTCATTTGCTTTACATAATCTCGTACCAAGTGATCGAACATTTAGTATCTGTCTTTAAATGATATGACAGAGTATATTTAATTTGGTTAACTTGCCTGAATCTCATAAAGTGTGAGAGTGCATTTCATTGTTTAATGTTTCCTAAATATGGCTATTGTTTACATGCGTATTTAGTTGATATTTTTTTTTTAAATTTTCAACACTGGTTTCGTTCCCCCACCATAACACATTAGAACATCTTAATGTAGTGTGCTGTACTGTTTTGTGTTTTAGTCTGGTGATTATATTGTTAATCTTATGGACCACTATGGATGTGACTTTGCTATTTTGTTCGTTGGAGTTTGTGAGTGTATTTCTGTTATGTGGGTATACGGTAAGTGTCTCCTATAGTGCACATCGTATTTTTTTTTCTGTTGTGAGGTGTATTATTAAGTGCATTTGTCTATTGCAATTATGTGGTTGTACCGTGGGTTTTAATTGCGATTCACAACGATTGAATCAGATAACGTACATTAAATAATGTAAAAAGAGCGTTGTTTAAATGTTATGTCAGTGTTTTGTTCAAACTCACTGGAGAGTAAACATGTGTGTTCAAGTGGACCTGGTCCAGTAATAAAATGGTGAAATATGCATATCAGGAATCGCCACATTCAGAAAAGACAGCCTCCCCACACAGTCAAGAAGAAGAAAAACAAGTCAGTAACTGTAATAAATGAATGTTTTAAAAGGATGCATCCTTCTGGAACGCGGTTTCGAAACTTTTTTATCATATGAACTCTTTATCAAATATCCAGAAATGCATGTTCCGCAGCAGAGTGCAAGCAGTTATTGTAGCAGCTTTATTTGTAATGCTTAGGCGGCTTCTTATTTTTTAATTTTATTTAGTACGCATTTTCTATTCTAAGCTCATTTTATAGTTTGAAATTTGATATTCGTCGAATGTATTGTTGATCTAAAAAGCTAATAAAATTGTTAATTTTTATATTAAGTATAAAATGTATCAATTTGTTTTTATTTGAAGAACATTTTTTGCATGTTATTTCTAGGTATACATAACTTCCTCAAGGACTGCACATATATGTTGGGAAGACCTCCGAGACCTATGGTGTTCTGGGCTTTCTGCTGGACATGTTCTGCTCCTCTGCTCGTTGCGGTAAATTTGTTAATGTGTCGTGCTTTATCAATATTAATCAAAAATCATTCATCTAATTTCCAATAGTATAGTGCTGCAACCATGCTCGTTGTTATAAACTTATCTTGCTTTAAGTCACTTCAGCCGTGTACCGATAGTCAATTGATCTCAAGTATTCACTGTGTTTGTTAGTAGAGCTTAAACACGCCTCTGTATTGAGTGTAGACACGGCATCACACAAAACTCTTGTTTCTTAGGTAAACAACAAATGACCAATCATAATGGCTCAAGTCATATCCGTTTTAAGCTCTGACGCTTTAGCTAAATGAATTCCAAAGAGATTTCTATTAAAACTACATAACAACTTATAATATGTAGATGGTGTTTGTTTGTTTTAGTGAAATATCGATTTTTTTCACGAGTGAAAGTAAAACATTAACTTTTACCAGTGGCGTTGCCATTCAGATCTTTATTGCTTTGCTGAACAAATTTCTGAAATGAAAAAAATCTCTTTCTATTTTAAAGGCATTGTTCATATACCTGTTCTATTTTTAGGCACTGTTTTAATACCTTTTCTATTTTCCAGGCACTGTTTATCTACCGAATGATTAAATACATACCCCCAAAAATTTCGGACGATGTTCCTTTCCCAGAATTCGCTATGATTATTGGATGGATTATGACGGTTATTGTTTTAATTCCAATTCCAGGAACTTTGATTTACACTTTTATAATAGCAAAAGGAAATTTCCTTCAGCGCCTGCGAATGATAACTAACCCGACTTCCGATTGGAAACCAAATGATGGTAGTGATTCTCAGCCTCTTGATATTCAATACAAAGATGGCATCCTGCATGGATTAGACAACCCGGGAGCAGTTTTCACCCATCTTTAGATATCTTCCTTCGTTTGTCATAATATTTCATCGAAGAAATCTTTTTGCATGGCCTACCCTAAATACAAGCTCAGGGTGACACTTGTCTTGCTTCCAAATACATGTACGTTGTTGAGCACAGGGAAGATTGAACATGGATTTTGCTTTATAGAGTGTTTTGTGTTGCCTTGGATACTGACATAATTTTGTTGAATCATGACTTATCTTGTATTTTGTACTTTTGTTTCTTGTTGCGTACGATATTGACATTGTGGGGTGTGGTGAGGATGAGTTATGGCTGAGTGGGGGGCATGCTAATCAACTGCAGCCATCTTTAAGCAACATTATTTTAAGGTTTTATATCTGATTTTAATTGTGAGTGAAACTTTATCAATCTATGTATACTGCGTTACTTATTAACACTTATAAGCTCAGATGATTTAAAATAAATTCATACTTAAGTCTTTAATGTAAGTTTTAGGCATTTATTGCAGTTTAAGGTAGATGGACTCGTTCGTGACGTTAGGAGGGTGAAAATGGACTGTCTCGCAGATTGCAATGAAATTCACACCACAGATAGTTCAAATCATTTACTTTTTGGAAATGATAATTTTTTTTCGGTATGTGAGGTCACTTTTTCATGAAAAGCGCCACCTTGCGGTCAGTGTTTTTCTGGTAAATTTTGCCGTTAACGGCTTGTAAACAAAAACTGAAGCATGTTTAAAGATACATTTTACATAGAATGAAAGTAAAATATGTATTTAATAACATGTTCAAAACGAAAATGAGAAATTAATCTTTGTTTTTGTTTGATTTCAAATATCATGCTGCTAGTGCGTCTACATTTGCCCGTCGAAAAAACGACGACGCCAACGGTTTGTAGCGTTATAACTTTCTTAAATGGACGGTGACATATTGATTTTATGATATTTACAAAATCCTGAGATATTTCTGAAGAAAATAAGTTAAAAAACAGGGGATCATCCCGGCATTTTTTTTGCAATTCTCGATTGAAATAAAAAATTGCATATTTCTTTACGTTTATGACGTTCCGCCCGAAACGACGTTTGTAACGAATGGCATCTGACTTGTGTTTTTAACGCATGGCATCTGATTGGTGTTGGTTATTGATAATACAGAGATTATTACATAATGCTAAACAATGATTAAGATTTCATACAGCAACATTGAAATAATTTCAGAGAATAAGGGCATTATCTATTAGATAAA
The DNA here is from genome assembly GCA_038501625.1 of Corbicula japonica. Classification (NCBI taxonomy): domain Eukaryota; kingdom Metazoa; phylum Mollusca; class Bivalvia; order Venerida; family Cyrenidae; genus Corbicula; species Corbicula japonica. The sequence continues at coordinate 258,453 of JAZAYU010000143.1, forward strand.
TTGAATGGATTGAAGTTAGAACCATTTTACAAGTTACTAATTTATATCTTACATATAATATAAATATAATATGCTCATTTTCATAAACTACTAATGCACATGTTACTTTTAAGCAGAAGTCTTTAAGGTGAGTAGAAAACCGCGAAAAATAGCGACGTAAACAACGTCACTTCTTTTTGATTGTTATTTCACGGAAGCAGTGCGTTGCGGGTACGTGTTCCGTTAATCTAAAGAAATAATAAATATGGCAGCTCAAATCGGCGGAAAATTTGTTTCAAAAAGCTGTCAAAATTCTCTAAGTAACTTGGATGCAACGAAGTTTGTTAAATTAGATGAAAAAGGTGACAATGTGCCCAAACCTAATGCAAACATAGATAAGACTTGGCTAACTGGGCGACGCATAACTGAACTCGGTGTGTTAATAGGAAGACTTGAGGCGTGTGCGAGCTGTCGGCAGCCACTGAGCTTGTCTGACATATACAAGGAAACGATTTATGCCCTCGGATCGATTTTTCACATTCTATGCAAAAACTGTGGACATGACAATTCTATACCCTCGGGGAAGAGACATAGTACCACATCAGAAAACTACAATAACGGATCAGCGCGATGTTTTGACGTGAACACCAAGGTGCGTTATCTTCAATTATTAGCGTTCATTGTATCATTGTTGAATTAAATAATTTCTGTTTCACCAGGTTTATAACTAAAACAAGTCTTAACATTAACATTATCATAAAAAGATTTAAAACGTTTTAAGATGTAAAAAATGTGAGAGTTTATGTACCGCGCTACTGATATTTGAGGTTCTAATGTAATAACACTGGCGTCTGCTACTACAAGTGATATTTCATTTAATGGAATAATATATATATATATATATATATATATATATATATATATATATATATATTGTCTGTCATACTAAGCACTGGTTGTCTTAAAATTTTCTTTTGTACTTGGTTTAACGCCAAAGCGTTCAGATACACAGTAGATCTATGATGGTTAGAACAACCGAAACCCATCGTTGTTGGTAATGAATACAAATATAGTTTGTATAGTTTTCTTTGCTTTACAGTGTTACCGAATGGTCATTTTTAAAACATATAAAAATATAACATATCCAGAATAATTATAATAAAAATATTTCTGTATACTTTTAGTAAAAAAAATGTTTATAAAAATAAATAATAATGCTTTCTAAATTTTTTTACATTGCAAATCGGGCAAATCGCATAGGTAAAGAATGGGATTTATTATCTCCCTTTTTTCAGACAGATACACTTGTTTCTAATTTGCGTGGCCCAATTTTACAGAGCACAGAAAATTCAATCAATTTCACATTTTCAAATTGCTTTAAGCATTTCTATCTGGGAAAAATGATCTTTCAAACGTAGTTGCCGGTTTTTCTTTTTTCTTTTATTGGTTAAATAAATTCTTGCTCTTTCTTCCTAACTAAGTTTTGCTGTGGCTGGGAAGGCTATATTTGCTGAGTGTATTACATTTTCATGATTTTTTGATATGGCAATTTCACTATTACAGCTATGATCAATGCTGGAGTTGGCGAACAGCAGATGAACAATATTCTTGCTGAGCTCAATTTGCCAGTTGTGAGCAAGACTACATTGAAAAGGAGGGAGAGAGAAATTGGTGCCACCATGGAAAAGGTCGCTAACGATTCGTGTTGGAGGGCAATTGAAGAAGAAAAAATGATAGTCGATGAGTCGAATTCCGAAAGCAGGTAGGTCTGGGGGCCATACGCAATGCCATTCCTGGAATTGGCTCTTTATTTAAAGTTATAACAAACTCTTGCGGAAAACAACAATTTTGCAATCAGATATTGCTAACATATGCTTACAATACTTGAAAATTCCCTTCCGGAGATATCTGGGCCCAAGACTCATAAACCTGAGTTTGAAATGAGTCTTAAATCTCAAGCATCTGATAGGCTGAAATGGCGTCTGGTTGTCATTTCAGCCAATCAGATGCTTGAGATTTGAGACTGGTTTCCAATCTTCGTTTTATGATATTGAACTTATTGGCGTTTTCTTAACATAATTTTTTGCAGCCACTTTTTCAATATATTTATTTTTTCCTCTGGCGTGTACAAAATACCATTATCAACAGGTTATATATAATGTCATTTTATTGTTTAATGAACGTTCAATGCCGCTTAAGATTAGATTTAATTTTATACATCTAATATCATGCCGCCAGTTACACTTAGGAGAATGTTGTGCATGGTGTAAATTTAATATCTGCGGGTACTATTGAAAAATAAGAAATGTTTAATTCATTTAAGAAATAGCAGTGAAATGATTAAAACAGTTCAGCATCGGAAAATACTGTCGCTTTAAAACTTAATTTTTTATCGGAGTGATACAATGCATTCCGTCTGAAATTCGTTTATTATGTGACAGAGAAAATTATTTGTCTGTAAACGAAAAATAACATATCGAGAAACACCAGAAGTCAAATTCCTTTAACAATATGTAATTTCAGTAACAACGGAGTTTCAACCGAGGTATCATCCGACGGTGCCTGGCAGAAGAGGGGAACGGGCCACAGCAACAATAGTTTGTCAGGAATGTGCACTGTTTATTTCAGACTAGCACAGACAGATTTTCTTGTACATTCCTCACCTTGTTCATACATATGTTGTTCAGGTGTTCGCCAATCAAGCACAAATGTTCCAACTCTGATTTTTTAAGAGAATTGGTGCATGGGGTGATGCCTCGTTAACCTGAGGAGATTACCCATTAAATATTTATGACAAATAAAACATCTTTCTATAAATTATATCTATGACAATTTATAAACCATCAGAAATTAAAAGTATGTAAAATGTGAAATACTTATTTACGTTACGTTTTTCCAGGTCATGTGACTGTTTGGAAAATGTACCAAAAAATGCGTAACATATGAAACTGCTAAGAAATCTTGCCGTGTCTGTAAGATTGCGCGACGGAAAAGATTGAAATTAGAAAGCACGACTGTAGAAAGAACTGGTGCAGCTCATCGAAAGGAATGGAGCCTTTCTTAACCGTGAGATGTCTGCAAAAATTAAAGCAGCATGGTCTCGATGTTAAGAAAATAACAATGGATGACGACTCGTCAACATACATTAGAGCCAAACGAGCTTTGTTCCCAGATCTTAAAAAAAGTGGCGACAAAAATCACGTTATAAAGAACATGGCACATGGACTTTTCAAAATGAAACAAAATCATAAATCATTGACAGTTGGAGTTATTAATTATTTGAGAAAATGTTTTTGATACGCAATACCTTAAAACCAAGGAAATCCCAAAACTTTAAAAAGAAATATAAGCGCAATCGTCCCACATGCGTTTGGTGATCATAAGATCTGCAATACTGACTGGTGCATGTCCCAGAATGAAGAATATGTGCATTCTTTGTTGCCAAATGGCAAAGATGTACATGGACTTTCCATGCGACAAGATCTGGAAGAGGAATTTATGAAGTACACGACTGACGAAATGACTGAAAAATTATCAAATCTACAGTCGACAAACATAAATGAAAATATCAACAGCATGATATCAAGAAAGGCCACCAAGACGCTGCACTACTCGGAATCTGAAAGTCTAGACTTTCGAGTAGCTGCAGCAGTTTCTCAGAAAAATGAAGGACATGGGTATATTGTTATGGTAAACAAGATATTTATGTATTTTATATTTTTAAATTTGTTAGAAGCTAGTATTTCAATTTCAATCGTTAAACGTTCACTCATATTCACTCATATTCCAATCATATTCCATGATCTTATCGACATCTATTATGCAGACTAATATGGAAAAATTTTAGAAAATGTTAACAATCAAATATTACAAATGCACTAATAACGAATTATGAATAAAAATTATATTTTGATATTTCAGCCAAAGATTTCTAAATGTAATCAATGTTGAATCCTTTTATCATAGGTTAATGAAGTTCATGGATTATCGCCGGGGAAATTTACAAGTAAGCGATGTAATTCCTTGGGCAAAAAGAGAAATTCTGCGGCGGAAATGCATAAATCATTAAAGCAGAATAAACGACGCCTGCAATTAAAAGTAAGTTTCTTTTATCTGCTGTTAGGTTATATCTGCGAACAAGTAGTTAGTAATTGCTTTAAATTATTTGCTTTAACATTTTTTGTCAACCGCTGTTTAGTGCTTTTTAGGCAGACATCTTAAGAAAATTCAGAAAACAATACTTTAAGGAAATTTGAAACAGTTATAGCATTGCCTTACAGTAACGGTCACTGGAGTTATTTCATTTATCGGTACACAGCTTCCGTTTCACGCGAGTTAGACTTTTACTTGCCCTCACAAGTCCAATATTTTCCTGATTCATACTCCCTAAATAAGTTTGTGTCCCGGCTGTTAACATATGCTGTTGTCATTTAAAGGAAGAAAGGTATCTATGTGAATCGACTTCAGAGGTGAGGGAAGGGAAAACTTATGAAGCTTGTATCGATGCAGCAGACGACATTACAGCGACGGATATCGAGGTCATTCCACCGCCACCAGTTTGCACCCAGTTAACCGGAAGTTCGTCAGCAACGAAAGATTCTGTGGTTGTGTTTGACCTTGAAACAACTGGCTTAGGTATAACTACTTTTATGTACTCTTAATTAGATGTAAGGCAACTGACATTTAAGACATCGATGAAACGAACGAAAATAACATTCAATTCTTATTACAAAGCACCTAACTTTTTCCCTTTCGCAATTTCTCCACGGGCATTGGAATGAAACATGTGACTGATAGTTTGTTCATATTGCAGCTCTTTAACCAACAGGTGTCGTTTTATCTCAGAAAAGATATATATGTTTTTCTTGAATTCAATTTCAGGGATGGACTCGTGCATTATACAGATTACAGCCAGAATGTTGTCTAACAACAGGACATATACTACTTATGTAAAACCAGATTGTAATTTTATTCGACGTAAGGTGACGTGTCTAACAGAAATAGAAATGCACAATAAAACAATGTACTACAATCTTACAGCTGTCGACTCGACCGATTCAAAGTCAGCGCTTGAAGGATTTACCCAATGGCTCTCCACGGTTCAGTCCCCTGTATTGCTAGCTTATAATGCCCGTTTTGACGAAAGAATGCTTGTTCATGCATATAATAAGCATCATATTCCTTTCCCCGAAATAAGAGGCTTTTCTGACACTTTGCCATTATTTAAAGCACACTTTCCGGCAGAAAGAGTTACAAACAATCCTCCTTGGTTACAGATTTGCTTCAAACACGGTATGATGAGCATAACGCTGTTGAAGAGGTGATTTGCTTGTTCAGTTAGTTCTTCTGATTCCAAATTTTGAAAAATCATTAAATATATTTTCACTTAGGAAGTACAATATACAATAACATGTTCACAGAATGAAAAACTTTTTAAAGATTCATACGTTATTCTAGTCGATAAAAAAGTTTTGACAAAGAAGGCAGCTCAAACTTTTGCACGCAGTGGATTAGAGTCATGCAAGTTAAAGTTGTTTACGAACGATCAGGTTGTGAGGGCTTGACGTGTATTTTGATAGAAAGGCTGAAGAAAAGTTTCTCAAAACCACTGTCGTCATTGATCAAGTATTTTGATACCATAGCAGCTAATACAGATGTTGATACGACACTTTTATAAACCAGTTAGCTGTAAGTCAATAATGAAAAGTACATGTAATATTTATAGGTACGATAATTGTGAATGTGTTAAAATTAACCGCTAACTGTAGCTACAAACCTAGTGCATAGAAATACTGGTTAGAAAAATATTTAAAATGTTTATATTCTCCCTAACTGTAGCTAGAACTGTTACTTTGATGAAGTTATTTGCGGAAATAAATACTTCAATATACTGTAAACGACGTTGTCACAAATATTGATGCAATTTTTTATTTCAACCGAGAATTGCAAAAAAATTGCCTGGATGACCCTCTGTTTTTTTAAACTTATTTTCATCAGAAATATCTCAGGATTTTAAAATATCATAAAATCAATATGTCACCGTCCAGTTAAGAAAGTTATAACGCTACAAATCGTTGGCGTCGTCGTTTTTTTCGACGGGAAATGTAGACGCACTAGCAGAATGATATTTGAAATCAAACAAAAACAAAGATTAATTTCTCATTTTCGTTTTGACCATGTTATTATGCATATTTTATTTTCATTCTATGTAAAAATGTATCTTTAAACATGCTTCAGTTTTTGTTTACAAGCCGTTAACGGCAAAAATTACCACAAAAACACTGACCGCAAGGTGGCGCTTTTCATGAAAAAATGACCTCACATAACGAAAAAAAGTATTATTTCCAAAAAGTAAATGATTTGAACTATCTGTGGTGTGAATTTCATTGAAATCTGCGAGACAGTCAATTTTCACCCTCTTAATGTCACGAACGTGTCCATCTACCTTAATATAGAACAGTTATAATGGATGCACACTAAACCTTAATCTGTATGTCCTGAAAATATACGTCAAAAGTGGAATAATTCTAGAGGGTTCATTCATATTTCGGCACAATCAGACGTTACATTCATGCGTATTTGATACTATTAAGATAAATCGCTCGGACATTATTAGCAACATGGTTACATACTTTTAGATGTTTCAAATGCGAATTTTCAAGCAAAAACTGATTCTGAATAACGTAACTGGTGAACAGCTTTAAAAATCTGGAAGATATGTGCCATATAATATGTTCGCAGCATACAAATTATTCGTTATATAGTAAAATGATCATACATCTGAGTTAGGGCCATCATGAAGACAACGTCAATGGTTTTGCTAAAAAAGTAAATAACTTTCTTTAAAAATAAGCTTAAGAAATAAAACATTAAAATTATTTTTTCTAATGTGTGTTAAAGATAAATGGCAAAATGGTGCGCAATTTAAAACCATAGTTTTGTATTAGACTGGTAATTTCTGATTACAGAGAAACTACATGCACCGAAAGTGAATTGGTCATCAGTTGTTTACGTTTACAATTTATGCTAGTTTCGTTGATTCCTTATGGTAAAACGTGTTATATGGAAATGAGTGTTATTTGAATTTAATGTCTCCTTTATGTTTATTGATGTAAATGAATTCATTGTCATTTTATTACATAACATGCATGTAATTTTCACCATATTTCATTGAAAGGGAGGTTATTATAAAACGTGACAATTAACAATAGTTTTATTTTTTTAATGTTGTTGTTTGCTAACGTCTCATGTTTTGTAAAATGGGTTGCTGTTAAAGTTAACACACAATTCGGGGCAAATATCCAATCGCATGACCTTTTTTTGCATAAATTGCATTACTGACATGTAATAACAAAGCACTGGATACCGCGCGTTAAACTTTTCCAAGTCAATCATTTAAATATAAAACACAATTCACATACTGTTTTGTCAATATGTTACGGAAAGAGATTAAAGTCAATGTCTATCTGAAAACAGTTTAAAACAAAACGTGACAAATCAAGTGATGATATTATGTACAAAGGGGGACAACTATGGTGGAAGACGTAAATCTTAGTACGTCTTTGTTAAGTTACCGAACTGGACATTTGTCTGTGGTTTTGATATTTTGGGTTTTCACAGTGCTAAATTCACTTTCCAGCATGGCAGTAAGGCATAAAGCATTAATAGTCTAGAAATTGAATATAAATAAGAAATTGATTAAGAATTAATCTTTACAAAATACATTTCGTAAAGATAAAAATGTTTCAACTTATGCTATTTTTTCTGAAAGATATTTGCCAAGTATGACCTTTATTCTTCATTTTTATTTTTTGTCAACATCAAAGCATGTAGTTGCAGTAAAACTTAAACACGTTTGTGAGCAGTCAATGCTGAATATGCTTATGTGATCCATTTCGTCAAACTCTCAGATTTTCATAAACATTATGATTCCCTGCAAATAAAACAAATTTAAATGAATAGAATAAATTAAATAGTATTGACATGAACAATTCATTATAAACAGTGTATTAAAGACATTGGCTTATCATGAATGATCTGAAACTGATGATAACAAAATGTACGTAAATAAATATCAGAACGTGTAGTATTTAGTGTTCTCGTAGCCTGGATTCCAGGCGATGAAGTTTTGTGTTTTCTTTAATTTCCAACTATTTATCTTAAGTCAGTCTATAGCCCTCTCTAAACTTCAGACTCTCTCTCTCTCTCTCTCTCTCTCTCTCTCTCTCTCTCTCTCTAAATGCAATGAGATAGACAATAGACTGGCTAAAATAAACATTTTGTTATGGTTCATTGGTTCATAAAATATCAAAAGACAAACAAACTTCTAATCAAATTCGTGGCTTATCTAGCATTGTCGCATTTTTGTAACATAATCGCGAACCAGCCTTCATGCGCAACTGATAAATAACTTTCCATCCTGTTTACAATACAAGTAATGTTAACAAGCACATCACCTTTTTTCAAAATAATTTTGAAATTAACACGATTAACACTAGCTAGAAATCGATTTAAATTCAAATCACTTTTACATGCTGCATAATTATGGATTGTTAAAAACCTTTGTGTTACACCATAAATTCATCTAGTTTTCTTAAACAAAGCCATCGTTTCCTTTTAAAATCTACCTTTGTTGAACTGCCGATATGGTGACAAATTTTGAAAGTGGTTATCTGCACCTGTTAAAAAGGTAAGAAATGTGTGCGTAAAGGAGTATTTTGATGAAACTATCATTGCATACTTGGCTGCAAACAATTAACGTCTTCTTAATTTTAACATTTCTGTTTCGCTTTTCATTTATATCAAACAAGTAATATGAGATAAGTGATTTATAGAACATTTAAAAAATTTGGAAACGCATGTGATTTACGAGGTCCGCGTAAACTATCGTAAGCTTAATATTAAGCTGTGAACTGAGTAGTAAAGTTGTTTGAATGTCGAAAGAAACGGTAAACGACATTTCCATACATTGTACTTTGCTGTGCATACATACTCTGCATCAAGAACACTAGTTTGTAAATCGGGTACAACGAGTTACTTGTCAGCCCATGACAAGAACAACTGTAAAGTAATTATTACAGAATATATGCTATTTTGCTATTTATGTAGACTAAGTATTAACTAATCAATTAAAGTAGCTTTTATTTGTTTAATCATTTGATTTAGTAGATTGTATATGATGTCAGTGAAAACAGCAAGTCCAAATATTCGTGCATCATATTATTATAACCTCTCGGCGACTTTGTCTTCAATGATAATAGAAGAAAGAGAAGGAAGTTGTTGACAGAGATGTCTTAGGTATGGAAGGCGTTCAATGTATATATCTTGTTATGGTCTATAGTATGGGCATATTTATCAATTCGAAGTAAATGCTACAATATCATGATCATAACGCTACTGAAAGGCTTTATTGAATTACCTAAATTTGTTTGAAGGATTTCGTAAACATTAGCTGGAGCATGATGAACTGCCTGGTTGCCAATAGAAGCATCTACAAAAATACACAACACTAATTACTATTTTTCAAACATTTTCTTTCTTTATTTAGTAAGTTAGCAGTCATGATTAAGAATATTAGCGTTAGAAGCGGACAAACTGGATCATTTTGACAAAATTAAAATGACGAAGGATTAATCAAACATGAAATTGCATTAAATTGATAACATGATAATCTCGTTTCTTTATATATTGCAAACAAAGTTTAATATCATGAAATTCGCTGCAAGAATTAACTTAATTTAACATTAATTTTATATATTGCTATATCGAGCTTTGCTCAATATTCATGGCATATTACTGAAAAGGTGTACTAAAATTAATATTCTTAAAAATATTCACCAATAAAAACAAAAGAGCTGCAGATTCGAAGCGGAGTGTTAAGAGCGCATCGATACATGACATATTAAAATACTTGGAATGCAATCGAAATAAATAGGATTGAAATTGGAATGAAATCGGAATGGTTTCAAGTGTTAAGTGGATCGGCATTGAATCGCCATGGAATAGGCAAAATTATCAGTTTGAAATTCATGATTTTCAGTAATTTATTTACCTGCATCAGTGGTGATGAGTTCATTGACGTTTGCCGATTCTTGTTTCCTCTTTCTTGTGTTTTTCCTGTCAAACAATACGATGGAAGCCCACATGTGAATATCATAACAAATATTTGTTATATTTTACGTGGTATTGTTGATGTCATGTGTAATGGCACAATGTTTACATAATTGTTTGAAATTATAATATTAACAAAACCAAGCGATTAATTTACTTTGAAAATATTGATATATAGGAAACTTTAATAAATTCTAGAATGGACTGTCGCACAGTACAACAACTGCAACCAGAAACTGTAAACTGTGTACTCTTCAAATGAAAAGTCTACCGGTCAGGAAAACAATTTATAAAAGTACCCGAATCTTGTTCGGCGTCGTTTAAGTACTACTATAATTACAAACTATAAGATTGTCGCTAAAGTGACTGCTGAAATTGACCCTCCTACAATTCCAGATAGTCTGGTGATGTGATCATACCCAGTCGGTGATTCAACGGCTACAAAGACAGAATGTGAAAATGTTATTGTAACCTGAAATGTATTTATAATTTAAATTTTGCAAGAAAACGATTTTCATACTGTTTCATAATAGCAATGAGGCTAATGGTATCTATCATTTAGACAACATGTCTGGTAAAGTTTTGATTACAATATACAATTAAATAACCAACAGATCGGGATTTTAAGAACTACATGTAAAGCAGTAGACTTAAGAAAGCATACTGTGTTCCATGTAATACAAAGTTTAATTTCTGTTGTCAACCATATTTATATGACTCGATATGACTTGTAATTAATTGTGTAATGTGTCATGCAATTATTCTTCGAAACAACATCATTCTTTAAAATTTACGAATCGAAAACACTGTTATCACTGATTAATGTGTTAAGAATCGCTATAATTTTCTATTATATTGCTGAACAGTCCAAAAATATGAAGCATAGTTTAATCTGTATATTACATGCTATATACAGATCAAGAAAACAACTAATATTAGATCACACCATAATTGGATGTTCTACATGGCCGCTTTCAACATACCCTTACCTGGGGACAAATGGTATCGAACCGATATGGTTAAGGTTTAAGACATAGAAGTCAATATTTGGTCTGATTTCTTAATACGCAGTCTAGACAGTTGAGTAGTCTCGTTGTAGGCTCTGTGCTAATCTAAAAGCGAAATTTACGGTGTACCGGGATTTAATGAATCTATTCCTTTAAGACCAGAAAGCACTAACAAGTTATTGTCGATTGACCGCGACAGTCGGCAAACACCGCTCTATCCTCTGTGGAACAGATCATTTAGTTAAAAATACGCTCTAGCATGTAAAGGAAAAGTAAACGAATTAAAAAGTAAAAGACTTACCTTTTTGGTTGTTATAACAATTTCCTCTTAATATCTAACAGTTCCTACTTTATTGAATGCATACACCCATACCATATACTGGCTTTCACTTTTCAAGCCCGTTAAAGTTGTATTTATCTTTCTCTCATCTGTATCTGGGATCGACGAGCTGTTGGTCCATGCAACAAATGACAATATTCGGTAACTCACAATGAATGTTTGGGGTGATCCACCATTAAATCCGCGTTCCCACCAAACAGTAACCGATGATGATGTTAGAGAATTCTCGTAGTAACCAAGTTGAGAAGACGTTGTTGGTTTTTCTGGAATATTGATTGAAATATCTACGAAAAAAAACATGTTTCATACACGGGATAAGCTAATACATGTAGTTATAAATACTATACTATACTATTATTAAAAGAAATATTATTACTTGTTTATCTGTTACTCACAAATTAGCAAATTTGAGAATGAAATAATGTTACACACAGTTGCACTTTGTACATCGAAACAGTGTTCAGGTCTGTGTTATGTTCGTTATAGCATCAATCTATGAAATTTCATTTATTTTATTATCAGCACAACTTAATTAGTTAAATTCATCATATTTTTTTCTAGCAAATTTCTCTCTCCTCATTCCAAACAACACGTTCAGTAAGTAATTATTGTATGTACAAAAACAACTTACCTACAGGTCTAAGATTAAATAGTCTCACAAAAGAACCAAATGCATTTCTAACTACGAGCACATATTGGCCATAATGACTCCTGGTGATATTTTTTATTGTTAAATCCACATTTAATTTCGCTGCTGATGTGTTAGTAATTTCAATAACACCCTCCTCCAAACGAGCACCATCTTCTCTATACCAATCAAAGCTTGGAAATGGATAAGCCAAAACGGTAGAGCTGATGGTAACTGGAACGTGAAGGTCACTGATGATCTGATCTTCTTGTACCAAAGATGATGCTGGCCGAGGATAACCTTTATCGAAAGTTATCGTTTTGTTTATTATTGTCAGGCGTAAATAACAAGTAAAAGTTATAGTATATTTTCAATCTACAAGTTTTAAAACATGTTGAAAAAATATCTAAGATTCTGCTTATTATCATCAATGAACCGTTTAAATCATAGTTGTCAGATGAAAATGGAAAACATTGAACCGAGCTATCTGCTGTTTAATGGCGTGGGGAGACTGTGTTTTTGGTTGTGGCAATATCAGATAGGCATATTCCACTTTTTCGTAAAATATACATGTTTTTGCATACTTTATATTCACTTAATTTTTGCTTTTAGATGCTAAAATTAAACGGATTCCATTCTTAAAAACTGCATAATTATATACTTCATGGTGCATAAAACGTTACGACTCTGATCATTTTATAAACCTATGCTCTCTTTTTCTTTCTACAGTTTGGTGATATGGGGAGGATGTGCCTTCAGAATGTCATTCCTCATATACAGAGTTCACTTCTTTGCATCATAGTTGGGTCCCGAGTAAATAATATGAAAACCAAAAGTGCATTTTTGTTAAAACTTACTAATTTCTATTTATTGCTGTCTCTAATATTTATAGCTTATCTAATAGAATTTGAGCAAATGTAATTGTGTAAGTGAATAAATTTACTTTACGTACAGTTAACGAAAAGTTGAAGCTGTTTTGTCGCTCGTCCGTCTTTGTTTAAGGTGTTGTTTCCGAAACACGTGTATAATCCAGAATCAGTGCATGAGACGTTTGTCGTGTGATTCAAAACATTTGTATCAGCGCTGTTAGATAGAACTTTTCCATTGAACGATAGTTCTAACACGGCTCTAGGTTTGCTTTCGGCATTGCATACTAATACCACAGTGTTATTTTCGTTGACAATCACTATGCTGTCATTCTCGTGCTGTGTTACGTAAAAGCCTGCAATATGAGCTTTATCTGAAATAACAAGAGAATTTACTAATAAAATAATACATTTTATAATTTATATGTTGTCAAATAGTAAAAAACTGTGGAATTTATATATGCATTTTTATTTCAATACACGTATCTCAGAAATAGGTTATACCTATACATTTTTAGTATTTTACTGATGATACATGTACGTGGTATAATTTCGGTGGAGTTACAAAATAATTTATTATACTGTTCAGCTAACAAAATAAATAAAGAATATCATTCATACATAGAACATCAAGGGTGAATGTTTGCTTGACGGAACCTAGGTGTAAATAATGTTAGTATTATATATTAGATTATATTTATACATAAGAAGTGGTATCAGTTTCGAGGCCTTCTACAATGTGCCTACAAAATCTGTTTTTATCCCATGTCCTACAACTTAAAAGGCATAATAATACATGCTTCTAAAAAACGATTCAAAGTGTTCTTACACAAAACTTCAAGATTGAAGTATTTCCATACGCTCCCATTTATACCTCTCCCATATGTTGGAACCATAGAAAAGTTCAACTTGCACGTATAGTTTCCAGTTTCTTTTCTCTTCACATTTCTTATGGTTAAGTTGCCGCTTTTTACTTCTATACCATTGTTTGCTATCAACGAGACTGTATCGTTAGTAACTTTTCCGAGAATGATGGGACAAATGGCATCGACATCATCTCCCTCGATTACTATCATGTCTGGTATATTTTCCATATCAGACGGATCTGTAAAAAAACCGGCTTAAATCAGTCTGTGATGCACAATGTTGATAAAAATGCATCAAACAGATTATTGCAAGATTCACAGTAAGGTTTCTTGTTTTAACATTAACATGCTAAGCATTCTGAAGTTTTTTCATGACAAGTCATTAATTATTTTACGTTTGGAAAGTAAAGCATTTACGATAATATACTCACAGAGAACATTCACAAAGTACGTTTTGCTAGTAGTTCAAACAGTTGTTTTGTTTTCTGAAATGTCTGTCATGTTGTTCGACGCAAAGCATGTAATGTTGCCGCTTCGAAATCTGTCAGAATTAAATTTAAGCTCTGAAGTTCTTGATGAGTACACGCCTTCCCACCGATAGTATACGGGCGATGGATTGCCGTTCGCCGAGCAGACAAAGTTTAGTTGTGTATGTTCCAAAATAGTAACGTAAAGGGATATGCTAATTGTGTCGAATGTTGAAGAACGTAAACTCACATTGACATCTTGTGGAGGGTCTGTTGCAAGAAACAATATTACAATACTAAAATAACACAAATAACAATAGCAAACAGAAACGCCAAATAGTCTATCATTTGTAAACATATAAATCATTATAGCCATATGTCGTACATATGTACCAAAAACAGAAAACGCAGCCGCCCCATATAGCCAATACAGAATACACGGACTCACTGGTGTACAACCATATCGATATATCTGGACTCTTTGTGTTTTTTTCACTATTTGTCCTTGAAGAGCAAACATAATCAACCGTTATTAGTTTGAGTAATCAGAATTCGTTCCTAAACTAAAGTTTTTATGTTTTAGGCCAAATTCACTCATAGATTTCAGGTTATAATACTGAGTGCTATGGAAGAGAAGATTACAAACTAAACGAAAAATTACCATCAATTCATAGAAAGACATACAAGAGGTTTTTCATGGAGATGCACGAAACGAAAAACAAATCATAGCGAGGTAAGATATTAAACCTATCCGGTTATATAGCCAGATCTGTCTCTTTTTCGAACGTTGAAAAGCCAAGTTGAACTATTATGTTTATGATTCCCTCTTAATCATATAGATAAATTTTGTCATGTGATTTTTTTCAGAATAAACATCATAACACTAACTAAACAAACTCTTATACCAGATATTGAATCTAAATTATTATGAAATTTCATGAAATGATACAGTAAAAATTTAGTTTTATCAATTTTTATTAACTTGACTTTTAAGGAATATCATCCAGTGCCTATTAGCTTTTTAAGAAAGAAGAAAGTTAATTGATATAATAAAAGATAGTGTTGCTTACAAAGGACATCCACGATCACAAACACACTGGAATGAAAGCCATATTGATAGTGTGATTGGCAGGCGCACTTTTTATTGCTGAAACGAGATGCATTGAATCGAAGAAGTTGCGTTGTATCATTTACTGTGTATGTGTCCACCAGAGCGGTATTATCGAAGGTCCAGTTTAAAGTCGTTCGTGGATTACTTTCAGCAATTGAACATAGCAAGTAACCAATACTGTGTTCTACTAATGAATACATACTTCCATTAGCGAAACCTTGAATAGCCGGGGGTCCAGGCGGGGGTCTGAAATGTTAAGAAAATTTAAAGCAATTAAAAAACATGTTCATAGTCATTCTGCAATATGTTGCGCCTATGACCGTTCCAAGGGGTAACCCAAAAGATTCTCGTTTTCGTTAATTTTTCGTGCTATCTTAATTGACATTAATATTCCTATTAACCGTGCGCTCGTTTTATCTCTACGTTTTTGTTTCGTTGGCAGGCTTTGTTTTCTTAGTGTGGCGATTCCTGATATGCACTTTTTTTTAAATACATGGTATGTGAGAGGAAACATTAAACAGATTTCAATCA
Organism: Corbicula japonica; assembly: GCA_038501625.1. Taxonomy (NCBI): domain Eukaryota; kingdom Metazoa; phylum Mollusca; class Bivalvia; order Venerida; family Cyrenidae; genus Corbicula; species Corbicula japonica. The sequence continues at coordinate 274,358 of JAZAYU010000143.1, forward strand.
GAAATAAAATCGAAATATTCAGAATTTGAATTATATATATTTGTTTTCGTTCATGAAAATGACTTTACTTATACTTGCATGATTTGTTGTAGAACCAATTGATAACGAATGGATAACCCAATGTTTGAATATATATCTACACGCTTACATAGAATGCTGAAAGAAATTTCTTTTGAGGCTACCTGTTTCGCTGGTTCGTTACTGGCAACGCATTGCAGTTTCTGTCCGTTTAGCGTTCTGTTAGTTATGACGCTAAAGGTCGATACAGTTTGCCACAGCCCCTCGTGGTTTTGTGTATGCGTAGTTCTTGTCCAGGTCAAAGACGTAGAACAGTTCAATACTTCTCCATCGTATTTCGAAACATGCACACAAATAGATGCATTTGGACGAACGTATGATGTACTGCACGTGATTGAAACGAAGTCATTTTCCTTCAAAGTGACCACGTCATTATAAATGTTTGTGCTGTTGATAGTTAGTGAGACAAAATGCAAGCGGACTGAAAAAGGTAAAGAAATTTACTAATATTTATAGACGTAACATTAATCCACAACAGCGTTGAACAATCGCATGTCAGACAACATATGATGCATTATGTAATGTGCACTATTGGGGAGGGGGGGGGGGTCTTAACTGATTTGACACATGCCTGACAAAGGATCAATATAGATACAGACGTCTTTATATTCGAAAAAAAACACATACATATCGAGTTTGATATAATTCAAATTCACAGTTTGTCGTTGTTTTATTATACATGTATAGTAACGCTTCTTATTTCAACAAATATGGTCTAAGGGTTGTGTGTTCGAATCCTATGAGAAGGGAAACTTGTTTGATTCTTTTTAAAGTTATTTTATTACAATGTTCTTTCATGTAGACATAGACAAAAATGCCATTAAAATTGCAAATTCCATGTAAGCTTTAATTAAACAGGTTAAGATGTCGCGATTGAAACTTACTCAATCACAGTTTTCTACGCTGCATGGAGAAAGGCTGTGTACATATTTTACTAATTAAAGTTTTTCATTTGTTATTATTTGTCCGTTTGTTTAGTTAGATAATACATTCATTTACTTCATTAATTTTATATTTGGAATAGTAACAGCAACGTCCTATTCCTACATTGATTTTAAAAGGCAGATAAATTCATAATTTTGAATGTTATGTCCTATTTTATACACCATACCTTGCAGTCTATGAAGTTCTACTTTATGAAATAAATAAACAAAATTTATTATTAGATGTAAAATGTTAAGGACATTCACCTCAATAATGCTGTTTTGTACTTTTCTACTATTTTGTTACAAATTATCTTTAAAGACTGTATTGACCTTGTTATTGTTATGCACAGTCTTCCTGTAATTGCTGACAACAATGGTAGTAGGCTTAGACTCCCACAGACAGTTTGTTTTGAATGTAAGAAATTGCTACATAGTCCTAGTCCTCTTTTCTTTTGACTTGTCTATGTCATTTAATATTTATTTGATCTATAAATGATATATCAAACAACAATAGGCTTTGAAGTTAAATCAACAAATTTACAATATGAAATTATGAGTTCATTTACCCAACCCACTTCGACTCTTCACCTTGTGTGTCTTTTTTAGTTATTAAATTAATTTATTACCTTTTACATGCAAAGACGATTCATAAATGCTTCCGGTATTATACAAGCGACACTTCCATTGTTCAGCATGCTGATATCGCTGCACAATCTTTATTGCTACTGAAACGAGTCCATGGCTACACCAAACATTATACAAGGTAGAATTGACTAAAATCCAAAAACAGAGCTGCAATTGTCAGATTGAGGTGAAGCAGACACAGATCCATAATAGTTATATAATGTTGATTCCCATAATGTATAAAATGTTTCAGTTAAAGACTTTGAAAAATTCAGAGTTACTGTTTCATCTTCAAATACTTCGGCTATTAGAGGATATAGGTATCCAAATTCATCTTGACCCCAAACAGCTGAAAGTAAAAAAGTAAACAAACGTTAAACTATGCAATAAATTTCATGCTGTGTGTTGCAAATTAAACATATTAAGTGCATTGTAAAATCGAATTTCAAACAAGTTTTGCGTTTAATCACAATTAAACAATATTTATATTTGTTCATACGCGAAATGTCTGACCACTATTTTTCCATCCCTTAGGCCCAAAATAAAATATTGTTTGTTCCTCATCCACGACCGACCCGGAAAAATCGGCGTGACCCGAAAAATTTTATCGCCGAAATATAAATGATATTTTTTTATTTGGTACGAAAAACATGGAGACGAAAATTGCATTTTCTTCGAATCATTTTGTGTACGAAACCGATCGCAAGTAAGCAGTCTGTGGTTATCAGACGCTTGGCGATAACGCATGAGAAAAAAGCCAACCCTTACTTCGCAAAAGGCGTCGGAAAGGTCCGGCAGATTTTGCTACGGTCCGGTAAAATGTCGTAAGTCCTCGTCCTTCTGTCCGGCGACTTTAAATCTAAGGGACCTTTTCTTCTTCATAAACTCCAAGCAACCGTTATTTCCCTTCAGTCACAGTAAACTGATTTTTGATTGGTTACCAGATTCTTATTGTCAAATCGCGAATTCGATAACATAATCTAACGACCATATAATGAAAAATGGTGTTTCAGCTGTCTTGCGTTTGCAGAGGATATTCTGTGCTCATATAGGGACATTTTACTAATCACAGAGAAAATTTCGGCGTGAAGGCCATTCAGTTTCGATTTCACCGAAATTAAAAATGGCATTGTTGCGAGTGTTAATTATCATCTCACGGAAACAATAAAACGGAAATCTAAAAAGTTTCATGGAATAAAAGTGTGAACTCGTTTTTAAGACAGGCGATCGGCAGCCGAAGTAAATTATCTTTTATAAACCGGAAGTAGCGTAATAAGTATATAATTATATGTACGTCTCAACCATTTCTTGTTTGTTATTCTGTATCAAAAATGACCTAAGTCTAAGCAAAAACTGTTAGGTATAAGTTTTAATGGTGAACGTAAGTATTTCAAACAAATGTACCTGAAAAAGACAAACGAGATAACAATGGGTGATGCTTAAACAGAATAGAATTTTGACAGGGGATCAGAGATTGTAAATACTGCATATCACAGACAACGCCAAAGGCAAAATTTAAAAAGCAGGAAATATACCCTTGGGGTGATTGAACAATATCCAAATCTATCTTTGCTTGGATATTAAAACCACACATATATAAACTGGCCGAAATATTAAAACAAAAGTTATTTTAGAAGTACTATTAACATAGTTCATAACTATAATGCGCCAAAGGACGTAACTGATAACAGCACTGATTGAATGTACGGGGAGACTTTATTCATTATTTATATAGCACTATTTCATTAAAGTTTATTAAAATAGCATTAGTCCCGGGCAGGCTTATCAAAAGGACGACTTGGTCATTTTGCAGAAAGGCATTCATCTATAATACATGTAAGCTCGGTACCTATTAAATTTTGTTGGTATTCCCATTGGTGTTTATCCTAGAATATCTATGTGTGAATCATAATTCTGAAAAAAATTCAAATAAAAAAATATTTCGACCTACCTACCTACCTATACTAAATCTGCTTGGGTCGGGATGGGGAAACAAAGAATATTTTAAGTCTGGCCTTATCTCAACTGTTTTTCATGTACGGTCTAGAAAAGAATTTTTGGACTTTATCAAGAATCAGATTTTAAATTTTGCCAGAACAAAATGTTTGCATATTTATTTTTACGAAATTTTTGAAAGATCTGTTTTCTTTAATACCTGTATTGATGCATGTCTTTTAGCAGGTAATACGGTAGGCAGACACATGTGTTTGCCTATTAGAAGAACAAAAAGATTATAACTACCTGAAGGCAATGATATGGTGTACAGAAATAACAAGACATACAGCCAGATTTTGCAGGTTTTTTTTGCATCACTGGATGTCTACAAAATAAGTAATAGATTGAACATCACAATCAAGGACTATGCATCTGGAGCATAAATTTAAGCTAACATAAATCTATTGGTTATGTAACCTAACAAACAAATGGTTATATCGAATTGTTTCGTTAGGCCGAATTATTATGTGGGGGTAGGCTGGGTTCACGAGCCTACAATTTCTTATAAGCTATGTTATTAGACTATTATCACCTGTTATATCATGTAATCGGTTAAACTTGTTACATTGACAAACGAAATATTGAGGAGTATTGATGCTGGTTGGTTTCATTGGTAACATTACAGTTACTTGTGGTAACACGTGGTAACAAAGGTTTCTAATGAAATAAATATTTACTTCATTTAAAACATTTTCGCTATTAATCGAAGGTTAAGTGATTAAATTGAATACTTAAATACACTGTTTACAGCGAAAAAAAAACAACGAAAAAAAACAAATACAAAGAATTTTGATCTGTGGTACATGTAACATGCGTTCCTACGACGTTTCAAATATTTAATGTGAGCAGTGTAACAAATCTACAATTTAACCTAAATTAAAGGACGATACATAACTTTTGTGTTTAATTAAAAAACCTTCGTAACGTTGTGACACCACGTCACATAAAATTTAAGGCACTCGCTGTATTGACATGAATATTATACATGTAAGCATATTGGGGTAATAAAAGCTTCTCGACCAGAATTTGTAAAACCTCCTTTCTCAGTTTTGAACGAAACAGCTTGTCATGCTTTTCAAGTCCAATCGGCTTTTGTTAATGATGCTAAATCCTGCGGACCTAATTTGTTTATTAGCAAATAGGGCATATAAATTCGTTTTGAAATAATATAAAATTAAAAAAAAAACATTCTAAGTAAAATAATAAAATACGGTATTGAATTAAATTAGATACAAATGTAATACATGTACCTGAATTGTGTTCTTGTACCAAATCATGTTTCCGTTATGGTTTTGTACAGCACTGTAATAATCATAAAACAGTTCAACAACGTGATAGTAAAATAGACATGTTAATCTTGAAATAGCTTACAATAAAACTATTCAAATATCGTAAAAATATTACATGTGGAAGACGCATTTTAATGATTGTAGATAAGTTTGACAACCGAGGGGTTGTTTATAAATGTTTTATTTTACTCTCCGAAGATGTTTTCTTCCGTTCTTAATAATGAAATATGACACTATTGTTTCGTTCACTTGTACATGTAATGAAATTTCAAATAAAGAAAACGTTCGTAAATTAACGACTTTAAAAATCACTTACCGCATTAATAACCAAACTTAAGAGGCTTAATACATGTACACTCAACAACAATAATAAATTGACCACTTTCCTTTTTTAAATTTTGTAAAATTTGAAAACGAAAACTCAAAATTCTATATATGTACAAATTTGCTTTTCTGTTATCATTGCAAAGGGATAAAATATTCTTGAAAATCTGCAGCCACAACTTAGTTATCTTTCCATTTGTTATAATAAGGGTTTCAATAAATATCATTGATTCTTTGAAATGTTCACATTTATTTGTATTAAATCGCTTTCTCTACTACTTGTGGATAAATACAATCACAATACATCTGTTCCTCGATAAACAACGCTAGAAATTCCAACCATTTCCAATGACATGTACCTCCCTTTAAATTGAATATGTAGTGTTTTGTAATCTATGATTAATTGTTATTCGATTGGCAGTTCCTACGGCCTTGGTGTGGAATTTTTGATTCATGAACAATTTAACTTAAAAACAACTGAGAATAACTAACAAAACACCATTCAAAGCGTTCCTGATTAAATGAAAACATGTTAATGAGAATATAAGCACAAAAAGTTTTTATTTTTGTTCAGTATATATTAACAACCGATCTAACATATAATTACATTGTAAAACATATTTATTATAAGTAGTTTCGCCTGCAAGACAAACGTTTGTTTTTGAAGTTATGTTCATTCTGATAGTTTTAACAGAATTGAGTTAAGAAACTTTAAAACGTTTTCGAAATCATCAATGAGATAATTTTCAACGATCCATTTATGAAAATAGTTGAAAGAGTTCTGGACCTTGTTGGAAATGATCATTGTGGAAATTGTCTTATCGTTTCATATTAATCACTTGCCTACATAATGTTTAAGTCATGTTAAAAGTTAATAGCCAAATAAAAAAAAAATTTAACGATAATTGAAAAAGAAGCATAACTTCAACAATATAGTAGATTAGATGATAAATGAGAGAAGTAAATTATAAGTAAATAGTTAATTCGTTGCGGATAAACTGATTTCGGTTCCAGTCTATTAAAACAAAACAAAAACAATTTGTTTGTCTAGTGTAGACCCTTACACAATGTTAAATATGGATATTGAGTATAATGAAGTCAACTCATTAAATGTAGGGAGAATAAATCGTTATGTATTTCTTATGCACCGGCGTAAAAACCTGTGTAAAACTAAATATGAATAATTTAACGTATGTAAATATACCCAAATGTCCATACATCAATAATTCGCCGTCTCACCTTTATACTGTGCATACTGCTTGATTGCAAGGGACTTCACAACAAACGTTGTTAATTGAATTTCCATATGGTTCAAAACAATCACTAGATGAAACTTTATATCTTTTAACCAAATATGCATCATTATCTGGACTTAATGTCAATTATGATAAAACTAAAGTTGTATGGATAGGACAAAAAAGTACAGCAGCGATAGTATTAAAACAAAATGGAAACTTCTATGGAACCAATACACATTTAGAATGTTAGGAGTAAATATTCATGTTGATCTTTGGAAAAAGGTTGAACTAAACGTTTTAGAAAAAAATAAAATCTGTAAAGAAAATAATTGAATTCTGGAAAAGAAGAATTCTGACACCAATAGGTAAAATAACAGTGATAAAAAGTCTCCTTTTACCTGTATTTAATCACTAATCCACGTCCACTTCAAAATTTAATTAATGAACTAAACAAATTATTTTATGGATTTATCTGGCAAACAAATGTCAAAATTAAACCTGAACACTGACGGTCTCTACGCCCATGTCAGTGAGACCTATCCAGCAATTGCCAGCTGAAATACACTGTATAACTAACCAAAAACAGACGCCCTATACGCCCATGTCAGTGAGACCTATCCAGCAAAAGCCAGCTGAAAATACACTGTATAACTAACCAAACCCAGTCGCCCTCTACGCCCATGTCAGTGAGACTTATCCAGCAATAGCCAGCTGAAAATACACTGTATAACTAACCAAACCCAGACGCCCTCTACGCCCATGTCAGTGAGACCTACCCAGCAATAGCCAGCTGAAAATACACTGTATAACATACCAAACCCAGACGCCCTCTACGCCCATGTCAGTGAGACTAACAGAATTTTAGGTACAAATGAGCTTCTACATAAAATGAATCTCGCAGAGAATCCTTTTTGTACCTTTTGGAGGAAAGAATGTGAATCAATTGAACACCTATTTTGCAGATGTCATACAACTAGAATATTTATAGTAAATTTACTTAGTCTCTTACAATCTTTTCCAGTATATGATGAAGCTGTTTTACTTTTTGGTTTTAAAGACAATAAACTTCTTTCAGAAAATATATTGTTATTGCAGATTCGGCTATATATCTACCATTGTAAAACACTGTGCTGTACTCTATAAATGGTGCACAATCCTATATGAAATATCAATTAAAAATAAACAAAGAAATAGCTATAAGAAATAATAAGCTCGAAGAATTCTTAATTAAATGGGAAAAAGTGAATCTGTTAACTAGTCGAATTTAGTACAAACTTTTTTAGATCTGTTCTATGTTAATATGCCTTGTCAATCCAACTAATTATATAGCTTAATTAACTGGACAGCGTAATGAAAATATTACTTAAATATTTACCAGTAAGTTGTTAATTTGAATGAAGTATGTTTTACTTTATGTGTGAATTTTTCTTATATTCATGTTTTTGAACACTTATTTGTAGTAGAGAACTATTGACAATTATGTTAGTTGAAATATAAAAATTTTGTAAATGAACACCTAAGGATGTAATGAAACTACTACACAATTCTGTCGATTTTGGTCTAAAAATGAATTTCAGCTCTCCTTTTCATATATATGTATTGTTTGTTAAAAGTATTGTATTGATGTTGTATTCTACTGTATTACACAAATGTTGCAAAATAAATGGGGTTACCCTGAAAAGGGGCCTGAAAAAAAAATTCCATATGGTCATTGCTAGACCACCAAGTGCTTATATGAAAACACTTGTTAATTTGCTAAGTATGGAGAAAGTTTTCATTGATTTTATGTTGTTTTAATGTTAATACTGAAATAAATATAAGCAAGTGGATTAATAAATTAATTCAATGTAATACTATAATAATCAAACTAATGGGAGTGAAAAAAAAATTAACAAAATGGAAAAAAGGGAAATTCAATATTATTTTTTGCAAGCCGAAAACATTTGTATTTGCAATTGTTTGTTTTACTTAATAGCTATTCTTTCCGATTCTTAATAAACAACATAATATTACGCACAATAAAGATGTTTATCAACAAATATTTTTAACAGATGTGCGCCTCTACTGCTGGACAAGAAATACCTGTTCTTAAGAAAAGAATAGACGGATTGGAAGCACAAGTTGCAAAACTTCAAGAAACCATCGAACGTCACCTTAACCGTTCAGGTAATTTAGAATTGTATCAAAGACAAGTACTATATGTTAAAGATGTCGCTCATGAAATCTTACACCTAAATGTACCTCGTCAAAAGAATTTACTAATTTTTGAAATGGTATAATGGCATTGTAAGAATGAGAAGGTCGTGAAAGAAATATGTAATAGATTAAATTTCGTTTAAATTAGATTTCGAAAAAATATTTTTTAAGAAAAGAAGACAGAGTTTAAAATTATCGTGTCTGTATGTTAGCCAACACTTCGTACTCAATCACAAGCCTTTGTTTGTGCCTTAATAAACTCAAGAATATTTATTTCATTATTAGATGTGAATGGACGATGTCCTAATGGCTTTATTCAGCACAGTGGTTCGTGCTACTACATTGGACAAAACGTAAAATTGTCATTTACTGAAGCTGAGGTATAGCGGTTTATGGTCATGTCAATATAATCTTAGTTTAATAGTACATTCAAGCAGAATAAATATTATTTGTGATGAATTTCAAATTCGAAACTAACATTCGCGATTTCACATTTACAAAGAAGCAATTTGACGTACAATTTGTGATGCCTGTAATTAAATATTAGCAGCAATTATTGTTAATCGACTAGTTTAAAAAAAGCTCCGATATAAATCGAAATAAATCCCTACGTCAGAACCGGTCGATCTAGCCAAGAACTGAGTTACTGTCATCTTCTAAAACATGGCGTCAAAAACGCGGATATACGCGATAATCATGTGTCACCGTTGAATTATTAAAAGGAAAAGACTGATATATTACATTGCACTTTAAGTATGACTATAATTCTTAATGCATTTTTGGTATCATTAAAATTCAGAATTGTTTTCTCGTCTTATGTAGAATTTCTGCCGACGACATAACAACTCTCATTTGATACATTTGGAGACAGCACAAGAAAACATGTTTATCGTAGAGGTTCTTCGAAATACATCAGGTAGTACCAGTTCATACGGAGTGTTAATGTTCTGGAGAATCTTGTAAGGAAGAAAATTGTTTAGAAACATTTTACAAATTAAAAGCTCAATGAAGGAGAATGCAAAACGTATTTAATAGAGACATCTACAATTGTTTTAAAAACACTAAGAATTATTTTTAATATTAAATATCTAAACAGACCAACGTGGATTACAAGTCATGTCGTATCAAATTCATTGATATGGATGAGATTCGTTGCTGATAAACCGAAGATACTTGTACATGACCACACGTAACAAAACACAATAAGCATAGTTCTGTAGAGCGATGATAGAACCATAACAAAACAGAAACTTCGCGCCAGAACACTTAACGAGCATTCCCTCTTTTCCAGAGAATACAAGACTTGTTGATTCCATAGACATAATTTGCTCACAATTATAATACCTGCCGATAAGGGGCGATTGTTTTACTTTTATTGAGCAGACTATTTTTACAATGTCAGCCATATTGTTATTTTATTCCGATCACCTTCCTTCGTATTTTTCTTTTTTTTTCAAACACTGTTCTTTGATTAGAGCGCTGTAATTGATACTAGAAAAAAAATTCTGCAAGAGTGTAATGATTACAGAATCGAATTCGTGTAAAAGGAGATAATATATTGACAATCATTTTTTCTCAGGCTTCAATACAATCAAATTCTTTGATTAGAGCGCTGTCATTGATACTAGAAAAAATTTTCTGTAAGAGTGTAATGATTACAGAATCGATTTCGTGTAAAAGGAGATAATATATTGACAATCATTTTTTCTCAGGCTTCAATACAATATAACAGAAAATACACATGTAATATTTCTATATTAATAAATAGCTGACCAAATATATACTTTCTAATAAACGTATTTTCAGCTGGCAATTGCTGGGTAGGTCTCACTGACATGGACGTAGAGGGCGTCTGGGTTTGGTAAGTCAAATAGTGTATTTTCAACTTGCTATTGCTCGGTAGGTCTCACTGACATGGGCGTAGAGGGCGTCTGGGTTTGTTTAGTTATACAGTGTATTTTCAGCTGGCTATTGCTGGATAGGTCTCATTGACATGGGCGTAGAGGGCGTCTGGGTTTGGTTAATTATACAGTGTATTTTCAGCTGGCTATTGCTGGATAGGTCTCAATGAAATGGACGTAGAGGCGTCTGGGTTTGGTTAGTTTTACAGTGTATTTTCAGCTGGCTATTGTTGGATAGGACTCACTGACATGGACGTAAGGGGCGTCTGTGTTTGGTTAGTTATACAGTGTATTTTCAGCTGGCTATTGCTGGAAAGGTCTCACTCACATGGGCGTAGAAGGCGTCTGGGTTTGTTTAGTTATACAGTGTATTTTCAGCTGGCTCTTGCTGGATAGGTCTCACTGACATGGACGTAGAGGGCGTATGGGTTTGGTTAGTTATACAGTGTATTTTCAGCTGGCTTTTGCTGGATAGGTCTCACTGACATGGACGTAGAGGGCGTCTGGATTTGGTTAGTCATACAGTGTATTTTCAGCTGCTTATTGCTGGATAGGTCTCACTGACATGGACGTAGAGGGTGTCTGGGTTTAGTTAGTTATACAGTGTATTTTCAGCTGGCTATTGCTGGATAGGCCACACTTACATGGACGTAGAGGGCGTCTGGGTTTGGTTAGTTATACAGTGTATTTTCAGCTGTCATTTGCTGGATAGGTCTCACTGACATGGGCGTAGAGGCCGTCTGTGTTTGGTTAGTTATACAGTGTATTTTCAGCTGGCTATTGCTGGATTGGACTCACTGACATGGGCGTACAAGGCGTCTTGGTTTGGTTAGTTATACAGTGTATTTTCAGCTGGCTGTTGCTGGATAGGTCTCACTGACATGGACGCAGAAGGCGTCTGTGTTTGGTTTGTTATACAGTGTATTTTCAGCTGGCTATTGCTGGATAGGTCTCACTGACATGGACGTAGAAGGCGTCTGGGTTTGGTTAGTTATACAGTGTATTTTAGCTGGCTATTGCTGGATACGTCTCACTGACATGGGCGTAGATGGCGTCTGGGTTTGGTTAGTTATACAGTGTATTTTCAGCTGGCTTTTGCTGGATAGGTCTCACTGACATGGACGTAGAAAGCCTCTGGGTTTGGTTAGTTATACAGTGTTTTTTCAGGTGGCTATTGCTGGATAGGTCACACTGAGATGGGCGCAGAGAGCGTATGGGTTTGGTAAGTTATACAGTGTATTTTCAGCTGGCTATTGCTCGGTAGGTCTCACTGACATGGACGTAGATGGCGTCTGGGTTTGGTTAGTTATACAGTGAATTTTCAGTTGGCTATTGCTGGATAGGTCTCTCTGACATGGACGTAGAGGGCGTCTGGGTTTGGTTAGTTTTACAGTGTATTTTCAGCTGGCTATGCTGAATAGGTCTCACTGACATGGACGTAGAGGGCGTATGGGTTTGGTTTGTTATACAGTGTATTTCAGCTGGCTATTGCTGAACTGGTATCACTATCATGGTTTAACAGTCCGTTTAACAGCACAGCATTAGGTTTCTCAGTTTCTCTGTTAATGGAAAATGACTTTAAAAAATATAAATTCAATAGACTACGAAAGCATCAACTGAAGGTATTCGAGTATAAATCTTATTAAACACCAACAGAAATGCAGATTTATTATTTTACAACGTTTCCTTCCTTATGCGTTGCATTTAAGCTGTAGTTCTCGGTTTTCCCTTTTAACTTGTAGTACTCCTCAATTGTCATTACTAAAAAGCTAGTCGTTTTAACGGTCGGACCAAAAAAGCTTAGAAATATTCAAAGGGTTGGGTTGACAATCCCAACATTCTGTGTTCCCTTCTACTTGGGTATTATAACCATAATCCACCAGAATTGAGAAATGTATAAGCATTTCACAACCAGTTAAATAAAAATCATGTTCTGGATTATCCCTAACAAACTTATAATTATTTCTATGTACATTTTTAAGGTATGGCACGGAAGAAAAGCCGACATTCACTTACTGGTATACAAGCGAGCCAGGGGGAGCGGATGTGGAGGACTGCGCCGTTTACGACTCCCACCATTCGGATTATACATGGGATGACTATCCCTGTATCAGTCTTTTCCATCCCATATGTGAACACAGGTAGCATGTTGCATGTTTTCACGTAGTGTGTAATGTTTCAGTACTGCAGTTCGATTCGCGATTCAGATACATACGTAAGCGCATTGTCGTTAAAAAGCTTTGACTACGAAACGTTGTGTATGAATTATAGCGAGTCGTTGAAATGATTGGAACCATTAGAAGTCTTAATAATGCACCTACTTCTGCACGAGTTATAAATTGCAACCTTAATAAACCAAAGGAAATTACCAGTAAAAAGATTCATTTTTATTTATGCTGGCATACAACAAGATATGTTTATCTAAGGTAATAACAAAACGGGTTTCGGCTGGACTCAACAACATTTCCAGTGCACATTTCAAAGTTAGCGGCTCGGACCACTCAGTCACAGAAGTTCAGGGATAGATTAAATGACAGTATGTTTCAGAAGTTTCAGCAGTTACGAAACTACGTTTAAATGAAAGTATCGGTGTTAATCTGTAATAAAATACCTGAGTTTAAACTTTGCAGTTGCATGCGGGGTGCAATTTTCGGAACCGGTCAGTTTTCGTTATTTCAATATGTATAATTGTGTTGTTTTTTTTATATATTTTTAATACACTGTTTAGTGTCTTATTAGTTGCAATCACGGAAATATCTTCAAAAAGTAACAAATATTACTATGATGTTAAACTTGTGCTTTTATTTTGAAGTCTCGAAGTCAAACTAGTGTTCCTTTTATGGAACGACTCTTATGCGTATAGCGCAGTCATTTATCTCTGTTTCATTTACAAAATGAACACGTTAATTTCTGACGAAACATATTAACCATTAAATCATTACTTTTATTATATTTCAGTGCGAACGATGAGTGAAGTACTGTGGGCTAGAACACAAGCTGTGTATTGATTTTTGTGTTGTTCCTCCATTTTCCAAACTAAAATCTTCTCAAATAACTAATATGTTTAAGTCGGTATGACAGAACATGTAATCCGTTTGAATTTATTACATCTATCTATTTGTGTAAGGAATCCAACACAAAGATGGCATTTACGATGTTGTTTTCTTTAACTGGTTGCTATAGAAATTATCATGAAATTTAAACTAGTGTCTTGTATATGTGTTTTCATTTATGGGTATTTTTGTCATCATGACAGCAAGAATGCACTACTTCAACCGCTCGTTTTCTCATTTTGGTGCCCATCTTGGAAGCCTTTTTTAAGAAATAAAATTGGAAAAACTTTAAGTACCGACACAGAGGCCAGTCTTTCTAACGTTGTTTCTATCTGTGTCTAATGCAATCAGCAGAAATATTTTTAATCGGATAATGAGCAAAAGACGTGTAATAATGAGTGGCTTAGCAAAAAAAAAGTTCAAACACCGACTTTCAACAAATAAGGGACATTCTAGCATATGTACATGGACTTGTTTTGCAATTAAAACAAAACCTCAACGCATTTGATTATTGTATTTTTGTAATGTTGTGCGGTAAATACTTTGTCGTTTTTATATTGTCTATAAAGAAATTTAAACATTTCTGTAACCATGTGTATGTTAAAATGAAATTTCAAGGTGTTCACGTACAAAATGATTTAGCGGGCATTAAAAGGCATTACACTAGTAGGGTAGAATGGCGGGGGGGGGATTTCGGGCAAAGAACCACGGGCAAAGAACCACGGGCTAAGAACCATGGGCAAAGAACCAGGTCGTTAGGCAATCAACCATGGGTAAAGAACCATGGGCAAAGAACCAGATCGTTAGGCAATCATCCTTGAAATTACGTGTCTTGTTCTTTATGTAACAACTCGTTTTGTATATTGAATTTCATTTCTGAGACCCTCCCAGACTTTCAGGAATCGTGGTGCCAATCGAGATAATGAGATTTTTGACTTCTAAGGGCTCTACCTAGTATAAATCAGTAGTCTGCTACCATTTCTGAGACCCTCGCAGACTTCCAGGAATCTTGGTGCCATTCAAGAAAACGACATTTTCGATATTTAAGAACTCTCCTAAATCGATTGCAATAGTCTGCGACTGTTTCTTAGACCCTCGCAGACTTTCAGGAATCTTTGTTCCAATCGAGATAATGAGATTTTCGACTTCTAAGGGCTCTACCTAGTATAAATCAGTAGTCTGCTACCATTTCTGAGACCCTCGCAGACTTCCAGGAATCTTGGTGCCATTCAAGAAAACGACATTTTCGATATTTAAGAACTCTCCTAAGTCGATTGCAATAGTCTGCGACTGTTTCTTAGACCATCGCAGACTTTCAGGAATCTTGGTTCCAATCGAGATAATGACATTTTCGACATCTAAGGGCTCTACCCAGTATAAATCACTAGTCAGCAATCATTACTGAGACCCTCGTAGACTTCCAGGTATCTTGGTGCCATTCAAGAAAATGACATTTACGACATTTAAGAACTCTCCTGAGTCGTTTTCAATAGTCTGCGACCATTTCTGAGTCCCTCTCAAACTTCCAGGAATATTAGTGCCAATCGAGATAATGACATGTTTGACATCTAAGGGCTCTCCCCAGTATAAATCACTAGTCTGCGACCATTTCTGAGACCCTCGCAGACCTCCAGGCATCTTGGTGTCATTCAAGAAAATGACATATTCGACATTTAAGAACTCTCCTGAGTCGATTGCAATAGTCTGCGACCATTTCTGAGTCCCTCGCAGACTTCCAGGAATATTGGTACCAGCCGAGATAATGACATTTTTTACTTCTAAGGCTTTCCCCAGAATAATGCACTAGTCCGCGACCATTTCTAAGACCCTCGCAGACATCTGCAAATCTTAGTGCCATTCCAGATAATGTTATTTTTTATTTCTAGGAACCCTGCAGGGTTAATTATATCGATCCGCGACTGATTCTGACATCATCGCAGACTTCCAGGAATCTTGGTGTTAGGAAAGATAATGACATTTTGAGGAGCCTGGTGCATTGGACTGCGACTGTTTCGGAGACCCTCGCACTCTTCCAGGAATGCTGACATGTTGTCGCGTGTATTTCCCCGTTCACTCATGCGCGGTAACCCAGGGACTAATAATCACCTTGTGAATTTATTATTGCTAGGGTTTCGAGCCAACTCCCTCTCTTCATGGAAGAACAAAATGACGTACTTGACAGCGATTGGATAAAATAAAGATTAATTATTAAAGCGAAATACACCAGAAATTTTCAAAATTAGATTCCTTTAGATTACAAATTACTACTTTTTTGGATATCGTTGACATATCAATTGTTAATACATGAAAAGTATTTGAGTACTCATCACTTGCTATTTCTAATGTCAAATGAAAAATATAAACCTTTAAACCTAGGGAAGGAAAAAATTTGTAATAAACTCGGGAGGGTCTCTAGATGTTAAAACAGTTCTTAATTCCATTTGCACCGAGATTCCTAGAGGTCTGTGAGGCATGAGGAGCGAAAGAGGAGGCATGAGGAGTGAAAGAGGAGGCATGGAGAGTGAAAGAGGAGGCATGAGGAGTGAAAGAGGAGGCATGAGGAGTGAAAGAGGAGGCATGAGGAGTGAAAGAGGAACCACGAGAAGTGAGAGGGAGGTATAGGCTTTTGCATTATGAATATTGAGTTACGCTCATGTATGTACAAAAGAAAGCAATTAAATGGGAATATAGAATGTATCAACAAAATAAGATATTTTCATAGTTTTAATTCGATCATACTTTTACGAATAACATCCACACTTTAACGGCTAAGCATACAAGCTAATAAAGTAAGATGAGTTGTGATCATTGTCACGTAAAATTCCTCGATTGCTTTATTAATGATTTCTTATTGAAATGATTTTTTATATTTGTATAAAACTTAATACATATTTACAGGTGAAGTTTTAAACTATAGCGTCTGTCAGTCTCGTGATAATGTTTAAAGACGACGGATGAACCCTTGCAAACACTGCATTTAAAATTTTGTCTTTTGAAATACTCGTCCTATAGCAACCGTAACTATCTGCATCAGGTTTTACACTATCATTCAGAGTCTTCTTCTTGTTCCATGGCATCCACTCTTTCAAGCTCTGGAATTTGATACGTATCTAGGACCTTGTCAAATAGAAACTTCCGCTTGAGTATGCCGTACTTCAAAGTTTCGTCCTTGTCGTACCCATCTGTATCATTTAGCCGACTTACTGTCTTCTTTATATTTGTAGATAGGATCGTTTTTCATGGCATCAAACCACACCAATTTACTGCCAAAACTGTTCATCATTGCTTTCCTGTAGGTACTTTTCATATTACTGAGAACTTTTTCTTTGGCTTCAAATTCACTGATGTCGGTATCTTCCTGCATAATCTCATTAACCTTATATTCATACTGCGACTGGCACTTTTGAAACGCTTCATCTACAATGTAGCTCCAAGGATCGATCTTCAAAGGCTCCTCTGAAATGACAGATGTATCGTCATCGCTGTCACTGTGACTAAACTCATTGTCTTCTATGGGCCCAAAAATATCCTCTTTCACTGATAGGTCTGACATCGCGTCTTCGTCGGAGTCCATATCTGAATGCGCTGAGTATTTATGGCGTAACATATTATCATTTCTTCCAAACGTTTTTAAACAAATATCGCACTGAAGCATCTTCTTCAACGTGTAAAACAAGAATGAGGAGGAGCGAGGAAATAATTTAACTTTATACTTGTCCTATTATTGCGATGTTGCCGAGTTCACTTGTGTTCTCTTTTCGTTTTCTACCAGTAGATGGCGGATTCTGTTTAGATATCTTACTCTTCCTAGTTTTATCATATTTTGCGTTTGCGTTTTTCGGTGGTGGGTTGTATTTCTTTCTGACCTATAATTGATATATCTTTAGGCTCAGCTTGACGTTCGAGCATACTTTTAGCTATAGCGGTTGTCTGCTCTGCCGGTAGAACCATTCTAATGTAAATTTCGGACTGTGGTCTCTGACCACTTTGAGGCCTGCTCCTTTTCATCATCCTCTTACGTATCCGTGAAAAGTTTTTGTTATTTAGTAAGTCCATGTTTCAAACGCACGTCTTGACTCTTAGACATCCAAGCAGTCACTGAATATATATTTTGACAAGTCACCATGATATTTTAATTGTAATACATAAAAAATCTTAAAACTTATTTGTACACCTTTCATGAATCAATCGAGATAATGACATTTTTGATATTTAGGGACCCTCCATGACGACAGACCCATCTCAAAGTACTTGTGATACTCTGCTGAAGCTGTTGATTGTACAAAGTTTTTTTTTATGAACACACACAAAAAAAGAAAAGCCCTGTCACTTCCAGAGTAATTGCTACAGACGTTTTTATCTGGTCTGGATTGGTTAATTTTAAGATTTTATCAGAAACTGACTAAATCATCCATCAGTCATTGAAATGCATTCCGCACAATCTTTGCTTTTTAAAAATTGTTGGTGAACACAGAACTGCTTAATATCATTTCTGAATATAAAAGCATTTTCCTCGTGTTCAAAACACTCAAACACTACAACAAATTGTAATCCGCAGTAGCAACATAAAAATTTATCCACCATGATTATAATCAAAAAAGTGTTTACACTTATTTGCGAATTACAAATGGCAACGAAAATATCAAAGGAAAGCTTTAAACAGTTCCTGCCACTGCGCAGTAACATGTTTACAGAATGATTTTATTTTTTATCGAGATAGAAAATTATTCATTCAACTCACATACTGTTTCTGTTCACGGATATTCTAAGTCTCTTATCATCGCGTTCTAAACGAAAATGTTATACGACCAAGAGTCTTTGGGTCATCTTTTTGTTTACAAATGACATTAATATTGCATACAACATCTAGCAACTTTTAACAGATTTTTTATCCGGCCAAATTAATTAAGAATAAGGTGTTGAATCATGCTAACGCGACCAAACGCCACATATCATCTCTCCTATCTTCAGAATGATTTAGGCATGTCCAGCGCCTTGTTTACATAAACATTTAATAGGCGTTTCAATGGTACTAAATATGCACCCGTTGTTGCTGATCTGTTTTTGTACTGCTATGAAATATATTTTATATTATCTCTTTATACCGAACATCGTGATGACATTATTACAGCCTTTAACAACACCCCGAGGTACCTTGATGATTTGTTGAATATAGATAATTACCATTTTCCATCTCTGATTAATAAAATTTATCCTAATGAACTAAAACTTGATAAAGGAAACACTTCAGAAAAGCAAGCAAACTTTCTTGATCCTAATCTTACTATTGAAAATGGATACTTCACTACAGTTATATATGATAAAATGTTTTTTTAGAAAGCGACGTTCCTCATACAACATCTTACGTGGTTTATATCTCACAGCTTATTTGCTTTTCTAGAGCTTGAAATGATGTTAACAATTTCAATGACGTTATCTTTGCTCAACAGAAAAACTTTTAAAACAAGGTTATCGGTATCACATATTTAAAAGATCCAAGATTTAATAAAAAAAAATACAGGGGCACTCTCTGTGCAGTTTTAAATCACTATTGCAATAAGGTATTTCACAGCCAGTTTTATGAAGATTTAATTTATAATCATAAGAAAATAAAAGGCAAGGTTAATTTCTCTACGTTAAAACCATCTGTTAATTCAAAACGAAAAGTTACCAACATGATATTCTACACCGCTCTGAACCCATCTACAGTTGATCATTATGCCTAGTACCTATTTGGTTGGACGACGGTGGCAATGATTTAACAGTGTATGGTTTATGAAGTTTTATGTGGAAATCTTGTAAAAGAACCTTTAAGCTCGATTTGTTTTTTATCCATGTATTAACTGATTTGACTCCAGGTGCTCTGGTCTCGGTAAGATCATCGAGTACACGCCCCTTTGGATTTGTAAAGCTATTAGCTTCGTATGTTTGGTATGTTGGAGTGCTTCTGCATGCAACATTGTTGAGCTGAGGGTTGAGTTTGAGTGATTTTGTTGATATGAGAACCTGTTGGAGCAAGTGTAATGTTGGTGCACCCTAGAACCTAGTTTAAAACCCCAGTGACAATTTGTTTTGCCACTGACCGTTCCACGGGTTCTCACTTTTGTTGTTTGTGGTGTCTGTTTTAAAGCGTATCATTTTATAAATCATGGGCAAAATTTTTTAAGATTTTAACATTTTTGAGATTTGAGATTGGTTTCCATCTCAGTTTTATCATCTCGGGGCCTGCTCCTCAGCATTTCAGATAGGAAAATAAGGGAAATGAAATATTATTCCCAAATCAAATTCGTTTGGTTTTCTTATGTTCGTAAGCAAAATAGATAATTTGGCAATCATTTTATACATTTAAGAGTATGTTTTATTCCTAAATGTTTCATATTATAATCATTTCAGTGAATGAGAAAAACATGCACTTAAATGAAGATTGTATGTGACAAGTTCAACTCTTGACTTTTCAATGATTTGATATTAATTTTTCCTATACTGTTCTACAAATATTGCCAAATATCTAACGGATACAAAAATACCTTTTTCGTAGATTTTTGTTGTATCAACGGAAAATACTTCAAAAAGTACTAAAATAAATAAACTCTAACAACTTGGGTATGACCTTGATTAAAGTAATTAATACCTTATATAATATCTTATATACATATATATAATATTTCTTTGTATATAGGCGAACACTTCTCTGCAACGAAGCTAGTACCGACCTTTCTAAAATGAAAAAAAAATATTCCGACAATAAATTTAATATGTGAACAATATTTGTTTTATTTGTTTTACAAGGGTAAACGCTTACAAAACATAGCTTTTCTGGAATGAAAATAGTTCCGACAATAAGATGAACATTTGGAGTACAAAAACTCATTTGACAAAGGTGAATGATTAGAAAAGACTTCTGCGATGACCGAAGTCATCAACAACTCTAAACAAATGAAATCATGTTAGGAAAATAATATAATAAATGAGACACCAACGCCGCCAGGTATACGCATACATTATATGTAACGTTAATTGGCTTTTTGTTTTCGTACAGGCAGCAAACTTGACAAGGATCTTAGAATAAAAGGTGTATTATTCAGCTCTTATATTATCCAAGACAGCCTCGCAAATTTCATCCCACGACGGTCGTACCACGTACTGACCGTCCTCGACCGTCCAAAGGACTCTAACATTATTCTGGAATAATTCTTGCATTGTAGGTGACATTAGACGTTCATCGACATGATCTTTAACCATTAGGATAATTGGTTTCCTTTGGTTGTACGCCTGATCAAACTCATTTTGACAATACGCGCTTTGGCAGAAATTTGCCGACAGTACAACAATAACAATACATGCTCGTTGCTGGCACCGTATAACTTCATCGAGAACAGGTCTACCGGGCCTTAAATGTTGGTCACCACTGCAGACTAGATTTCGTTCTATTCCCGTCTTAAGCTGGAGTTTTTCTTTCAATGCATCCATGACATTCTCATCAACAAAATCATCATCCTTACTACAATATGAAAGAAAAGCTACGAATTCATATTGTCCTTGACCATCGCGAAGTTTATTTATAACAAAAGTTCTGTGTTTCTGTATTTTAAGCTTTTTCCTGTATCTGTAGATTATAATTGAGGAAACCACAGCAATTATCACAACCGATCCTGCAGCTACACTGGAAGCCATTATTCGAGTATGTCGAGCACAAATGTTTTTGATTTGGATCAAAGCATCCTTGTCAACGTAAACTGTAAATCCAAGTTCGTTTAAGCAAAGAAATTTCGTTGAATTTATAGCTGTCTTTATTCCAATTAACCACGTCACAAACTGCTTAGTATCACAGGTTGAGCAGTCAAGTGGGTTGGAATTTAGATAAGTAATGTTTGATAAGCCTTGGAGGATTGCAAGGGATTTGTTGTCCAAGTATTGTATATTATTTTGCTGGAGATCAAGCATTTTCAAATTCTGTAAATGTTGTAATTCGATATGAACCTGTTCAATTCTGTTATTTGATAGATCAATGGACTCAAGCTTTATGTTTTCCTTAAACAACTTATCTGGTAAAAATGTGATGTTGTTATCCGATAAGTTTATGATCTTGAGATTTTTAAAGTTCGCAAACAGCTCAATTGACTGTTCAGTATTGTATATAAACATTTTGTTCATTTCGTTACCAGAAAAGTCGACACTTTCGAGATTTGGTGCACAAGCTGGAATGCTGGGGTGAACCATTTCTAGACCGTTTCTAGATACATCTAAGATTTTCAGAGTATGCAACTTGTATTTCATACAAATCAATCGTAGGTCTGCATACTTAACTCTATTGTTGCTTGCAACAATATGTGATATTTGCAACGCTTTATTTGAGTCATTCGAAAGTCGGTCAATGTGATCATCCACTAAGACTGTGCTGTTATGTATCCACACTGTTGTTAAGGGGCCTGCTTTCGCAATTATTCCGCTTACGTTAATCATTTTGAGTTTTCCGAAATCTGCAAAATATCCGTACTCGTCTTCTGCAAACCTGGGGTTCAAATTTGAAATGACCAATTTTCCTGGGAAAATTCGCATTCTCGCAATTGGTAGATTTACATAGCTTAGGTCGACGTATTGTAAATTACTTATACTATAAAGTCGTTCTTTCTTGTCAATATTTCCTAGCTGTGCATATGATATGTTTAAATTCTTTAGGAAAGGGAGTTCTTGTCTTAAAGCCGTCAAATTCACAAAATCGATATGCATCCCGCTAAAATCCAAATCGGTGATGTTTCTTGAACCTAGCCCCTGAAAAAAGTTTAAATCCATTCGAATTTCTTGTGGAATATCAACGCCTATTCTTGAGAGTATTAGAGTTGTCAATGCTAGAAGGCATTCCGAACATACCAACTGAGGCTGCAACTCCAAAAATACTAATCGAAATGATCCACTCAAATCTAAGGTGTTTAACAATGGTAATCCTGCAAAGACATCGTCCGCATCGAAGTAGTATCTTTGCACATCTAATCGCAACTCTCTCAAAGATTTCAAGCCGCTGAAACTTCGTGAACCAAAGTGGCAACCGATGTACCAAATCTCTTTGCTATCTGTTATTTCTAATCTCTCCACCTGGTCCCAAGTTTTATTTGCGAATGTCTCGTTATTCAAAACCGCATATTTTAAAACTTTTCCGAGCTCATAAATCTTAACACGAGCATATCCTCTGGGAATCGACGTTGGCAAATAATTACACACCAAGGTAACGTTATTTTCAGGCAAGCAGGTTTCCTGGAAGAATTCCGTAGCACTGAGAATTCCGTCTGCCATTTGAGAAAATGTCCCTGCCAAAACGAGCAATGTTTGGAATATACCGGTCATTTTGTTAAATAAATCAGGTAGACAAACACAGCACCGTGTTAACGTTGTTCTTCTTTTTAATACAATGAAATCATACTTTTGAAGAAACCCTTCACTGATAATCTTGGTGACACAAAAATGTTATCTAAATTTGATCCCAGTAAACATATAAAAAACAATAAAGGTATTAGTTTGGTTTTATGTACTAACTGAAATTTAATATGTGTACACTATTTAAGCGGAGCAAAAATCAAAAATGTCGAATTTAGTTAAAAGTATATATCGTATGCCTTCATGAGTGTTTAAGAATTTTCTCGGTGAAATAAAAGTGATAATCCACTGTTACAGTATTGAAACTTTGTGCACTTGATTGCATGTTCTTTTTCTTTTACGTTGGAACATGTACCCAAACTGACAACGTTTAGAAAACTGGTTTAGGTCAGGATATATGACGTTATGGCGTAACGCCGCAAACAGACTAATTTTGCGCCTTGCGAACATGCAAACTGTGCATTAAAATTGTATAACAAAACTGTTTTAAATATTTTACTCCTGAACTAATAAATTATGTATTTTCACAATGGGCTACATCATTCGTGAATCTACGAATTAGGCTGCTTACTCGGTGAAATATATTTCTATATAACACTGGAAAAAACGTGTTCGGAATTAAGTTAGGCACTGTCGCCGTACGTGACGCGTTCGATTCCCATTTTATGCCATTCAACCATAAGAATCACGGACATCCATAATAAATTAATAATGGCTCACTGATATCAAGAGACGAGTTGAAATTTAGGAATTCATCGAGAGGAATGTCTTCATGATATTTACGAATATGTAGCGTTTAAATATCCTTAATGTATTTTTAGAAGAAAAACCTTACTAAATAGAACATATCGTACTAACATAGTTTTCACTGAATCTTATTGTTTATATAAACTGTCTAATAAAGAGACCAAAATTTACTAACGACGTGTGCAAGGTCCTTTAAACTTAATTTCAAATTGTTATTGCGTCGCGTAAAATAAAGGGTATTCCCTAAATATTTCGTCAAATGCAACACTGTCTTGTGTTCAAATTTTCTTGTTTTTGATGTGTATTCGTATATTCGTTTTATGTTCAGACGCTGTCTTATGCAAGGCGGCTACAACTCAGGTATTTTTGTGGCTTCCCATGTTTGAAACATTTTTATGATAAATTCTATCTTTATAATCTGAGGAGGGTGGTTTTGAGGGTGTAAAAGCCTATTTGACCTTTTTTTTCCAAACGGAAAATAATATAAACTGATTTTTAATAAACACATTTTACTGCTAAACTTCAGCCTTGTTTATCCTTTCGATTGAGGCGATTTATGTTGATCCTAGGGATAAACGACGCATTTATGTTAAATAAGTTTAACTGTTTTGATATTTTGATAAAACGCATTGATTAAAGCAGTTTGTACAGACTTTTTAACCAGGTTTTCTTTAGAAAAATCCTGGTTATTAGATTGGGGTATGTCGTTGGGCGGGCGGCTGGGCGGGCGGGCGGGCGGGCTTCAACATTTTGTGAAGTTTTTTTGTGAAAGTTGCGTTTTTCTCAGTAACCGTTCAAGGTACAACTTTGAAACTTAACATAGTTATCTGACATCATAATACCAATTATCAGGACAAATTTCATAATCCCTGACTGTATTTTGACAAAGTTATGTCCCTTTTTTACCTTAGAAATTGTGTTAATTTTTTGTGAAAGTTGTCTTTCTCTCAGTTACCATTCAAGGTATAGCTTTGAAACTTAACATAATTGTTTGACATCACAGTACCAATTATCAAGTCAAGCTTCATAACCCCTGACTGTGTTTTGCCAAAGTTATGCCCCTTTTTGACTTAGATTTTTTTGTTAAGTATTTTGTGAATGTTATCTGTTGATGCCAAATTGCCTGTTGACACTTAGCTTGGTTTGTGGGTAGCTTATATCAACAGGCAGCTTGGGATTGCTACCCAGGTGTCTGTGATAAAGGTCAAGGTCACTGTTGCTAAAAATAGAAATTCAGCTTACCCTCAATAACTTGAGTTTGCTTTTACCTATTGATACCAAACTTAGTATATGGGTAGCTGATATTAAAAGGAAGCTTGAGATTGCAACCCAGATATCTGTGATCAATGTCAAGGTCACTGTTGCTAAAAATCGAAATTCAGTTTTCCCTCAATAACTTGTGTTTGCTTTGGTATATTGACGCCAAACTTAGTGTTGGTATCTAATATCAAGATGCAGCTTGAGATTGCTAACCAGGCGCCTGTGATAAAGCTCTAGGTCACTTGCTAAAAATAGAAATTCAGTTTCTGCTCAATAGCATGAGTTTGCTTTGGCCTATTGACACCAAACTTGGTTTGTGGGTAGCTTATATCAATACACTACTTAGGATTGCTACCCAGGTGTCTGTGATAAAGGTCAATGTCACTTATTCTAAAACTAGAAATTCAGGTTTCTCCTTATTACTTGGGTTAGCTGTGATCTATTGACAACATAGATTATTGGGTAGCTTATACCAAGACGCAACTTGGGATTGCTACTCAGAAGTCTGTGATCAAGATCAAGGTCACTGTTGCTAAAAATAGAAGTTCAGTTTCATCATATCAGATATTTTCTTTACAAAAGTATAAGTATTAAATGAAAACCTGGTTTTCGGAGCGTTGCGACGTTTTTTTCTTGTTTACTATGTTTTGATTTAAAGAGTTAAAGGGTTTGTTAGAAAATTAGTCGATCATGATGTTGGGCATCAGATCTGTTGTATACGTATAACTGTGTACATATTTAGCAGCGCTCACTCAGGCGCCGGGTGGCGTGGACATGCTCAATCAAATCGAGTCCACCATAGTTTTATTAATTGTTTATTAGTATGTTCGTGTTTTTCAAAGTTTCCTTAACATCTATTTAAATATTATTATATATATTGTTACATCGCAAACTGAGTTAATACTGATTGTAAAACTGATGTTTTTGCAAATTGAGACTTGTGGCGGCCACTACCGTCTACACATAGTACTTATTGTAACCAAAACAATCAAATGAGCTGGAAATAGAACCAAGACAGCAACTGCCACAACACGTAGTCGCATGAAGCACAATAACAACTGGGAAACCATAAATGAAAACTATGCTGTCTATTTGGTGACATCTAGCCTTTAAAACTTGTCTGATACAAACATGTCGCTGTGTTGATTTATTAAAATAAAAACGTCCGGTTTGTTTCTAGATCAGAATTAGCAAGTGTTAAAGTGGTGGCATACTTCAACGTACTTCAACAATGTTATCTTTGAAGGTTAATATTGAACCGGTCTCATTTCTTTTGGCACGCAGTTAACTGATTATTGTCTCAATAAGAGCGCAGAAACTACTTGAAATCTCATCGATTTATACATTTTGTCTTTAATTTGACTGATCAAACCCGAGCAATTCATTGAGAAAATATTGAGTTAATACGCAACTTTTTACTTGTCCTTCACAAACGATTTATTAACTCATCAAATATTAGGAAATCTTTTGTCATTTTCAAAATTGTATAATATATAATGTGTATGCTTCATACTAGTATTTGTTCGCCCCCCCCCCCTTCTAATAAAAATTAAAACGATACGATAAATGCCTAATTTAAAACGAAATATTATCAATATTGCCACTGTTGAAATTTTAAGGGAATACCCCGCATTTTACGCGACGCAATAAGAACTTGAAGTTAGATAAAAGTACTTGGATTACCTTGATGATCAATTTCTATTTTAAAGATATCTATTAAAATGAAAAACGACAAACACGAAGATAGGGTTTTACTGGCATTAATTTATTTTATATGCATTAAGGCAACCTAAATATACTGCTTAAAATTAAATAAGGGCCACTTTTGTAGTTTGTTGTTTAGGATAAAACTTTAACAGTTTATTATAGATTATGTTTAAAAGGGTCGGAATATAACAACAATCTTCGTGGCTCGTTACTAAATCTATTCTATCCACTGGCAAAATATTTTACAACATCGTATCAAAGAGACCTTGTATGGAAGGCGGAGTTTATCACCATTTGTCAGTTTCAATTACATGTATATCGAATCAGATACATTACAATAACATTAAATTTTGTTTGTATTGTTTATTAAATTTTGATAAAATCGATGTAATAGAGATCTGTGTAGAATTGCTTAACTGAAGCATTAATTTAAAATCTTCTTAGCGGGAAAACTTACACACTGCAAAAGTAGCCCTTATCAAATTTTGAATTGTAAAATTTGATGAATATGAAGAATACACAGATGACGTGATCTTATGATGCATTCAAAAGATATTTATCAAAAATTTAATCTGTATCATTCACATTTTATGTGCTCAGATAATGAATACAAAATTTTCGGTAAAAGAGAAAAATCGCAAACATGGCCATTTAGGGGTGAATACTTCCCTTATAATAGAATATAAGTATCATGCATGAGTGTGAGGTGAAGATGGAAAAATCTGTCACCGAGGGTGATCTGTTTCGGAGGGAACGAGGCTCTGTCGAGTTCCCACCAAAACAGTTCTACCGAGTTGACAGATTTTTTCTATCTTAGCCGAATGTCTCATGTAAGATACTTTTTATTGCATACTTCTAGTGTTCAAAATATTTGTGTACATTTATATCGTCTAGTTGTTTGTTTCATTGCGTTGAAACGCTAACGTTAACATCCTTAATTTTCTTAATTACGTCACTTACTTAAATACTTGACCTCAAATACCTGATGATGTGACGTCACTCATGTAAGCACGTAACTCATTCTACATGGGGGGAGGGGGAGGGTGTAGGATCCTACACAGGTGAAAACACCGGATGACCGGATCTGGTATGCAAAATGAAAACTGTCGCTCGAGGTTGCAGTGCTTTACTTGTAACTGGTTCCACATATATAAATAATTGGGTTAATACCGAGGATAGGGGAAGCGGAAACAATGTTTGCTTCATTAAGGTCCACGCATGAACGAATTCATTTAATCAGAGTTCATGTGAGTTTAAGTACCAGGCATAGTACGTTATAATACATTGTACGTTATGATTTGACAGCCATTCTAAGCTTAAAATGAAAAGATTATTATCGATGTAGTTTACATATTTGTTAAGTGCACTACCCCTGAAGTTTTATTATAAAGAAGAAAACAGTATTGGATTCAATAAATGGTATTGCGATAACCTATAGATAACATATTTGTGTTGCCAAATAATTTCTATAAACATGATAAAAGAGCTTCTTCATTAATTTGATTGATTTAACTGCCATTATATTAAGGATAAAATGGATCGTTATAATGATGATAAATATAACTGTCTCATTTATTTAACAAAATGACGGCGATTTTCTCAAAATTGCTACTTTTGGCATGGATTTGTTCTCAAATGACCGACGGGATTTTCAGCTCTGCAGAACTCGTCGAAGAAAACTGCTTCCCTGATAGGAACATTACCCTAGTGTGTAATTATTTGCCAAAATCAATTCTTCGCGGCTATGCTCATGTGAAGATATTTGAGCTTGGAAAATATGTCAAATATGCTGTTTTAACGAATAATACATTTGAAAATGAAACTTGGGACCAAGTGGAAAGACTGGAAATAACAGACAGTAACGAAATATCTCTTATAGGTTGCCACTTTGGTTCAGGAAGTTTCAGTGGCTTAAAATCGCTAAGAGAGTTGCGGTTAGGTGTGCAAAGATACCACTTTGATGCGGACGACGTATTTGCCGAACTACCATTGTTAAACATCTTAGATTTGAGTGGATCATTTCGATTAGTATTTTCGGAGTTGCAGACCCAGTTATTGTGCTCTGGTTGCCTTCCAGGATTGAACAGACTCATACTCTCTAGAATTGGCATTGATATTTCCCAAGAAATTCGGATGGATTTTAACTTTTTTCGAGGACTGGGTTTAAGAAATATCACCCATTTGGATGTAAGCGGAATGCATATTGATTTTGTGAATGTAACGGCTTTGAGAAAAGAACTCCCTTTCTTAACACATTTAAATGTATCTTTTGCACAGATAGGAAAAGTTGACATGCAAGAAAGTCTTCATTGTGTAAGTGGTTTACAAGACATCGACGCCAGCTATATCAATCTACCACCTTCGAGAATGCGAGTTTTCCCAGGAAAAATGATTGCTTCGAATTTGAACATCTCTTTCAAAGTAGACGATTTCGAGTATTTTATCGAATTCGGAAAAGTTAAAATGTTTAACTTCAGCGGAATCGTTGCGAAAGCAGGACCTCTGTCAACACTGTGGATTCATAACAGCACATTATCAATAGACGAACATATTAATCATTTTGACTTGAATAATGCGTTTCAAATATCACAAATTGTTGCAAGCAACAATAGAGTCAAGTTTGCGGATGTACGGATGATAGGTAACACATTGAAATTTCACGCTCTGAAGAGTATAGACTTATCTAGGAACGGTCTTGAAATGGTTCACCCAAGCATTCTAGCAACTGCACCAAATCTAGAAAGTTTTGACCTTTCTGGTAACGAAATTAACAAAATGTTTATCTACAATACTGAACAATCAATTGAGCTGTTTGCGAACATTAAACATCTGAAGACCATTAATTTATCAGAGAACAACATCACATTTGTACCAGATCAGTTGTTTGCCCGCAATAATAAACTCGGATACATTGATCTGTCAAATAATAGACTTGAACAGGTTCATTTCGATTTAAAACATTTACAAAATTTGAAAATGCTTGATCTCAGTCAAAATAATATACATCGATTGGACGACAAATCACTTGCAATCCTTCGAGGCTTCTCGGACATTACTTATCTAAATTCCAACCCACTTGACTGTTCAACCTGTGATACTAAGCAGTTTGTAGAGTGGCTACTGGAAATCAAGTCAGTCATCGATTCAACACAGCTCCTTTGTTTAAACGAACATGGAGTTAATGTTATAGTTGACAACAATGCTCTATCAGAAATAATTAACATATGTGCTCGGAATACTCGAATTGTAGTCTCCAGTGTAGTTGCAGGATCGGTTGTGATCATCGCGGTGGTTTCAGCAATTATTATCTACAGATACAGGAAAAAAATTAAAATACAGAAACATAGAGCTTTTGTTATAAATAAGCTTCGTGAGGGTCAAGGGCAGTATGAATTCGTAGTTTTTCTTTCATACTGCAGTAAAGACGATGAATTTGTTTCTGAGAATGTCATGGATGCATTAAAAGAAAATCTCCAGCTTATGACGGGAATAGAACGAAATCTAGTGTGCAACGGTGACGAGCATTTAAGACCCGGCAGACCTGTACACGATGAAGTTATTCGATGCCAACAACGATCATGTGTTGTCATTGTTGTTCTGACGGAGAATTTCTGCCAAAGCGCGTACTGCCAAAATGAATTTGATCAGGCGTATAACCAAAGGAAACCGATTGTACTCATGGTTAAAGATCATGTCGATGAACGTTTAATGACGCCATCAATGCAAGAGCTCTTTAAACGTAATGTTAGAATCCTTTGGACAGAAGAGAATGGTCAGTACGTGGTACGACCGTCGTGGGGTGAGATTGGCACAGCTGTTTTGGATAATATAAAAGCTGAATAATATACTAAGTTTTTTTATAATAGAATATCCGTGACAGACAAGTGCGTTAAACTTTATCAAAGATCTATAGTAAAATAAAATAAAAAATCACACCCGATGTTTTCACTGTTTAACCCTTATTTTGCTCACCATAAAGCCATGAAGGTCATATTTATCTTGAAGTTCGATAACAGCAATACTTTCGATCTGAAAATCGACAATGCTTAAACTGAAAATTATAAACTGCGCGATAGGAAACATACACATCGATTAAATATTTTCCTTTTTGGAAAAGAAATATGTTTAAAATCCGAAATAATAGAAGAAAATCACAGTTTTATAAATTAATGTGAAGTTAGCGCGCATCGAAGAAGTTACTGTCAGTTACCGCGAACATGGCCTCAATGTTCAGTTGGTACAACCGGACTGCATCGGACGTTTGTTATCTGGTTGCAATGAATTATGTGTATTAAACGGCTCTAGCAAGCAGCCTTTCCTTTCGATTTATAGTTAATAAAAAAAAGATGAACATGTATATTTGAACTATAGCTTTATGAATAGCTTTTGTATAATATTTTTTTATTTTTCCAATATTGTATTTTCCTTAATTATTTGTTAATTTGTTTTTACAATTTTCTCATTTGCTTACGATGTGTTCTTTCTTATGTTTTCCCAAAGTTTCAAAGAAATACATGTATGTATATTTTGCCTGGCAACTTCTTGCATTGCTTGTATTTATTTGACGTCAATGTGTTTGGAAAGAACGTAGCATTCGTCACTAGGATAATGTCTTTGACTTATTGTGTGTGTTTGGAAGGACTAAATCCTTATTTAGCATAACATTGTTTTCATTTTGTTCTTAAATAATTAGGAACAATGTCACTTGTATTGTAAACTGACGCGATTTAAAAACTGTGCATATTATAAAATATGCATAATATAATACTTATTTTGATATACGCGTCTCAAATACTTGAAAACAATTGCATTCGATTGTTTTTGCCTGTGTTGAATGCGAAAATGATATTTTCATTTATTCCTCGTGATATTTGCATTACCTTTAAATGATTAAAAAATTGTATTTATAACGGATCTGGTCATTGAACATAATACATGTAACCTTAAAAGAAAAAAAGCTGTATCTTGATCAGGTACATATCCCCGTTATATATAGTATTATGTTTTACAAAATAAAGTTTTGCAGTCATCGTGATAATTTGTATCTCGTTTAACCGAGGTTTTATTTGCTTAAACTTAAAAATCAATAGAAAAAAGTGAATCTCAAAAAGCACTAACCTCTACCAAGTTGAAATAGAATACATGTATAGACGAAATTTACTCAGTGATAAATCTTTAATTGCCAAGATCGCCCCCACTCCCACAGAAATGAATGACAAATCGGTCACTGTGGCGTAATATGACCTTTAATTACTTTACAGAAAATGAAAATTTATCCATAATTCTTTTTCTGTTTGCAAATTCTGACTGTAAAACACAAGGACATGACGAATCGATATTTCCTGAACAGCTTAATATAAGTTTTACAGTGTTTCTTTTTCTGTTTTTTTTTCATGAAGTGTAATGATAGTTGTGTTTCTTTTTTTATCATTTGAGAATTTTTGTAGTACAGTCATATTGCTATTTGTCATGACGACCTATCGTAACAACCCTGTTCTTAATAAAATGATAACATAAATACAAATCTTATTTTCCCTAAATTTAATTAGCAAAATCACTAAATGAAATAAAATTAATAACATTTACAAACATATTAAATTTTTTTTTGGAAAAAACAATATTTGTACAATATCGTGTGAAAGAAGCATCTCAACATTGCTTGAGCATATAAATGATTGCGATAACAGCATTCTTAAAAACAAATCATAACAAATCATAGAATGTTCTAAATTTCAATACCATTTGAAAAGTAACTGTGTCTGCGTGCGTGGTTGCTTGTGTGCGTGCGTGCATACCTGAATGTGTGCATGGGTGCGTCTGTCTAAGAAGAAAAAGTCTACATGACTGTTACTTTTTGTGTTATTGAAATATCATGAAGCACGTTAGCAAAATTATTATAATATAAGCAAAGAATATGTCAAAAAATGAAGTTGTAACATAAGCTGTTTAACATCACGAACGTATAAAAGATTATAATCGGTTAAAAATATTCACTGCATGAAAAAAGTGGGGAAATGGTTAGAAATGTTCGACTTTCACTAACCTGACTTAACATAGTACGGACTTTTATATATAAAAAGAAAAATACATGTAATAACATTTCTGATTTTTGACCAATTGCGTCTATTGTCTCAGATACGTCCTCCATCGGCATCCTGCCTATTTATCTGGAAAAACGTGTCGAATGTTCCATGTTCTTCTTTATATGCAAATCGTCGTTTGTGGTGAATTAAAATCTACTCAGCATACTGTTTACTTGTTTACTATATCAGTTTAAAACATGGGATTGCTTAAAAATAAAGTGATGATATGACAAAATAAATTGCTGGTTGTAGATAAATATGTATATTGTGTTTTCATTTAAGCTATACTAGTAGTAGTACAAAAGTTTTAAATTAACGTGATTATGGTTTCCGTCCAAGAGAAGCAAGGAAATTGTCGTACATGTACACATAAACAACTTTTTTGAACATCGATTCTCGATAGAAGGTTTAGTCAATCTTTTCATGAGTGTGCACACTGAAATATAATAAACAAACAAAATTTTAAAATGCGTGCAATTTTTCAATAAAACCAAATATATATATCAAATGCACGGTGGCAAGGGTTTTACACTTTTAATGTTGTAATAAACGATGACTCTCGATCTGTTTCTTTTATTCCCGCAATTGTGTTCTGTTCTTTGCTTATTTGATTCTAGAGCCCAAAATAAAAAAAAAACTAAATCAGAAAAAAAGTCTCAAATCTCAAGCATCTTATCGGCCGAAATGGCTACTCGCCATTTCGCCAATCAGATGCTTGAGATTTGAGACTGGTCTCCAATCTTAGTATTATGATTTTGGGCACTGGCGCTCTTATCTAATTAAGGTCAGTGAGTGTCCCAGTGTTGGCTTAATAGATGTAATGCCATTAGAAATTGATCATGTTAAAACCCCTTTTTTTACTTAAAAGATGGGACTGTTTGTTCAGGGTGTGGCTATCATCGATATGCATATTTCACATGTTTTTCAGATGTGAAGTACGTCTAAACCAGCAACTCAAGTATAATTACATGTGAAAATAATTTACTACGTAAATACATTGCGTCTTGTATGACTGGTTTAAAAACTGTTTCCGGTGTAAAATGTTTTATGTGCCTACACATGTACAAAGCGGCAAATCGTGATGAAGTGCTAGATGTTTAAAGTTTGTTTTCTAAACTTTCAGATACAACATCGCATTAAGGAACTTTGAAAAACTAAGCTTAAGCTTTCTTTATCAAGTAGCATCTTAAATAGTGTGTTAAAGTTTCTTTGAAAAAAAAGTAAAATACGCATAATATCAGGAATTGCCACATTTAGAAGACAAAACCTTCCCCCCCCCCCCCATACACACACATAGCCAAGAAGGAGAGAGGAAGAGAGTCAGAGCATGTTGTAATATGAAAAAACACGTAGAACACGTTCTTGGTTAAAAAAAACTCCAACCAAACCAGCTAAACAATGTTGCATGCAAAAGCAGACGAACGTATAAAAATAAGGAGCTAATAGCATTGCAAAGCAAAAAGGCGGGTACTCAATGATTTTACCGAGACCAGAGCATCTGGAGCCAAATCAGCAAGAACACGAACAAATCGGGCTAAGTTCTTTAACAAAAAGATTTCCCCATACCCCTTCATGAACTCTTAAACCCCTGCCTCCGCCTTGTAACCAATGAGGTAAGCATAATGATCAACTGTAGATAGGTTAATCACCAGGCTTGCAGAGAGCTGTAGCATATCATGTTGGTAATCTTTCTTTTTTAATTTACATATAGTTTTTACGGATAAAGTGGGGATATTAACACTGCTTTTTATTTCCTTTATAAATTAAATCTATATAAAATACTGGCTGTGAAATTACATTCTTGCATTAATGATTTTAAATACAGATTGTCAATTCATATAATGACTGATAGCTACCGAAAAATATACTACCGTGTTTTACAAACGGGATGGAAAGCAACACTTGTGCATGGATAGTCATGCCAGCTGAAATCACTGTGAAATCCGAAGACTGCACAGTTTTCGTGAACTCCTCCGTTGGTTTCACTTGGAGCCCAGTTTATGTAGCTAGGTTTTTCTTCCGTTCCATACCTTAAACACATAAAGTGTTTGTGTTTAAAACGAATTGCGAATTTGTTTTGCCATCGACCGTTCCAAGACAGTTATGTCCCAGGTTCCTTTTTTTGTTAATTGTTTGCAATGACTTATTTGAAAGTGAAGTGATAATTTTATAAGCGCACGCTCTTTGTTTCGCTGTCCTTGTTTCGATTTGTAGAGACAGAGTTTTCTGTGGCTATCTTGATGTGCATGTTGTACTTTTTTTTATAAAACAAAACATTGTTTTGGTAAGTTTCTATGTTAAAATTCATTATTTTATGATTATGTAATAGATGAAAATGGATCTTGTAAAGCCAACGAACACGACAAATATGAAAATAGTGCAGGCTCGATCTGACTGAACCTATTTCCAATTACACACTAACACCGGTAGGTTATTGAAAGGCCAGAAACACAAATTACGTCAATCGAAAGCCTATACATAAACAGTATTAATGACATTTTTATGTTAATTCTAGCCAAATGGAGAAAACTCAGTTTTAAACTCAATTTATTTTTG
Organism: Corbicula japonica; assembly: GCA_038501625.1. Classification (NCBI taxonomy): domain Eukaryota; kingdom Metazoa; phylum Mollusca; class Bivalvia; order Venerida; family Cyrenidae; genus Corbicula; species Corbicula japonica. Next base: position 309,707 of record JAZAYU010000143.1, read on the forward strand.
ATAAAGTTTTATAGGAAACGTATAAACACCTGCTTATTGTGGCAGGGGTTTAGGAGTCTATGGCGCAAAATCTTTTTTTAAAGAACAAAGAAGCGCAATATGTTTCTTTTATCCCTGTCATCGTGTTCTTGCTGATTTGACTCCAGGCACTCTGGTCTCGGTAAGATCATTGAGTATCCGCCCCTTTGACTTTTCAATGCTATTAGCTTCTTATGGTTTAAATGTTGGTGTGCTTTTGCATGCAACATTGTTGAGCTGATGGGTGGGTTGGAGTTATTTCACCAAGGCAACTTGTACTTGTTTTGTGATATGAGAACCTGTTAGGGCAAGTGTGAGGTTGGTGCAGTCAAGAACCTGGTTTAAGACCCCAGTGGCGAATTGTTTTGCTACTGACCGTTCCAAGGCGGCAACCCTTCGGGTTCTCACTTTAACGTTAATTGTTTGTGGCGTCAATATTGAAATTGATTATTGTAATACCCTGCTCTCTTCTCCTCTCAACCTTTTGGCTGTGTTGGTAGGCTGTGTTTGCTGGATGTGGCCATACCTGATATGCATATTTCACTTTTCTACATAAAATGAGGCATTATATTAACAGAAAAATAGGGTGTTAACATTCTCTATGGCAAAAGCTATCGCCCTATGCCTCACAACCAATTATTTCAACATTATTGGTTTGAACACGTCGTGTAAAAAATTATTTTTTTCTTTCAATTATATGGTTGATTAATTCCATAAAATCCTACTTACCATTTCCAGTTTCCCTCTTCAAAAATGTCTGTCATACCATTCCAATAATACCAATCTATAAAAATACATATTTCAGTTGTTTTAAAATCCAGGTCATTAATTTCCTAGTTATTGCTTTCGTTAAAAATCCGATGTAGTGATTTTTATGAGTTCGAACGATAATTATTAAATTAGTTTGATATTTCGCCATGACCATACATTTATAATATGTGTTTAAATGCTATAATTGTTGTTCTTTGTATGAGCCTAAACGCAAGAGTTTAAGTTTTAAAGATAACAACTTACATCCTTCTTATTCGTTTATGCTTTACTTAAATCTTTTTAATCTGACAGGTGTGATCTATGTAGCATGCGTGATTTCAGAAGTTAGCGATGCTAGATTCTATTGTTACCTCATCAACATAATGTGTATTTTGTAAATGCTATCAATTTATTAATATATTAACAATGCAACAGAAAATGCATGTTATTTATTACTTGATTTCTTCCTTCGTAGAATGTCTGTGATAAACGTGTCCTCTGCTTGCGTTCAACATATATCAGGTGAGAATTGTTGTGTTGCTCACAGAAACGCTAAAAAGGCATCATCAGTATTACATTATTTATATTTTCAATTAAAAATACAAACAATAAATTAAATGAAAAAAGTCGTCAGCACAGAACCTATATTAATTGAAACACTTTTAATGACTGAAGCATTTTGTAGTGTGTGTTTTATTTAAACAAGAATATTAAAGCCGACGCATTTAAGTAATATGTGTTCCTTTAATATGCATTGTACACGGCCACAGTTTTTGAATAAAAAAGTGTAACATAAATCATCACGCAATGCCATAATATGTGATATGTATGCATGGCGTATAACGGAAGGGAGATCACTACGTTGGGGTCTAACTTGATTGAAAAGAAACACAATTTTATATACATTACCACAGCTTCGCTAAACGTCACATTTTTGTTGAACTCGATAAGGTAACACGAATCGTTGTATCTCACAAAACCATCCGGACATGATCCAGTCTCAACTAAAAAAACATGAATTTAAATTGTAGACTGAATAATAATAATAATAATAATAATAATAATAATAATAATGAAATAATAATAATAATAATAATAATAATAATAACAATAATTATAATAATAATAATTTGTAAAAATAAAAACGCTTATGATCCAACTTTTAAGAAAACAAAATAGCATTTCAATTAAATAATCATTTAAATGAGATTGCATTTTAATTTGACAATGAAAAATATATTATTGGTTGTCAAAACAATCTTTTCATATGAAGCTAATTAAAGGAACCCCATTTTATTATTCGTGGTCTATTTTATATCTGTGATTTGAGGTTGGCTAATAAACAGGTATTTGAACACAAAGTTGCTAAAAGATAGTATAAAATGAATGATACACAATACAGTCATGACAGTGGCAGCATATACTTTTGTAACTCCTAATATGTGACGATTAAGATGTTATTAATTAATAAGTATGTTTGTTTATTAATAAAAAAAACTATTAGCATATGCTTTACAGAAGATACATGAAGGTGTAAGAAGTCATGAGCGATGTATTTTATTTGACTTGTTCTACCTTTGATACAATTCATTTTTACCTGAGCGGTTGATATGGCGTTCTATTGTTTCTTGTAGTTTTGCCACTTGTGCTTCCAGGCTGTCGATTCTTTTCTTCATATCATGTTGTATTTCTCGTCCGGCTAAACACGGTTCATTAAGGGCAGAACACGGTTCTTGTCCTGTAGAACACTGGCCTTCCATGACAATAAGATGTCAAAAATAAGAAAAATGAAAAGTATTCCATTACCCGCTTCTAGTTTTGACAGTAACAAAAGTCAACTTATCGTTTGAAAACAAGTTGTTGAAATGTCTTTGCGCTCAGTTTGGAGTTTCCAAAATCTATGTCAGGTATATGTTTTCCTTGTTCCTGTTATTTCAGCTGCGTCATTATGAGGTACAAATTCTGTTTTTTCCATGATCTCATTTTCTATTTTCCTTTCCATATATTTCAAGTACATCATGCTCGTATTGAAAACAGTTAAAGCATTTCTTTCGACAAACGGACATACCATCTGTTTGACGACTTTTGATAAAAATCTGTATTTTGCGTGTATTATATATTACAGAAAAAGAAAGAATGCATTGAATAGGTTTTAAAAAAATATAGACAAAAGTTTTCGGCTTGCAAATCACTATAGTTTGCATATTTTAGATAACATATATTCGTCTTTAAATCCACTCTTATCTATACAGGTACAGTGAAACTCCTCTATTAGTACCAACTCTTGAACCAGACAAAATTGGTCTTTATTGTAGGGTAGTCGGAATTTCGGGGTAGAAAATAGGACTGTTTAAAACAGACATTGAAGTAATGGTATAATTACACGGGTAGTCATTATTTCAGGATGTTCTTTGGAAGCTGTGTTACAGTATTATTAAGGTGGTATCATTTGTCTTAATATAGTTAAAGTTGGGGGGGGGGGGGGTTCCTATTTTCATAAAATTTCATGTTATTTTATAATTATAAATCTTCTTATTACTTCATATATCATTTATATGGCATATAAATGTTACAGGTCAATCAGGAATTATAAAAAATAGATATATCAAACAATTTCTTACACTGAGTGTAGCCTTATTGCCGGGAGTCCAAACTTCCAAATTATCCACTATAGTATAAAACTACAGTCACAGGAAGGTTGTCTTTATCATGTGTTTGTTTATCAAGGTTACATTGTAACAATGTCTTAGAATTTAGCTTAATAAACATTACTAGAACATGTTTCTCCTAGTGACTACAAACAATTCAAACATGAATGACAAATTTTCCTTTTTCCTTTCCACCTTGACCGTAAGGAAAGCAAAATATATCAACATGTAAAGATTGCTTAATATCAGGAATAGCCACATTCGAAATATTTATAAGAAGTTATGCCTCCTTGTTACTAACATTTTTCTTTGAATGTTTTAATATTTTGACCGATATACAGTTAAACCTGTATTAAGCAGTCATCTAAGGGAGTGACAAAAAGTGGCTGCTTACATGTAACGCAGGTGTCTTTTTAAGACAGGTAAAAATTAGACCAAATGTCAATAACACTGTAAGGACTGGCTGTTTAAGACATATATATCGGTGTATTGCGATTCGAGTTATTGTCGATAAGCTGTATCGGTACGGTCTCCAATACCGGTATGTTCGGGAAAATTTTGTAAGAATCAGTAAAGTGTAGCCAAATTCATGAACGTTATTTTATAAACGTCAGTTGCACTTTTTTCTTGCTTTTCATACGTTTAAATATCGATTATTATAACAGCGAATTTACCTGATCCAGGAATAGCACGGCAATACTGGCAATAACCTTTTTCCAAACTTACCTTAGCATCACAAAATGATTGACATATTGGGCAAGGTCGTCAAAAATTCCATAGGAAAAGTCTCCTGTTTGGAAGCATTTCGGACTTTTAAAGTCCAAATCGACTCAGGCTATTTTATAACATTAGAAAATATAGATTGTTGTTTTACGCTTAAAATGATGGTCAAATGCTCGGGCGAAATACAAACTAAAACGACTCATTTGCGAAGACATCATCCTATAAATGTTGTTGCAAATTAAAATGGTGTAATGTTGATCCTCTGTTGAGGAAACTGTTTCACTTGAAAGTAAGCGGGAAGATCAGCCAACTTTGGATCATGTATGCCGTGGGCTATAACAATCTAGTTATGTAAACCCCAATTTGTTTCATATTGCGATACTCTTTGCCCCAAGGTATCCATCCCTCATATTTAAGGAGGTATGCTCGTTTAGACCATTTTTTCAAAATATTCAGGTGGTTTTCATAATTTGCATGCTGAAAGGTATTTCAATACCAAGCATGAAAATGTAAAAAAAAATGGGGGTCACCGTGCTTTTGTTTTTATATATATGCATATTAAACACACCACCTACATTGAAAAAATGGACAAAAATACCAGAATGAAAAATGGGGGTTATATAAAAAAAAATTGTTAATTGGTATATATAAAATGACTGCATATTTATTTTGTCACCAAATAGTTTATTTTATTATGTAAATTAATTATTTTCACATTTCAAATGTTGAAAATATCGTAAAACATCCTCACAAAGAGGTTGACAAAATTTTCATGCAGTACATTTTAACAAGATGTAAATATAGCATATTGTCCAACAAAACAACCAAATTTTTCATTCCAGACTATTCATATTTGTTTAAGTTTTGAGTATGTAAGAGATCATGACTTAGACTAAAAATATAAATGAAGAAATTGATAGGTCACCGTGCTAAATTTTTCTATACGGCTGTCTAATTGATGAGCATTTCTCTGAAAAAGCAACAAAAGCAACAAAATATTAGATACATTAAATTTTGCACTATTTTAATGTTTTACTGATTTATGGTATTAGTAGTTTGTTATGTTCACCGTCTTTAATAGAGAAAATGATTTGTCGAACATTTTAATGCTCATAAAATTTTATGTAGTGTTAAAAGCATGAGTTAATGTAGAATTACCCCACCCACTTTTTATCAACTTGTGTAATATCACAATATAAGTCTTCAACTAGAGGTGCATCCATAGAACACAGGTCCCAAATAACAGTTTTCAATATGTAAGTGATGATGACTTGGACCAATAATAATAGTAAAATAAATGATAGGTCACCATGGAAAAATTTTCAGTTTGGATGTCTAAATGATGAGCAATTCTTTAAAAAAGAAACAAAATATCATACAAATTAAATTATTGCATTTTTAGGGTTTTAATGACAAATATTGATAGTAGTTTGATAAGTACACCATCTTTAATGGAAAACTAGAATGTTGTGTTCCGCGGAACACATGTGTCGCCTGCTGGCAAAAAGTTGAAATGTGGGCCTATGTTTAATTATATAGGACAAGTACTTTCAAAGATATAAGCAACATTAAATTTCATGTCAAAAGTTTTATTTGAAAGGGGCACAACTCAAAAATATTGAAACTGGAGTTATCATTCTTGCTGTCACAGATGGCGTTGTTCATGCTGATGATATATTCAAAGTATGAAGTCAATAGGACAATTACTTTCAAAGTTATAGGCAACATTAAATTACCTGTTTAAGTTGCATGTGTAAGGGACATAATTCATAAAATAGTCAAACAGGAGTTATGTTTGTTGTTGTAACCGATGTTGTTGTTCATGCAGATGATATGTTCCAAGTTTTAAGTGAATAGGACAAGTACTTTCAAAGTAATAGGCAACATTAAGTTTCATGTTAAAGTTTTATTTGAAAGGGGCATAACTCAAAAAATATTAAAACTGGAGTTATCATTCTTGGTGTCACAGATGGCGTTGTTCATGCTGATGAAACATTTCAAGTATGAAGTGAATAGGACAAGTACTTTCAAAGTTATAGGCAACATTAAGTTTCATATTAAAGTTCATATTAAAGTCATTTGAAAGGGGTATAAATCAAAAAATAATGAAACAGGAGTTATCATTCTTGTTATCATAGATGGCGTTGTTCATGCAGATGATATATTCCAAGTATTAAGTTAATAGGACAAGTACTTTCAAAGTTATAGGCAACATTAAGTTTCATATTAAAGTTCCATATTAAAGTCATTTGATAGGGGCATAACTCAAAAAATACTTAAACAGGAGTTATCATACTTGTAGTCACAGATGGCGTTGTTCATGCTGATGATACATTTCAAGTATGATGTGAATAGGACAAGTACTTTCAAAGATATTGGCAACATTAAGTTTCATATTAAAGTTCCATATTAAAGTCATTTGAAAGGGGCATAACTCAAAAAATACTGAAACAGGAGTTATCATTCTTGTTGTCACAGATGGCGTTGTTCATGCAGATGATATATTCCAAGTATTAAGTTAATAGGGCAAATACTTTCAAAGTTATTGGCAACATTAAGTTTCATATTAAAGTTGGGGGACTACCGGACGACGGCACTGCCGACAACGACGACGACGACGACGTCGCCGGACAATAGGATCTCTATGTGTCTACCTGCTATCGCAGGCGACACAAAAAGATAATTTGTTGAAAATTTTATGATCATATTATTTTATTGAATGTTAAGGGCATCAGTTAATGTAGAATTGCCCCACCCCCTTTTATTGTTTAATGTCATCCAGTGTATCGTAATATATAGATTGATAAATGAAAGCCACATTTTACACATCGGTACTACTTGAAATGTTGACTTTTTTGTAGTTGTAGAAATGTATGTATATTTAAGCTATTGGAATTCCTTTATTACCAGATTGCATAAACATATTATACCGGTAAACATAAAAGAAACAATATCAATTACAAACAATGCATGAAAAACTTAATTCTAATGAAACAAGTAAGATTTGTACAAAATACTGCCTGGTTTTCATTTCAGACAAGAAGTTACATGTTTTGCTGAACATATAAGAAAAAGAATATTAAAATATTAATAATTTATTTGAGATGTGTCCTGCTAAAGAATGTAAATAAAGAATATTTATCACATTTATCATTATTAACATATAATCTTATATCCACTTTGATTGATCAATCAGTAAAATAACGGGTATTCAAGATAGTCCTTTCAATAGTCATCATGAAGAGTGATAAAATGAATAATGAGGAATTTCCTTTTTCAACAGACACTTTCAAAGAATGTATGGGGTCTTGGTGACTCTCACTTAACTTTTTGGCTCAAAGGGCTGGGACGGGTAACAGATCATGCAGTTACCAATAGTGAAATAGAAGAAGGAAAATTAAAACCCGAGACACAGATTTGACAGTGACCATAGTTGCTGCCTTAAGAAGCAGGAAACCACTAGGAACTTGGAATCATTAACTAACTGTAATGCTTTACCAACAGGGCAACCGAAGCTGTCTGATTTATATTTAGGTTCTACTTCAATAGATTCATTTAAATTATCAATACAAATGCTACAGATTTGAACCTAAACAGCTAACCTACCACATTTGTGCCGACAAATAATCTGGAGCTTTGCGCAAAGGTCAATTGTTTGTATATTTCAAATTCGACCTTAACTTGCAATCTTTACTATAGTCTATACTAATTTTAAAAAATGAGGTCAGAGTTGGTTCTTAATTTCTTATAAAGTTGGCCTAGGACCGGCAAGTAGCAGAGTGACAGCAAGATATGGAGATCTGCATTTGCTTTTCCAAATGTCAACATTTTTTTTAACAACCTGCAACATTAACTAACTCAAAACCTGGTTAAAAACTTACCAGTTTCCACTGTTATCAGGTAATGACTGTCCATAATTTACAAACCAAGTCCCTCATTCCTGAATGATGTAATAAGCCAGTGGTAATTAACAAATACTCAGAGCTAATGTAAACTATTAACAGCATTGCTCGGTATTAAATTCATTACCATCCAGCCATTCTGTCCCAAAATATTGGTTTTTCTGTAATTAATATCCAAACTTTCGTCCTTGAAAACAGGTTGACCTTTGTGAGCATTGAAATCACTTGCTGTGAAAATCAATATTTTCCCGGTCTAAACGTTCTCTACCTGTAAACAAGGTTTAGCTTTCCATAAAATGAACAGGCAATGACCTAAAGAAACCAAACCGATAAAGACATTCTTTAAAGTTCGTGGATAATTTTTCTTTCGTTAACTAACATTAATCAGTGTTAGGTAAGACGTTTGCATTTATATGGATTTCGTATGTGGATAAAAAAACACGCGTTTCACTAATGTTGATCAGAGACGTTGCTAAGAACAGTCGTAAAATTTAAAAACAAAAAAGAGCAAACATTAGTGAATAGTTAACATTTGACAATTTAGCATAGATCTTACTTTATATATTTTCGATGGTCAGTGTCATTAAAGAAGTTTATTATGAATCTAAATAGTTTAACGACCTACTATAACCATGGTTACACTACCAAAAAATGGAAACGATCCAGACCCCTTAACATTACTTATTTAGTGACAGATTTAAAATTAAAAGATGTCCAACTTCTTGGCGAACTTATTACTTCATTTAAAGCAAGTTCAAGAACTCTTCCAAAATAGTTTTCAGTTATTCCATTTTGATGTATAATATATGGTTAAATAAGGAATGTAATGAACTAGTAAATCTATTGACTAATTAATTGATTTATCACAGTGTGTTGCCATATATTACAAACAGGTGTTGCATAACTCTCCCAAAACGTTTTATAGTTATTTCCCCTTTTTCCAGTTTAAAATTTATTGTAAATTTTAGTATAAACTCTCGATTTGATTTTTTTTTCTAATTTGACTTTTTTGTATCATTTCTGTTTTCACATGAATGTTTTGCAGTAGGCGTTGTACTCGCAATCTTCAAATTGAAATTCTCTTAAAATTAATTTTATCAAACTATAATTATATTTAAAATTGCATTTTTTACCGATTCGCGTTTTTCCTCTTGCATCTCCTATTTTTTTAGATATATCTCCTGCAACTGCAGAGAGATCACTACTCGTAATGTAAGGAAATACACAATGCCACATCGGTGGTAGGAGTTCTAGGTTCAAGTCCTAGAGAGAGATTCGTGCTGCAAAATCTCCGGGGTAATTATGTTAAATATCTGCAACTCTGATCATCGCTTAAACGCTTAAAACTTGGTTTAAACGAACACGAGGTGTTTAAAAGCAAATACATGTATTTATTCCGCTTATGAGGAATAAAATAATAAAATAGTGTTCGTATTTAAACTTTCCAGAGACTTTTCATGTTTTATTTCTTTCAATAAGATTATTCGCTTTACTGTAACTTAGTTTGATAATATTGAGACAAGGCCCCAAGATCATAAATCCTAGATAAGAGACCAGTCTCAAACCTCAAGCATATCATTGGCTGAAATGGTGACCAGTTGTTTGAGATTTGAGACTGTTCTAAATGATTCAGTTTTATGATCTTGACAAATGGGTTACGCTCTTCAACATGGAAAAAAAATTTAAGCAGATAAAACTCAAACGCCCATGGGGATCGATCCCGGGACCTTGCACTTGCAAGGCCAGTACCCTTACCACTGCACTATGGAAGAAAATGCTAGTTTTCGTTATTTATTTCCCATATATAATCATTTATTAAAAATGCGGGGAAATACAAATTCTTTTGAAAATATGCGAGTTGTTTCGAGTATACCATAAGAAAATAAAGCTTTTCTTATATGTTCCTATAAAAGAACGGCAACTTACTGATTTTATTTTAAAAACGTCTAGTAATTTTAATAGGATATTATCGCGGCTGCAGAAGTGTAGACCCAACGAAGACCGTACTGCTTGCATAATAGCATAATATTGACTCCTGCATTGTCGATGCTTCCTATTTGTTAAATGCAACAATTAACGCTTTATATTTGAGGTTCTCGCAGCTTGCAGAAATTAAAAACCTGTGTAGACCATTGTGAAAGATTTCAACCTTATTTTACGTCCGTTCGCCCTTTCTTACAAAACTTGTACACCAAATAAATTTTTCCATTTCTTGCTACCTGTTCTCGCGCATTTCCGTTCTTTTTTATGAACATAATTATAAGAAATATCTTAATTCATAACAGTGTTAGCGAATAACTCGTGCTCCGAAATATAAAATTTTATTTTCAGGTCATAACTGTTCATTCTACAATATTTTTTTGTTTTGCTCACTTTTCAAGTATTTTCCTCCGTGGTGCAGATGTTCTTTGCCGGTCTCAGATATGAAAGGCCCCTGGTTCAATACCAGCTAAAGACCGATATTTTTCTTCAAAGCATATATTCCTGCCAGTTTTGATAAATAACATTTTACGAATTCTTTCTCCTCTCCCCTTGAAATATCATTGACCGATAGTATAATCTTGTATGCTGCATAAAAATAAAACCCGATTACTATTTTGCGTGTTTTTTCCCCAAAAATATGCTATATAAATCCAGTTCGTGACAGTCGGTGCAGACGCTTGAATCTACTGCTGCAGCAATGTGGAAATGTAGGAAACAGGAGAATAACCTGTGTTAGATGAGAGTAAAATACAGTGAACAAGACATGGTAAGAAACCTTATATACCAAATGAGCTATTTGAAAATCAGCTGGTTTTAGTTCTAGGAAACAGGAGAATAAAAGCTATTAAGAAAAATACAAAAACAAACCGATACAAGCACTACATATTGGTATTAATTTAAATGAACATGGAATACGTATTTTTATAAGGTGCCAATTATTTATAATGTTAAACAACACGCGTATGGCGCCATATACATGTATAATATCTAAACAAGTAAGGTGCAAATACGTGTATGTAGGCCTATATAACTTAAAATTGAACTATTATAAAAAAAAGTATCTCTGGGGATCAAACCCGGGACATTGCACTTGCTAGGCCAGTACCCTTACCACTGCACTATGGAAGAAAATGCTAGTTTTCGTTATTTTTTCCATTATATAATTGTTTAATGAAAAATTCATTTGAAAATATACGAATTGTTTCGCTTATACCATAAGGAAATGAAGCTTTTCTTATATGTTCATAGAACGGCAACTCACTGATTTCATATTTACACAGTCACGTTCTTTAGTCTTTGTTTTAATTTGATATTTTCGCGGCTACAGAAGGCTAGACCCAATGAAGACCCATAACTGCCTGCATAATATTGGCATCTGCATATATAATGTTTCTCATTTGTAAAATGGAAACATTAAGTCTTTTTATTTGAGATTCTCGAGACTCTCGCTTGCAGTAATGTAGATTCAGCGCAGATCCTAGCATTTCATGTGCACAATGATTCGGTCATGGCATTTTAACAATATATGTAACAGTGTTTGATTTAGCGCTTCATTCCATAACAGAAAGTCCAGAATTGCGCATATTTAAAGAATAGACATCCTGCTCAGCTAAACATTGAAAACAGATTAAGTTTACCATCTGAATTAACCAATTGTCCATATCCAGTCCTTGTCCTGCCGAGTAACCATTCTTTTATATGAACATATAAGCATTATTCAAATGTGTTACAGTGTTAGCAAAATAACTCGTACACCAAAAAATATTATAATAATTTTATTTTCGCGCCATAACAATTTATTATACAAAATATTTTAGTTTTGTTCAGACAGTGAACAAGACATGGTAAGAAACCATATATATCAAATGAGCTATTTGAAAATCAGCAGGTTTTTGTTGTAGGGAACAGGAGAATAACCTGTGTTAGATGAGAGTAAAATACAGTGAACAAGACATGGTAAGAAACCTTATATACCAAATGAGCTATTTGAAAATCAGCAGGTTTTAGTTGTAGGAAACAGGAGAATAACCTGTGTTAGATGAGAGTAAAATACAGTGAACAAGACATGGTAAGAAACCTTATATGCCAAATGAGCTATTTGAAAATCAGAAGGTTTTAGTTGTAGGAAACAGGAGAATAACCTGTGTTAGATGAGAGTAAAATACAGTGAACAAGACATTGTAAGAAACCCCATATACCAAATGAGCTATTTGAAAAGCAGCAGGTTTTAGTTCTAGGAAACAGGAGAATAAAAGCTATTAAAAAATACAAAAACAAACCGATACAAGCACTACATATTGGTATTATTTTAAATGAACATGGAATACGTACATGTACACTAAGAAGAACTATCATTGTGGTGCTGTAGAAAGACTTCGAAAACTAAATGTAATAATGTGCGTATGCAGTTTGAAGAATATCCCTCTAAAAATTGGCAAGAGAGAGTTATTGCTCTTGCACAATTCACTTCATACGAAAGTGCTATTTCTGTGTTTCAAAAATTTAAGGAAATCCCTTAACTACATTTAGAAATTATGCTCTGAACAAAACTGTAACGGAATGAGATCGTTTCTAAAATCCGTCTTCACCTTTTGTAGAGGAGAGGGGGGCGAGACGGGGGATTTGGCAAGGAAAAAAACTCAGAAGAACTCTTGTTATATAAAGACTTAAAAAAGTAAATATAATAATGTGGGTTTGCAGTTTGAAGAAAACTCCTAAAAATAGGCAAGGTAGAGTTATTGTTCCTACACACTGCATTACCTACCAATGTGCTCTGTCAGTGTATGAAGTTTGAATAAAATCCCTCTAGTAGTTTTGGAGTTATGCTACGGACAAAATTTATCAAGTAAATCTTATAAAGGGGAATAACTCTAAAAGTAGGCAAGGTAGAGTTATTGGACTTGCACACTGCACTACCTACCAATGTGCTCTGTCAGTATATGAAGATTGAATAAAATCCCTCAAGTAGTTTTGGAGTTATGCTCCGGACAAAATTGTTTCGGACGGACGGACGGACGGACAGACGTACGGATGCACGGACGCACGGTTGGACGGACGAAGGGCATTTCTAATATCCCCCTCGCCTTTGGCGGGCGATAAATAACAAAGATAACTATAGACTATAAACAAAACCGACGTCACATAGACGAAACTGAAACTATTGGTAGGGTACCGCCTTGGAACGGTTATTGGCGGTAGACTTTAGGCCAGTGGGCGGGGTTTAAAATGTGCCAAATTTCTATTCTTTTTAATATGCTGACAGCAACAAAAACACCAACAACAAATTGACGCTAAAGAGTTCCCCCGTACAATTGATGGAACCATATAGCAAAATGTACGGGCACAGGGCGCATGAGTCCGCCTTTTTCGTGACACACAGACCCTTTATCACTGTATCATATCCCGACGAATTTAAAATAACTCATACGAAACAGTTTTAAAAAACTTATTAGAATCCTGTATCATAATACTATACAAGGTACGTAACTTCCATGTAAACGAACTTTATACTACGGGTCGCTGTAAAACATTATATTGCAAATACTCATTGTAAATGTTGAAATACTGTTCAAAATCAGTTTTGAATTGATCACACTTGAATTATATCAGATGACATAACAATGGTCTTTTTAAATGTTATGTAGTTTTGAACAGGCTCAGTCAAACCGAGCCTGCAATATTTTCATAATTGTCGTGTTCGATAATTTTGAAGTTCCATTTTTTTTTCAATTTGAATCAGTGAAATGTCAAATTCGTTTTGACACAGTCGGACAAGATCTGACCTCAATGTACATACGTGATTATACACGATATTGTGAAACAAATAAGAACAAAAAGCGGACGTTTAGCCCCGACATATTATACATAAATATCAATAGAAGTGATTTTGAAATAAATGCAATCACAGTATTATGCGCAGCAGGATATCAGCTTACGAGTATCCTAGTGCAAGGTCCGATGCACCTTTGTGCATTTTTATTTTAAATTTTTATTTTTATTTTTTTCTTCCTCATTCTTATGATTTGTTGATTCACATCCAATAGAAATTCAGTTCGTGCAAATACCTGTATACTTGAAATGGCTTATTGCAAAAAAAATGTTTGCAAAGGACTGATGCACAAATTATAATTAAGGGTAACATACATTTACTTGCAAAAATTCTGCAAAGCATTGGAAACAACTTATTTTACACTACAGGACTTAGAAAACGCACTTCTAAATTTTGTTTGTTTCTCTGGGTGAATTCGAAAGCAAATTTTATTTAGTGTTGTAATCGTTTTGTCTGTTTAAATTTAATTAAATCTTGCCTTTGATTAGTGTTGCAGAGTTTAACCTCATTTGCGTGTAATCATCAACAATGTAGTGAGCGAAAAAATAATTAATAACTAAATAACAAAGTAACAAATAATAAAAGGAACAAATTGTATAAGCAATTCTGATTTGAAAGCAAATGTGGTCAATCACTTAGGGTTTCCTATAGCGAAAAAGTCATTAAATTTATTATTTAATTACAAAAAAATTCCATTTTAAACATGATTATCATTTTACTAAATGGTGGAGCCACAAGATGAAGCTGGATAAGAAATTTCTATATTTTAGTTAATTAAACATTCGCTGTCAATTGGAATATATACGTAGGACTCAGATCATGGGTGGGTCCCTTATCGTGGGCCGATTTCCAAATCGTGGGCCGATTGCAAAATCGTGGGCCAATTTCAAAATTTTCATCTATGCAGAACTTAAGACCGATCAAAAATAAAAACTCTTATTATACTGCAAAGAAATTTGCTTGAATTTGATTGGATAATTTGCCGTTGATGTATATCCGTATTTACGGATCGGCCGTAGATATGAACGCACGTGCCTAAATTTCCCTCTCTGGCCTCTCACCTTTTCTTTTCGTCCGCCATTTTGTTTTGAATTTCCGTAAAAATGCATAATTTGAAGCCGATCTTGTAAATTATAAAGCGGTATGCTTAGGGATTACTAAAATTGTTACAGAAAATATTTGTGTTATGTTTTTAACATTGAAAACGATCAGATTATTCTGAAATTTTGTAAATAAATATCAAACCGATATTCCATTCAATTTCTATAGTAGTGACGTCATGCAGGTAAATTAATGACGTCAGACATGTAATTATTGAGGTTCTCAGCGGGGAATTAAGCCGTTCGGCGTTAAATATGCGAAATAAATGAAAAATCGATGTTTTCTAATTATTTTTGTCTGAAAAAGTCTTTGCAGTATAATAAAACAATTATTTGGTTCCTTGAAAGGGTATGTGAGGATATATTGCCGGTCTGGGTGTCATATTATCCCTCGCCTGCGGCTCGGGTAATATGACACCCAGAACGGCAATATATCCTCACATTCCCTGTCAAGAAACCAAATAACTATATAATATTAACATGTAAACAAAGAATTGTTTAATCATTTGACGCAGCATCTGTGATAGTGTAAATTTTTCCGGCGTTTGATTGTCGGTAACTAATGCATTCCTGGGCGAAAAAAAACAGACTTAAGATAACTAGTTCCTTCTGCAAGAACAGGATCGAGTCTGTAATATATGTTTTCTCCGATGTTTGGGTAGAAGGAGACGTCCTCCTTAAGGGACTGGCTGAACTGTTCCAATGGGTACATTGTCCGATGAAAATCTCACACTTCGTTTCTGTTCCTAAAGAAAGCAAAATCAAGAAAACAAATTGAGTGAAATGTAATGATCTATAAAGTTATTACAATTGAGTGAACTACACCTTCGACCGCAAGCACCACCGAACCAACGTAGTGACAATCCAGGCGAGGCGTTCGAATTGCATAGATCACGGAACGACGGCGCGCACTTGTAATGCCGTCGCTCGGTGTTATGATATGAGCGCAATTAGTCGCCCTACGACCCACTGGATCTCCGCGCCGCCAACGACAGCGCGAAAGATGTTTGTGGTTGTGCATGCAGGGAGATTGTACGGCGTTCACCGTAAGGTCATAAGCGCTTGTACAGATTGTTATTAAATTTAACTACAATTTAAACCATACTCTTTCTTTTTCTTTGTTTTGGCTGTGTGGGGAGGATGTGTCATTCTGAATGCGGCAATTCCTAATATGCATACTTCACTTTTTTACAATGAATCGATCTGTCACGGACAAATGCAGACAATCTTAATCACTACCATCAGTTCATGCATGAGCTGCAGTATGCAAACGATGATCATCACCCCGTTAGGGCGGTGTGAGCGCCGTGAAAGTGCAGCGCACGAAGTGGAGGTACCGTGGTAGCACAGACGATTGCCAACAATAACTCCGTATGAACGCTATATCGCTATATATATGTAATAATCTCACATTGATTCCCTCTTTTCCAGTTTTCGAGTTTTGAATATAACGTACTTACAGGCTCGTTAGTTCCTCTTCCACAATGATCCCCAAAATTGCCTTCTGTACGACTGTTTATAATATTCGCTTACATTGGACTGTGAATAGAAAAGTTGTTTTCATTGATCTACTGCCATATGATGAATCGGATATCAAATGTTCAGATTACGATCATGGGAATTATATGCATTTTGACATTGAAACTTGATTTTATAGTTAGGTAAAACTTTTTAACGCAAAATTATTTCCATAAAATTATGTGACCTATGTTATTTTACCACAAAGACATGTCCATAAATAAGATTGAATATATTGCTGTTGATGAATGCCTGCAAATATCACATCCAGACATGCAAGAAAACCAACGTACCCAGTCAAGAAACCAAACAACTCTCTAATGAATGTTTAAACTTGCACACATTATGAGCAATATTTTGAAAATCATACGAAGTACTCCTTTTAATGTTTACTAATGATCAACGTCTGCATACTGCAAAAACACGTTTTTGGGCTCGGGAAGTACTGGCTGAAAGGGATCCGGGATTGGCAATTCCTCCGATGTACTCTGAAAATTGTAAACACGAAACTGTACAATTAGCTTTAACGGCAAAATAAGCGTGCAAAATGTGATTAAATGTTAGTGAAATTAAAAGCTTGAATTCGTCTTCCAACAATGGCATTTTACAACAGTACTAAAATTCTCTTATTTAGTACATGAGATCAATGATAATGATACCTGGGCACATCACGGGAAAAGTTGTTTTTAAGAATAAGAATTATCAAAGGTGAATGTAAATACAGTGTACATGCGTTTGCCGGACTGAAATACGGGTAAAATCATTTTTAAGTTCAAATTTAATAAATTCAATTTTTCAACAACTGCAACTTGAAAATATCATTAATTATTACTTCCTTGTACAGTGCATAAGCCCATGCATCCTATTATTAATTGTTGTTTTTTCAAGGGGACGGGATTATAGGAAGGGACGGAAATATAGGAAAGTAGGATATATGAATGTTAATGACATGTTGACGGATAGCTTAAGTTGTCAATTTATGAAATAGGTTTCGTGAGGGCATGTCTTTTAGGGAGTACTGCACTTTAGCGGGCGCTATTTACGCGAATATTCACGTGACTGAGTCTAGTAATTGTTTTTTATGGGGGCTGCCGCCCCCACACCCCTGCTTTTTATCGCTCAAACGCCGCTAGGCTTTTTGACAGGAGTTTGACAGGAGATTCAAAATGGCTGACATTGTAAACAACAACATGGCCGACCTGCGCCCGCTTAAGTGCAATCTAGCCAAACGATCTAAATCTGTAACTAAAGACTCGAATCCGGAGTGGTTTTGGGCTGAATATAACATAATATTCAACGTTGCAAAACTAAAATCCATAAATCCGAAATGGGGTCCAAAAAGGATTTCAGAGCAACTAAATTTGCCAGTGAAGAAAACTAATAATATTTTGGAATCATATTAATCTTTTATGATGGCGAGAAGTCGTTACTTTTTAGGCGTTCCCGGGACAATACCACTTTTCACAGGTTTGTTTTCGTTATTAAACATTTGTTTGGTTTTTATAGTTATTTTGTTAAATATCAATCTTGTTCAGTTTTATAGTTTTATATACAAAATCGCAGCCCCCATAAAAAACAATTACTAGACTCAGTCACGTGAATATTCGCGTCAATAGCGCCCGCTAAAGTGCAGTCCTCCCGATCGTTTTTTAATTAGTGAATACCCTACGTCTGCAATAAGCGCTGTACATGGTTTGTTGTGTTCTAGTTATTTTGACGTCGCGTCGACATCGGTTTCCCGCTTTTGAGACGTTGTATTTTGACGCCAATTGGACGTCATTCTAAATCGGCCTACGATTTGAGTTTGTTTACGGCCCACGATCTGCGAACGGCCCGCGATTTGGAAATCGGCCCACGATTTGGGACCGGCCCACGATCTGAGTCCTACATATATCTTTTTTTTTTGAAAACAGTTTCATTTAAGCTTATGTGGTTTGAAAGGAAAAACTTGCATTGGCGTTAATGTAAAGTGTTTCCGACATTACTGTTGGTTTTTACACTAACGCGACTCATTTACACAGATCCGGTCTGCTGTTACATTTGTTTACAATAACAATTTATCGCACAATTTTCCTAGAACTATACTTAAAAACGCTAAAATTATAATTTAGGAAGCAACTATAAAAAAGTGAAGTATCATGTCAGGAATCGCCACACACACAAAACACACACTCCCCACGCAGCGAAAAAGAAGAGAGGAAAATAGTGCATGTGTTTATAAGTATGTCAAGTTCAAAAAAAGACACCACAAACGATTACCGAAAATGAGAACCCTTGGGATTACCGCCTTGGAACGGCCAGTGGCAAAATAATTTGCCACTGGGGGTTTAAACCAGGTTCTGGGGTGCACCAACCTCACACTTGCCCCAACAGGTTCTCATATCACAAAATAAGTACAAGTTGTCTTTGTGAAATAACTCCAACCCACCAATCAGCTCAACAATGTTGCATGCAAAAGCACATAAATATATTAAACATAAGAAGCTTATAGCATTGAAAAGCCGAAGGGGCGGGTGCTCAATGATCTTACCGAGTCATCATCTTAACTAACGTGTGCTAATTTTGGTTAAATAAGTCTGAAAGCAAACGGCATCAAAACAATGACCTAATTCAAGAAAGACCGTTAATTTCGTTAACGTAATCAAACAAGCCAAGGCAGACAATTCTTTATATTTAATGCGGACATCGTATAACATCACTTTCGCCGATCTAGAACCGTTGTTCGCCATTTCTTAAATTGTTAAAATATCCTTTATAAGGAGGGAAGGGGAACATATTACAGATTATTTAACAATCTGCATCTATTTTCATTGTGTAAATGGGTTTATTCTGAACATTGTATGAAATTGCATCACTCGAAATGTGTTGAGAATGAATTTCGTTAGGCAATATTTTGATTCATGTATTAACTTTGTTTCGTTGAAATTGATGACTCAAACTGCATTTACTTTTGGATTGATTAACATGTGTACCAATACTATTGCCAGCATTTGAAACAGGATGAAACAGAATAACCGACTTCAAGGATAGAACGTAATATTACCACGTGACACAGAAGATCCTGTTTAGACTGTTAACCATTGAAACTACTAAATTTATTATGTTAGAATCTGTACAGATGTAAGACACATTTTATAAGCACTGGGTCCATGGGTTTGGAGGATATTCTCTTTGATGCTTTACAACAAAAAGCTGTCAATTTCTAGGCGGTTCTATTTTCTTGCCTTACTATGATTTGATGGAACTAGAGAAGAAATACAACATTTAATTTTCAGGTATGTTGATATTTGTGCTATTGTTTAAACATGTTAAACGATGATTATCTGTGCATTTTGTTCGTGTGATTAAGTGTCATGTTTCTTACTATTTCTACTGAATATCAAGATCATATTATTACAACTACAACACCTCTAGGTACCTTGAAGATTTCTTAAATATAGATAATGACCATTCTCCATCTTAGGTCAACAACAACAAAATCTGATGAATTCAAGCTTAATTAAAACTTCAGAAAAGCAAGCAATCTTTATTGATCTCGAACTTTCCAAAGATAATTGTTTGTTACTACTACAATATATGCTTATTTCAATATTGTAAATTTTCAATATTTAGATGGTGATGCCCTGCGTGCCGCATCTGACGGAGTTTATATTTTACAACATATGAAATAAAAACATTTACAAAAACGTTATTGCTACCATAAAGAAAACCTTTTGTAAGATTTATCGCCGATACCAAGATTTAATTTGAACATACAGGTGCAGATTAAAATCACTACTGAAGTCATTTTACTGCCAGTGTTTTATGGAGATTTGATATATAAACTAAAAAAAGAGGAATATTAATTCACCGGTGGATCCGCCTGTTCCTGCGGATGTTCGTTAACCCCCGGAATAGTTTGCTCGCGTCTTTTGGTGCAATCAATGCGTGTCGCGTCTCTAACGCTTGCATTTATCTAACAAGATAACTGAAAAGTATACATGTATCTGTATATACTATAAAGAAATACATGTAATATTTTATTTACTCTTTTACATGTGCTGAGGCCCGTGGTACGACTAGCATAGACGTGCACTAATGCGAGGGTCCTAACATTTTCATCTGTCCTTGGCACATGTTAAAATAAAAACATATCTTCGAAAACTTATTAATGAAATATTTTGTACATTAAAAGACACATATGCAGAAAAATTAGAGTTAGATTGATATTTCACTGGTTAGTTCATTTTTAAGAAGTGCCAATCAACTGTTTTATTAAAACAAACACTCAAATATTAATATCTTATCTTTTCTTTGTATAATTGTTGCTAAAACACACATATTCATTCTGCTATCAATGCAGAATTTGTACGACAAGGTCACGTTATTTAATTTAACAATGACACATATAAATATTAATTTAATAAATTTGCGCAGCCTAGAGACGATTTAACACCCACCCGTTGCATAGTAAAGTGTTTATTATATATATATTTTAAACAAATATCTAGTATTGTTATGTTAAGATCTATAAACAGTACAACAGTCCAGATTAATGCCTAAAATAGGCAACGAGCTGCCTTTTCCCCAAGAATTTGTATTGTTTACTATGCAAATGGGCGCCCACTTATGACACCGTTTCATCTCAACTTAGAAGAAAAGGCGGGAATGACAAGCATAAAGCATTACGTTTAAACAGATCTATTGCTAGACACAGGATAGCAGTAGAGCATTCGATTGCAGAATTAAAAA
The DNA here is from genome assembly GCA_038501625.1 of Corbicula japonica. Classification (NCBI taxonomy): domain Eukaryota; kingdom Metazoa; phylum Mollusca; class Bivalvia; order Venerida; family Cyrenidae; genus Corbicula; species Corbicula japonica. The sequence goes on from JAZAYU010000143.1 coordinate 330,909, forward strand.
CTTACAAATGCGTTAATTCTGTTTGGCGACACCCAAGGCACATGCAATCTCAGACTTTTACAGTTTGTTCTTAACTTGTCTGCTCTCGAAAACATAGAGGATGTTTGTTTTTACCAGTGTAAGATAAAAACATATTTCACCGAGTGAGCTCCGGAATTCGTATTTTCACGAGTCGCGAATTCCGGAGTTCACGAAAACTATATTTCTATATTTCACTGGTAAAAACAAATTTTCTTTTAATTTTATGCGCTAAATGCAAAATTTGCGTGAAAAGTTGTAGGAAATGGCGCCACAACGACTTGTAAATGACGCGACGTCTCGACGTCAAATATACAAATTGAAAAGTTTTGAAATTTGAGCCCGTTTTCTAAACTTACTCATTTGTTATGTTATTTGCGTTTGGGTACCAAAGTGAAAAAATCAGTGAAAAAAAAAGAAGATATTTCACTGTTTGAAACACAGTGAAATACCACTTAAAACCACATGGAAAATTCTATAATTCACTGAAAAGCATAAAATTAAAAAGAACCCATTCTTTAAAAATGGAAATTTCAAATCAAACTGGGGGGGGGGGGGGTATTTATTTTAGACTAATAAATACAATACATTGATATCACATATATCTCGTGTTTCTCGTGATTTTGTACAGCTGAGCAATTTTGAAATTGCCCCACTTTTAACCTCGTTTCCCGCTATCGTTTCCCGTTGACCTTTCCCCGTGACACATGTCTATTAAACAAGATTTATGCTCGAACAAGATAAAATACTTCCAGGTTATTGTCGGTCATCCTGATGACCGACATATTATAATCGACAAAACTTGAGGTCTTTAGCCTGAACACCGGTTAACAGTGATATCACGTACCTGACGGAACGCATAATTTTGACTATGCGACCTGTTTACGCATGCAAAAAGATAGTGTAGAGGCTGATGTTTGATTGCTTGATATATAGAGAAGATGTTTACCGGAAAAGTCTTCAATGCTGATAATCTTGTTACTTGTATACTTAATTTAATTGTCGGTCATCCTGATGACCGACATATTATAATGAACCAAACTTGAACTTTGAAGGGTAACACCAGTTAACAGCGGCACCGGACGTTGTCACTTTAGACAAAACCGCCCGTCTAAAGCTGGCGAATACTATTTCGTTCCCCCTACTCGCAAGAAAAGTCTTTTAAATGTTGATGAAACAATATTTGAACATTGTTGTTACGTCAAATCTGAAATTGAGCTGATCTATAACGACATGTTAAATTATGTAAACATACGTATGTTGTATTTTCTACAGGGTATAGAAATCATGTTATGCGTCTTTATTTAGAAAATCACGTGATGCAAACCTTTATAGCAAAGTTTTAAGTTGCACATAAGTTGAACTGATCCTTTATTTGACTCAAACAACTGTTCAGGATGATGCCTTATATGAAATAGATTCGTTTAGTTATCTTGATTTTGTTCGTCAAAAGCAAGACACCGTTTATGTTTTTCATAGAGACTAACGAATATCCGACTTTGGCGGGAGATGCTGTCTGTAAACAAAAGTTTACAAAAAGCTAGTCGGTCATTAGCATAACCTTTAACAAAAAAAACATGGCACTGAAGTTAAAACTCTAAGCCGCTTTGAAATAAAACGCTTAAATTTTATTTGATGTCATACAAAATAAGTTTATATGCAATATGTTGGTATTGCTATTTATTTAGAACTTCAACATGTAATATATTACAGGTTCTTGCACATTTTCTTGTTGTTTTTTGTTTGTTTGTTTTAATGATGTCAATACAGGTGTATGCCATGTTATATGAAATAATGCGGGTCTCAAAAAACACCTGTCACTGCTAAAAGACAGTCATCGATACGTATAATTAGCTACGAACGTCAGAGATTAACGAATAGGATGGCCACATGAGGTTAATTGACCTTTATCATTGCACGTTCAGAGTGCCAGGGTAGTATCAATAATGAGTTTGTTTTTTTGTTTTTGTCTTATATCAATATTAATATGATAAAAAACGAAATGTTTACTCAGTTTTTTGGTGTCATATATTAACAAGTACTTCGTAAGTCAAATATTTTGAAAAATCATTTCAATCTATAACTAGTTGCGATCAGCTAATCAACCTCAGAATTGTGAATGTTAAAACCCGAGCTGCGAGCGTTTCAAACTTGTTGGTTGAATGACTTTTCATGTCTTCATTGCATTTCATCTTTTATTTGCAATTACTCAATCAGAGGGACATTTATATACAATGCTCTTTCTCAAAGATTTGCATAACAGTGCCTAATTTTGAGCTTGTTGCGCAAAGACTGCCCTGTTTTTTGAGATCTATCTATCTCCTTGTCCTTTTGAAATGCAAGCTGGAGCTACGATGCGGTATTTTATGTTTTAAACAGTCTCAATCAAACGGAGCCTGCAATATTTTCATATTTGTCGTGTTCGGTGGTTTTCAAAGTTACCTGTTCATCTATTTTAAGGGGGCGCAAACATTGCAAAAGGCGAAAACTGGCTAAAATTTCAAAAATGAATTTTGGGGGAATACTTATTGTCTCCTAGATTTTAGTGAAGAAATATATTTAGCTAAGGATGTGCTAATGTTTGCAAGCTCATTTTAGTCTAATTCATGTTCTAATTACCAAGCACATACTAAAACAAAAGAAAAACCGTTTGCATGAGAACTCTGAAATTCGTGAACAATATACCAAAGCAACTCATACCTGAAATAAGTATATTCTGGTCTTCAATGTTGAGTGCCAATTCGTCAAAATAATAGTGAACGATTGGACTCGCCGCAGTTGCAATCCAAATTGAGTTTAACTTATAAAAGATTTCCGGGGATACCCCTGATCCCGATGTCAGAACAGTGGCTTATCGAGAATTTCAAAAAATAATTTAAATACAAATAGTTCTTCTCAAGTTTCTGTAATAGTTTCAGAGAAAATCGTTATTAAACAAACGAAAAGCTATGAGCAGCATAAAGCTTAAGTGAAAATAATAAATGCATCAACATCCTAATTTATTGTTTACTTCCTCTAGCGCTCATCAACTTCAAGTTTGACCAGATCTGCAGACTCAACTAAAACTACACTTTATGAATGTTGGTAACGAATACTGCTCACTGTTCAAATAAACATCGACTGTGGAAAGTTCTACGGTACCTCTGTGAGCATTCGTGTAAATATAACATATTTAGTTTAAACTCGCTAGTGCTTAAACAACGTCATTATTTCTACATAAAATACATGAATAAAATACTGTAGTATCGTTTAATTTCGCGGGGACGAATTTTCGCGCAAAACAAGTAAATAACAACTTTGCGGCGATATGAATTAGCGCAACTGTGTTTTCCTATAAGAAACACTGTTAAATAGTTTAATTTCGCTGGGGTTGAATTTCGCGATCTTGCCGTAGCGCGAAATATGCGAAAATTAAAGCCGCGCGAAATAAAATAATTTAACAGTAATAAATTACGTCTACTAGAAACATTTTTTACATTAATGTCTTTTGCCGGTACACGTCTTGTTCATTTTTCAAAAAATCAAACATCAGCAGTACAACTTTTGTTTGCATGCTTTAGAGTAACAGCAATGGACAACAAAATTCGCAAATCGTTTGTCAGATACAATCTAGGTGACAATGGTCGACAGAAAGCTGGACATAGCCTTGACTTCCATTGGTCAAAAAGTAAATGCAAGCACGAATACATTACTTATTCTGTAAAATCTGCTAATGACCGACTGGCTTTTTGGAAAGCTAAAACTTGTACCCTTTACATGATCGATAAAATATTTAAAAAATCTGTAGAATCTCCGTATATTGATTACCGTTGGCGTCGATATATAAACGCAAATAGGACAGTGACTGTTTCGCCATTGGCAAATATTTGTCTGAAACGCAAACTTGCATAAGTAAATGTTTTTGATCTCAGGTTTCTGTTTGAATTGTTGTTTCGTCAGCTTGTAAATGAATATTAATCACCTTTATAGTTTAAATATTTTTCTTTTTGCCCCTGTTAAAAAAATGCTTACATAGTTTTGTTATTCGTGAATAAATAGATCGTTTATCACTGAGAGTTACATGAACGTACCCACGAATGAAATCAAAATCGAGCTTAAACGTGTAAATATTCCCCGCGAAACCGTTAACCCTAATGTCTGACCCCACATTAACACTGATCTTGTTCGATATTAAGTCAATTATAAAACAATAGCAATTTTTACATTTACAGTAGACAAAACAATCATTATCATTTAATGTAAATGGCGATCGTTTAGAATAAACTATACGACCACCACCCTTTGAAAAAAAGTGTAATAAACATATCAGGAACCGCCACACTCACAAAACACTCACAAAACACAGCCTCCCCAAAGAAGAGAGGAAAAAAGAGCATGTTAAGGAGGTATGCTCGTTTAGACCATTTTTTCAAAATATTCAGATGGTTTTAATGATTTGCATGCTGAAAGATATTTCAATACCAAGCATGAAAAAGTAAAAAAAAGTGGGGGTCACCGTGCATTTTTTTGAGATATTTGAAATTTTTACACACCACCTATATTGAAAAAATGGACACAAATAACCGTAAAAACTATGAAAAATGGGGGTTACATAAAATAATTTGATAATTTATATATTTAACACAACAAATGAAATAAATTTTATCACCAAATAGTTTATTTTATCATATAAACTAATTATTTACACATTTCAAGTGTTGAAAATATTGTAAATCATCTTCACAAAGAGGTAGACAAAGTTTTCATGCAGTACATTTTGACAATACGTAAAAAAAGCATATTGTCCAACAAAACAACTAAATTTTACATTCCAGACTATTCATATTTTTTTAAGTTTTGAGTATGAAAGAGACCATGACTTAGACTAAAAATATAAATGAAGAAATTGATAGGTCACAGTGCGTAATTTTTCTATACGGCTGTCTAATTGATGAGCATTTCTCTGAAAAAAAGCAACAATATCAACAAAATATCATATACATTAAATTTTGCACTTTTTAAATGTTTTACTGACAAATGGTATTAGTAAGTTGTTATGTTAAACCGCCTTAATAGAGAAAATGATTTGTAGAACATTTTAATGCTCATAAAATTGTATGTAGTGTTAAAAGCTTGAGTTAATATAGAATTACCCCACTCACTTTTTATCATTTTAATGTGTTTTGATATACATTAATAGAATGATACATGAAAGCCACATTTCACTTTTTTATATACTAATTATCATCATTCCAAAGGATGAAGGATATAGATGATATTTTATGTCTTTGTACAACCTTTTTGTATGGCTGTTCATCTGTCTGTCTGTCTGTCTGTCTGTCCAGGACAATTTGAAACTTAAGTCAATAACTAAGGTATTTGGAGATAAATTTGAAAAAAAAATCAGCAAAAATGTTTAACATCACAATACAGATTAAGAGAAACAAAACTTGGAAATATTGTCACTCCAAGGTGATGGTCAAAGGTCACAAAAATTAGAACTTTACCCACAATCCTTTATTATGTGTCGTTCTTTAATGGAATTCAAAATAACTTGCCAAACTTGTGTAATATCACAAAATAAGTCTACAACTAGAGATGCATCCAAAGAACACAGAAGGCCCCCAATATCAGTTTTGAATATGTAAGTAAGGATGACTTGGACCAAAAATAATATTAAAAAAATTGATAGGTCATCATGGAAAAATTTTCAGTTTGGCTGTCTAAATGATGAATTCTTTTTAAAAAATGAACAAAATATCATGCAAATTAAATTATTGCATTTTTAGGGTTTTAACGACAAATATTAATAGACATTTATAAGTTAATCCGAATCCGAATCCGATAGCTAGTTGATGGTTTTCGTGGGGGTTTTCTCAAAAGAATTTTGTATGAAATTGTGAATCTAATAAATAAAGTATCTTTAGGATTTAAAGTAGGAAGATTTCGGTAAAGAAATACATGTATGGTCAGTAAGCATGTATAAACTCTTTGTATTTTATGTAAGCTCATTTTACATACATACCACGACATACCAGCGCAGCACATGCGCCGTCTCGCCATTGATCTTCAAACTCTGTAACTGTAAATATTTAATTTCATGTTCTACAAAAACTCATTATTTTTGGTGTGAGTGTGCCTGCAGTAAAATAAAGAAAACACTGAAAGCTGAGGACGCTAATTTCTTTTTTTCTTTCATTGAAAATTTTTCTCATATGCACATTGGCCCTCTGTAGAGGAGCAGAAAGCAAAGCAAGGAGTATGGTCGAAACCTATACACTTTATACACAAATCAATGAAACCGTCATTTGTGATATTTAGAATTTCGGAAGCGGCTTTCTTCGGCATGCAAAAATGCCCAGAAGTTTGAGTTCATGCACCAAGTATGAAATGAATCATTACGTACTGCCAGAAGAGTGCTACATGTAACATCTACCCGATTCTTTGAGCTGTAAAGACACCGCACACTTCAGCATAAATAACATAAAAGAGCAGAGAAAAACGATGTAAATGCTTAAAACGCCGTATGCGGATATATCATATATGCTTGTAGAACATAGTGTTACAGTGATTTGTGTCGCGATAAGACAATAAGAGGGCGCGATATTAATACATGTTTGTATATTTCTTACCCTCGCATCGTGTTCTCGCGACCTCGCATCGTGTTTTCGAGTCTTGCTGTAATGGAGGTCAGAGCACACTATTGCTTTTCCCTAAATGTTCTATCTGTTGTCTTGGGAGTCTCCGTTTGTTTAATTTTATGCCAGACATATTTCTCTGACAATTTTTTCAAATTTCTCTTTGAAGACTATCACCTTTGAATGTTGACTAAATTAACGATACACCAAACCTGTTTATACGCATGCTTTCAAAAGACTGTTTTCTTCAAGAATTGGTTAAAGTTTCCTTTTTGTTCCAACAGTCGCAACAAACACCATTTCTGTTTTTAAAAAGAATTTAATTTTTCTACAGCTTGATTTGCAATTAAGCTAAATGTTTTTATCTTAAAAATTTCCCTAACATTTTAACAAATTTACAGCTTTCATTTAGTGTCGTGATTTGCAGGCGAAATCACGAAAACGCGAAAACAGGATGCGCTGTCTCGAAAACACGATGCAAGCGGGCGATACTTATGTCATCATACTTTTGGCGCCCTCGCATCCTAATTTCACAATCTCCGAAGTGTTTTCGCGATTTCAACGATTGCACAAACGGAACACCGTAAAATGTATGCATGTATGTAAAATACAACACTTACAAATTTATACAAGCATACTGACCACACATGTTATTGTTATAATAGAAGCAACACAAGTAAAGCCGAAAATACCTCAGCTAATTAGATACACTATTATTTCGTACAAAATTATTTTGAGAAGACCCCCATGATAACCGCCAAGTAGCTAACGGTATCGGATTCGGATTAACTTATAAATGTCTAATAGTAGTTTGATAAGTACACTGTCTTTAATGGAGAAAAAGATTTGTTGAAAATTTTATGATCCTATAATTTTATTTAATGTTAAGAGCATCAGTTAATGTAGAATTACCCCACCCACTTTTATTGTTTAATGTCATCCAATGTGTTGTAATATATAGAATGATAAATTAAAGCCACATTTTACTCATCGGTAAACATATTACTACTTGAAATTTTAACTTTTTTTGTTGTTGTGGAAATGTATGTATATTTTAGCTATTGGAATTCCTTTATTCACAGATTGCATTAACTTATAAACATAAAAGTGACCATATCAATGAGTCTCTTTATTTACGATTTATGCATGGAAAACTTAATTCTAATGAAATAAGTAAGATTTGTACAAAATACTGCCTAGTTTTCATTTCACAAACAAGAATTAACATGTTTTGCTGAACAAATAAGAAAAATATTAATGATTAAGAATATTAAAATATTAATAAAGAATTAATTTGAGATGTGTCCTGCTAAAGAATGTAAATAAAGAATAATATAATCTTTTATTACACCTCACGTGATTAGTTTACTATATAGCGTAATGTGACGTCACAGGGAGATAATCGCTACTGTCACATATGCGACAGCATCATGTCACCCTCGCGTGGATCTAAAAATAAATATCTTGGAAATCCGTTTACAAATTAACTTCTACGCATGGGTAATTTACCAAGGGAGATAAACGCACTTTGATCATTATTTGTAGCCGCTTATTGAGCATTATTGATTTTGGACTTCCGGCGCTTGATTTTGTTCCCAAACGAAATTTGGTCATAGTCAAGATCTCTAAAAAACCAAATGTTCGGTGTAATAAAATAAATATCACATCCCATTGGGGGAAACAGTACGAAATGTTAACCCTTGAGAAGGTAATGTCAACCTCGGCTAACGCCTCGGTTGACATTACTTCTCTCGGGTTAACATTTCGTACTGTTTCCCCCAATGGGATGTGATATTTATATAATATATCCACTTTGATTTATCAATCAGTAAAAAAAGGGGTATTCAAGATAGTTCTTTCAAAAGTCACCATGATGAGTGATAAAATGAATAATGAGGAATTTCCTTTTTCAACAGACACTTTCAAAGAATGTTTGGGGTTCTGGTGACTCACTTTTAAAACTTTTTGGCTCATAGGGCTGGGACGGGTAACTGACCATGCGGTTACCAATAGTGAAATAGAAGAGAAAAAATTAAAACCCAAGACACGGATTTGACCATAGTTGATGTCATATGAAGCAGGAAACCACCAGGATTCTAACTTGGGATCATTGACTAACTATAATGCTTTACCAAAGGGCAACTGAAGCTGTCTGATATATATTTAGGTTCTACTTCAATAGATTCATTAAATTATCAATACAAATGCTACAGATTTGAACCTAAACAGCTAAACTACCACATTTGCGCCAACAAATAATCTGGAGCTTTGCTCAAAGGACAATTACTAGTATATTTCAAATTTGACATAAACTTGCAATCTTTACGACACAAATTTTATCAAATGAGATCAGAGGTCGTTCTTATAGGTTGGCCTCAGACCCGCAAGTAGCAGAGCGACTGCAAGATATGGAGATCTGCATTTGCATTTCCAAATGTCAACACATTTTTTAACAACCTGCTAAATAAACTAACCCAAAGCCGGATTAAAAACTTACCAGTTTCCACTGTTATCAGGTAATGACTGTCCATAATTTACAAACCAAGTCCCTCATTCCTGAATGATGTAATAAGCCAGTGGTAATTAACAAATACTTAGAGCTAATGTAAACTATTTACAACATTGCTCGGTATTAAATTCATTACCATCCAACCAGTCTGCCTCAAAATATTGGGTTTTCTGCAATTATTTTCCAAATTTTCGTCCTTGAAAACAGGTTGACCTTTGTGAGCATTGAAATCACTTGCTGTGAAAATCAATATTTTCCCGGTCTAAACGTTCTCTACCTGTAAACAAGGTTGAGCTTTCCATGCAATGAACAGGCAATGAGCTAAATAAACCAAACGGATAAAGACATTCTTTAAATATTAAGTTCGAGGATATTTTTTCTTTCGTAAATTTATAGGCATTAACATCAGTGTTAGATAAGACGCTTGCATTTATATTGATTTCGTATGTGGAAAAAAAAAGGGTTTCACTAATGTTGACCAGAGACGTTGCTGTACAAACAGTCGTAAAATTTAAAACCAAAAAAGAGCAAACATAAGTGAATAGTGAACATTTTCCCATTAACATAGATCTTACTTTAAATATTTTCAAAGGTCAGTGTGATTAAAGAAGTTTATAATGAATCTAAATGGTTTTACGACCTACTGTAACCATGGTTACACTACCGAAAAATGGAAACGATCCAGAACCCTTAATATAAGTATGTAAATTCAATTTGAACTAATTTTCCGGCTGAGAAGGAATACTTGTGAAACACCTCTAAAACAATGTTTTTGACATAATCCCAATTTTGGTCATAGAATTGATTAAAACAAATAAATTTTCATTGTAACACTTTCGGATAACATCGTCTTAACAATAACAAAAACAATCAATGTGATCAGCACAAAGTTCAAGTGAAATTAATAAATGCATCAACATATGAATAAATTTCGTACCGTCTCCTAACGGTCACTGATTTGACCTGATTTTCGGACCTCACTAGAACTACACTATATGAATATTGGTAAATAATACTGACCATGTTAATAAGTCTCGCGTGTCTGCTAAGTGTTCAAAAACGCATCGACTGTGGAAAGTTCTATTGTACCGCTATTACCTAGGAGGCATTCATGTTAGTACATATTCACCCAGTTTGACGATACTTTAACAACATTACTGCATTATTTCTACAAGTCCTGAATAAAATTATAAATTTAGTACATGTATACAAGAAACATGATTATCTACATAAATGTCTTTTACGATAAACGTCTTCTTTATATATCAAGCAATGAAACATCAGTCTCTACATTATCCTTTTGCATGCGTCTTAGGAACAGGTGGCATAGTCTAAATTATCCGTTCTGGACCGTGAGTCAATGTGAACCGATGTTCAGGCTAAAGGATGCAGTAAAGAGTTTGTAGCCGTAGATGTGAATTGGCCCCGGTCAAATTTGAAGATAAAGGTAAGTGGGAAAACTGTAAGCTTCATGGCACTTGAAAATATTTTTAGATGCTATATTTGCAGTTTCACATCTGTAGCTAGGATCCCCAAAAATTGCCTGACATGCTCTTCTCGACCTTGACATTTTAAGTGTGAGGCAGGTGCTTGGAAATGCGAAACTAATACATTTCTGGCTCTGACTTCAGTTTAACTTGCAATTCTCAAGGGGCATACAAACAAGTGTGAGTAGTGCAAAATCAAGGTGGTTATGGTATATTTTGAGTATGATTTAATGAATTAGTAGGGATTTTACCATGTGTGAGTGGCAAGCATTTATTTTGGTTGTTGGCAATAAGAAAGCTGTGAACTGATGAATGTTTGAAATTTTGTCTCGTCAGGATGGCCGACAATAATATGATCAGCTAAAACATATTTAATAAAACGTGCAATTTTGTTGCATAAGCCTACAATGGTGTAGCTAAAATAAGACGTTTCTCCAACCATAACCGGTTATATATGAACTGTGATAGTTAATACACTTCAGTTTATTAAATACGAGTAGTTCTAATAAAAAAAAAACTATGCTGTAGCAAAGGTGTTTTTCGGCTATTAGCCGAACGTGCCCCTTTATCTATGGCCGAACTAGCCCCTTGCTAACTATTTATATACATAACGTGCTCCCTGCATGTATAGTTTAGAAGATGAAAAGAACAAGCTTGGTTATAACTGAGGGTTGTTTTAACATGTTGCATAGGTAAAATTAATACAGTGAAACCCCTCTATTACGGACACCTAAGGGACTGAGGGAAAGTGTCCTTAATAGCGGGGTGTCCTTAATTGTGGGTTTGAACCACCGGCCACTGTCCGATACATCTTCGGTTCGACATAATTAATCTATCGTTGATTAGACAGCCTAATATGTGTTAATTGGCGTTTATATCTTGTTTAATGTTATAAATGAAACAAAATAGGTAAATTTACTAATTTTAATTTTACACATGTTTTACAAATGCAAAACTATAAATTACATGTACTTATGCTCATTTTATACATGCTCTACAATACAAACAGTAAATAAACACTGGTGAGTTTTTTTAATGCAAATCATAATACATGTATTAGCATAGATTTACAAACAAAAACATCCAATCAAATCGATAAGTAGCGATTCTTTTCATTGCCGAAACCTGCCAATTATTGCCCAATTAACTAAAAGATACAAACATCTTAAACTGCTAATTGACATTTCCACTTACCTTTATTAGGTACCCCAGTCAATTGTGTAAATCACGGTTTGACAGGTCTGTTTTGATTGCAATTTGCAACTTTACCATTTACCGTAAATAAGTCTAATCAATAATACGTTAATCGGTCGTATGTCGCAAACCGATGTCGCAAACCGATGTCGTAAACTGATGTCGTGAAACAGTAAAAAAGTGGAACGTTACCAGATTCGATTGTCCGTAATAGCGGGTCTAAAATGTACATTAAAATTAATTTCGTACTGCGTCCGTTGTCCGTAATTACCGGAATAGCGGGGTGTCCGTATTAGTGAGTTATTTAACTACATATACAAAGAAGAGAAAATGTCCGTTCTTTAAAAAAGCGTCCGTAATACCGGGGTGTCCGTAATACTGAGTGTCCGTAATGAGGGGTTTTACTGTATTATAATTATAAAGCATCTCAAATATTTGTGAAACATTTACGTAACAGTCAAACAAATCAAGTTTCCTTCACGAAATCGAATATAATGTAAATATAGTCGCCATTGTGAACATACAAAACTAGTTTCGTTACAAGTGACGTTACATTATCGACGTGAGCTCTGAATCTTGAGTTTTGCTCTTTAAATGATAATATGCCGAACATACCCCGTGGCCGGACTAACCCCGGTCTCCCCTATACTAGATTAAATAAATTAGTAACATGTGTTGATTGTTGATCAGTCTATCATTAAAAGATATATTTTGAAATGTTTTCTTTACTATTCTGTTTCAAGTAGTTTCCTTTCAATAGATTATGTATATAAAAAATTTGTCCGTAATATTGTTCAATTCGAAATCAACACCCGGTTAACACTCGTCAGTTTAAACAGCCTGTATTCTAAAATTATACCGTGTTAATATTTGTTTAATTTTACATGTTTTAGTTTCACAATTTCATTATGATTAATACAAAAACCTTTCAGAAGTGATAGTTTTAAAACATAAACTAGCAAAATCTAAATGTTCGCAGGATTGTCTTACACGCATGCGCAGTGAGCGTGAGCAGTGCACGAGAAGGTAAATCCTGAATATAAAGCGGGCAAGTATTATTTCGTATAATGCCTCCCGGACTTGCATGATTTTTATATCGATCAAATTACATCAGTATACAAGATATGAAGCGATCAAGTATGCGTTGATTTGGTCCTTAATAACTCTTACAGATCTATTTGTTCCCTCAATTCACTCCGTCACATTGTATTAAACACAACACAACACAATTTAAATTTCAATATTAAATTGTAATTTGTAACCGTAGCACTTGGGTAACCGATGAAATTCATCAATTTCTACAATACATTCCAACATTTTTCACAACTAGTTATTATATTATCTCAATAAATAACAATTTATAGCATTGATGCCATAAATCAATTCCACAATTATTACATGTACAGATCTGTTTACATTCTACCAATACTTTATTTGCATTTACTTCCTAATTTTGAACAAAAAATTATCGATGTAAACCTGTCGGTTACTCAAAGCTGAATGACTAACACACAATATTTATCGCACGAAAATATCGTGCACTAATGTCACGCTTGAGTGACCATCTTAACAGTGACTGCGTAACCTTAAGGGAAAATAATTTCTTTCTAATTCGTTCCTCAAACGAAATAAATTATATTTCCCTCAATTCACTCCGTCACATTGTATTAAACACAACACAACACAATTTAAATTTCAATATTAAATTGTAATTTGTAACCGTAGCACTTGGGTAACCGATGAAATTTAAAAGAACGGGAAATTTGATCTATAATTTCTCTTCAACTTGGAAATATACTGGTAGACTGTTAACGATTATTATTTCAATAATCTTCATCAATAATATTAATATACAATTACATTGTTCAGCTCAAAATAACTGCACTTAAAAATGTCTTTACAACTTTCTAGTCCCAATAGTTAACGTTCTCTTAAATCGTCTTTAACATATCCATCTTTCGAAATGTCACTAAGACAACACCGTGTCTCTTGAATTATCTGTCTCTATTCCCTTTATCGGAATGGGCAATTGCATCACCTGATCTTAATATTCCTTAACGTCTTTAATATACGACTTTAAAATCCTGGTAAACTCTTCACGTAACGTATTATTTGACGTAGCATTGTCTCATTGAATACTTTTCTTTTTGAACAAGTTAAGTTGCAAACTAAATAATCATCATCTAAACGACCATGAAATATATCTCTGAACATCAACAACTGGAAATAAACCTGTTCCGGTTTAGCTATTGTTATCCAAGACCCGTTCTATATTTGTTAGTTTTAATGCTTTCTACAAAAAATAGACTTGTGTTTGAAAGAATATATTGTCAGAAACTTTAATGTTGAACAATTCAAAACTTCTAATAAATCCCGAAAAGCCTACAAGTCAACAAAGTCAACAATTAGCAAAACCTCTTGAAATACAACGCTATAAAAAGTATCAAGCAATCCTGCTTTACATCTGATATATTCATCGGTGGCAATGCTGTCTCATATCAGACAATTCTGTCTTATCTGTTGCAATATCGCCCCATATCTGACAACCCTGTCTTACATCTGGCAATACCGCACCGTATCTGACAATTCTGTCTTATATCTGGCAATACTGCCCCATATCCGACATTTCTGTCTTATATCTGGCAATACTACCCCATATCCGACATATATGCCTTTATTATATTTGACAATACCGCCCCGTGTTTGACAATTCTCTCCTATCTCTGGCAATACTGCCCCATATCTGACAACCCTGTCTTATATCTGGCAATACCGCCCCATATCTGACAATTCTCTCTTATCTCTGACAATACTGCCTCATATGTTGACAACCCTGTCTTATAACCTGGCAATACTGTCCCATATCTGACAATTTTGTCTTATATCTGGCAATACCGCCTCATATCTGACAATTCGGTCTTATCTCTAGCAATACAGCCTCATATTTGACAACTCCGTACGATTTCTGGCAATATCGCCCCATATCTGACGATTCTGTCTTATATCTGGCAATACCGCCTAATATCTGACAATTCTGTGTCATCTCTGGCAATACTGAGTCATAATCTAACAACTTCGTCTTATATTCTGGCAATACCGCACCATATCTGACAATTCTGTATTTTATCTGGCAATACCTCCTAATATATGACAATTCTGTCTCATCTCTGGCAATACAGCCTCATATCTAACAACTCCGTCTTATATCTGGCAATACCGCCCCATATCTGACAATTCCGTCTAATATCTGGCAATACCGTCTAATAGCTAACGATTTCGTCTCTTCTCTGGCAAAACTGCCTCATATCTAACAACTCCGTCTTATCCCTGGCAATACAGCCCCATATCTGACGATTCTGTCTTGTCTCTGGCAATAATGCCTCTTATCCTACAATTTTGTCTTATCTCTGGCAATACTTCCTTGTATCTGACAATTCTGTCTCGTTTCTGGTAATTCTGTCCGTTCACCATTTCCATTTGAAGAAAATATCTCTACAAAATAAAAACACATTGTAAGTCATCACATTAATCTCCATTTGAAATATAAAGTCTTCATTTTGAAGCAAGCATTCGGAATTACTAAAAATTTCTTTCCCGGACTTACACCTAGTATAAAACGCTGAACTCGTCGGCAAATCTGCCCACACCCGAATACTAGAAAAATGCCCCTTTTTAACATAAAATATGCCAGTACACAGTGGATTCCCAGCAAGGCACAACAATAACGAATTTCGCTTTATCGGATTCCATCTTTAACAATACTCCGTAAATAATGGGAAAGGATGGCACACAATATCCAAAATCATTGCACAAAAATCGGTGAATGCATCTATGCATGTAGAAGATGGATTTCAAAATAAAGAAAAGAAACGAACTTCCGGATTACCCTCTGAAGCAAACTTAAACTGACCAAAACATATTTGCAGTAAATCAAATCATCAAAGTTCTTATAATTATATAATCAGCTTCTTTATTTTCTGATAAAGAAAATAATTCAATCTCGAGAAAAATTGAAATTTTCCAAAACTGAAAACTCTTATGTGATATATCTTGTAAATCTTTTTTCATAGAGCCTTTTTTTTTACTATCGTAGCTACTGTTAATTAACAGAAACCATTTATTAACTCTTTTATGAGCCAAAATATGCGCCAACGACTGTAAAACCCTATACATAGCTTCGAATTCTCTCCAAGTGGAAGAATAGAGTGATTCTTTACAATCCCAATAACCTTGAGAAACGCCATTTTTAGCCGACACTTCGTACCCTACATAACCCGTACAACTCACATCAGGGTATACTATTTTCAAACTCTTCTGACATTGATATATATTTCTGCCGTTCATAAAAACTGACAAACTCCCAAAATAATAATTGTTTTACGGAATCTGGGGAAAGAGCAATATATGAATCCGAGTGGACGGCGGTAAGTACATCCGCACTTAAATATCTGGTGATTATTTGTGTCACGTGAACTAACACTACCGACATTGAAATAAGTTGCCCAAATATACTAGCAACCTTTCGTACAGGAAATCCTCTATGAACTGTGTGTGCATTTAAAAGCTTAAAACTTAGTATTATTTTCTTTTACCAATCTACTATCCGAAATATAAATAATACCCGACTTGATTTTAAAACAATTCCCAAATGTTCCAAAATGTGAACACGGATCAATTAACTTTTGACTTTAGGTATAAAACCACAAAATAGTCAGTAATTTTAATAATACAAGCGAAATCTTCTCCGTCTTCTAAAAAACCTACCGCACCCAAACCAGTCATCTGAAAACATTGAAAACAGTTTCCTTCACTACGCCACTTCTTAACGTGGTCTTGTCAACATTGTACAACATGGGAAGCGGTTAAAATTCTCAAATCAAAAATAAATGTTTTCTTTTCAGATCTTTTTACCGAAACAGTCAACGGAATTACAATACATGGCATAACAGTACACCTCTTATTAAACATCTATGTAACAAATCCCAGATAGCTTCATTTACAAAATCTGTATATAGCAAAGCTGATCTATTATTTTTACAAACTGTTTTAGGCAAAATTGGATTCAACAGGCAACTTATAACCATTCTCTATGGTATCTAAGACAAATTCACTTGTCATGAACCTATGAAACGTAAACTTAAACATGTTCTTTTAATCGTTATCTCACAATTATATGTTTTTGGCCATGTAATTGTGCGTAAATCTGTCAATAACAAGAGCCAGTCGGAAACGACTGCACGCTCGACTATTCGAAAAGTCAGAATTATTAAGCACATTGTAACTGGGCTTCATTTAAACTGGGGAGTGATTCAGGAGTTTATGACACCCCCAACAAACACACATGAACAAAAGTTTCTTAATCCAAGTTAGGAAATCAATAAATTACACTTAATTTATTCTTGTAGATTTTTTTTAGGGTTTACACAACCCAGCCCATAAACCCCTGATCCCACACCCATCAACCCACTATCTTTGCCCACCTATAGTGGTGTGGCGTGGTGAAGTACAGTATGGTATGCTGGTTGCTGTTGTTGGTGGTGGTATTGCTGTTGTTGGTGGTGGTGGTGTTGCTGTTGTTGGTGGTGGTGTTGTTGCTGTTGTTGGTGTTGTTGTTGGTGGTGGTGTTGTTGGTGTTGGTATTGTTGGTGTTGTTGGTGGTGGTGGTGGTAGTGTTGTTGCTGCTGGTGGTGGTGGTGGTGTTGGTTGTTGGTGTTGTTGTTGTTGCTGTTGTTGGTGGTGGTGTTGATGTTGTTGTTGGTGGTGGTGTTGATGTTGTTGGTGTTGTTGTTGGTGGGGGTGTTGCTGGTGGTGGTGGTGTTGTTGTTGGTGCTGGTGTTGATGTTGTTGGTGGTGTTGTTGTTGTTGTTGGTAGTGGTGTTGTTGTTGTTGGTGGTGGTGTTGGTGGTGGTGATGATGTTGTTGTTGGTGGTGGTGGTGTTGTTGGTGGTGGTGTTGGTGTTGTTGTTGGTGGTGGTGTTGTTGTTTTTGGTGTTGTTGGTGGTGGTGATGGTGTTGTTGTTGTTAGTGGTGGTGTTGTTGATGGTGGTGGTGGTGCTGTTGTTTGTGTTTGTGTTGTTGTTGGTGGTGGTGTTGATATTGTTGTTGGTGGTGGTGTTGGTGTTGTTGTTGGTGGTGTTGTTGTTGTTAATGGTGGTGCTGTAGTTGTTGTTGGTGGTGGTGTTGGTGTTGTTAATGGTGGTGTTATTGTTGGTGGTGGTTGTGTTGTTGGTGGTGGTGATGGTGTTGTTGGTGGTGTTGTTGTTGTTGTTGTTAGTGGTGTTGGTGTTGGCGTTGTTGTTGTTGTTGGTGGTGGTGTTGTTTGTGTTGGTGTTGTTGTAGTTGTTGTTGGTGGTGGTGTTGGTATGTGGAGGTGGTGGTGGTTGGTGGGGGTACAGTACAGTACAGTGTTCTGGTATGGTATGGTATGGTATGGTATGGTATGGTATGGTATAGTATAGTATAGTCTATGCACCCACCCACCCACCCCACAATTACTCAACACTTTCAACCAAAGTATGTTAAGGACATCTGTTTTAAACCTTTTATATAGCATTTCATATGAAAAACACTAACATTGAAACTTTAACAATTATTTATTAGTCTTAATTCTAATTTCAAGTGAAAAGGTGCAAAAATCAAATATAAAAAAGCAAGGATGAGTTATGGGCCTTTGAAAATAAACCTGATGTAAGATAAAATAAAGATATACAAAGTTTTAAACCTTAATATTTATAAGTCTAAAAAGGGCAGTAATTTGAAAAAAATCAAAGAGTTATGGTTCTTGGCATACATAGTCAGGGTCATGATGGTGAATAAGTTTCAAAGCTATCGTACAAGACGTATGAAAGTAACTAGCTTGCACGCAAACTTTAACCTGAAATTCTAAGTCGAAAAAGGGCCATAATTTGATTAAAAATGAAAGAAAGAGTTATGGTTCATGGCATACATAGTCAGGGTCATGATGTTAAACAAGTGTCTTAAGTCTCAAAGCTGTAGTACAAGAAGTATGAAAGTAACTAGCTTGCACGCAAACTTTAACCTGAAATTCTAAGTTGAAAAAGGGCCATAATTTGATTAAAAATGAAAGAAAGAGTTATGGTTCTTGGTATAAATAGTCAGGGTCATGATGGTAAACAAGTGTCTTAAGTTTCAAAGCTATAGTACAAGAAGTATGAAAGTAACTAGCTTGCACGCAAACTTTAACCTGAAATTCTAAGTCGAAAAGGGGCCATAATTTGAACAAAATGGAAGTAAGAGTTATGGTTCTTGGCATACAATCTTGAAATATGATGATGAACAAGTGTTGAAAGTTTCAAAGCTGTAGTATAAGTAGTAGGGAAGTTATGGGTTTGCACAGTAGCTTGCACGCAAACTTTAACCTGAAATTCTAAGTCGAAAAAGGGGCATAATTTGATAAAAATGAAAGTTAGAGTTATGGTTCTTGGCATACACACTTGGGATATGATGATGAACAAGTGTTGAAAGTTTCAAAGCTGTAGTATAAGTAGTATTGAAGTTATTAGTTTGTATAGTAGCTTGCACGCAAACTTTAACCTGAAATTCTAAGTCAAAAAAGGGCCATAATTTGATCAAAATGAAAGTCAGAGTTATGGTTCTTGGTATACACACTCGGGACATGATGATGAACAAGTGTGCCAAGTTTAAAAGCTGTAGTATAAGTAGTATTGAAGTTATGAGTTTGTACAGTAGCTTGCACGCAAACTTTAACCTGAAATTCTAAGTCAAAAAGGGCCATAATTTGATCAAAATGAAAGTTAGAGTTATGGTTCTTGGCATACACACTCGGGACATGATGACGAACAAGTGTGCCAAGTTTAAAAGCTGTAGCTATAGTAGTTTTTAAGATATAGGTAGGTTGCACGTAAACTTTAACCAAAGCGGGACGGCGACGGCGACGCCGACGCCGACGCCGACGCCCAAGTGAGTACAATAGCTCGACATATTCTTCGAATAGTCGAGCTAATAAAAATACTCATCTTTTATCAAGCCTTCACGAGGAAGATTCTGATCAAATTTTCTACTTCCCACTGGACAACTTGTTCCCTGCTGTGAGTGGTGATCGACTTATGTTTGGACAATTCTTTCTAAAGTGGTTGTATTGAAACAGGGCGCCAGAAATCCAGAGATGTTCCCAAACCTGCAAACGGTTGCATGTAGCTTCCGCAATTGGACCCGTTGAAGGCGCCACGAACGAACTTCCCTCTGGTCAACGTTGCCACGGGTTGAAAACGAATATCATTCTTATTTGAAGAGTTAGCACCAGTGTAAAAACCAACATCATTACGAGGAAAAGAAGACGAGACCACGCCCCTGCCACGTGACCTTGAACGCTTGCGCTTAAGGCCTCGAGCCTCGGTCTTACAGGTTTGTATTTCATCTTCCGATTCGCTGGCAATTTGGTTTGTTTTATACTGTCTCACAGTTTCCCAACAGCCTGTTGATGACTCTTGAAAACTCTACGAAATGCCCCTTTCAGTTTTTAATTTCTTCATTACGTAAACAACACCTTGTAAATTCCCTGACAATTCTGCACGCCGAGCTCTTGCTTCCTCTCGCTGATGTCTTAGCTCAAAAACTTTTCTCGATGACTACTCTGCTGTTTGCTGAGCAGAAGGATTATGTTCTTCAATTTCGGCCATAACACGTGTACAATATAACTAAGCCTCGTATTTAGCGCAGCAAAAATTATCGATGTAAACCTGTCGGTTACCCAAAGCTGAATGACTAACACACAATATTTATCGCACGAAAATATCGTGCACTAATGTCACGCTTGAGTGACCATCTTAACAGTGACTGCGTAACCTTAAGGGAAAATAATTTCTTTCTAATTCGTTCCTCAAACGAAATAAATTATATTTATGAAACAAAAATCATATTCGCCTTAACAAATAATTATAAAATTGCGTAAGACTTCTCTTTTCTTAATCCAAATATTGAACGATTTAAAAAATCAAATTATTTAAAGATGTATAAGAGAAAACTATGTTTTTTTGTTAAGAGATATACAACACTAGCTAAGGTGATTTTGAAAATGTGTGAAGCTGAACGCATTTAACAATAAAGCTTTGAAGTTTTCGAATTTTGCTGTTGTTGTTGTTGCTGTTGTTGTTTTCTCTCTCATTTCTCTAGTTTTAAATATTGCACAGATTATGTTAAAGAAATCTCTAATTTGGCCTTGCCCTCTTTATTCGGGGCGCCTACGAACAATCCCGTATAGTCAGCCGCCGGCTCGCATTCACGCTACCAAGTGCAATGAGGTCAACTTACTGCCTTTTGTGAAAAAAGAAAACAGGGTTAGGAGCGCCCTGTTTAGTTTTTGTGACAACAATTTAAATTACATCTAGGACAGAACATTATTACAATAATTATTATAAAAATTAACTTGGCTTAAAATTACTAAAGTTAAATTGAGTCGATTATGTTACAAAGGTGTTTGTATTAGACAAGAAATAAACAGTTTTGTCCGATTAAATTTAACTGTCAAAGGTGATTCAAAACATTTTTACTATCTTCGGTCCACTATAGATGAACTTGTTCACTGACCATGTAATTACGTACACATGAGACAATTTTTTAAGGATATGACAATAACTTCGAAGTTCGCAAATGTTATTAATTTCTTATGTATAGCTTAACTTTACCACGCACCAGTTATAACTGTTTGAGTTTCTATTTGACTGTTAACAAAATAGTGGTTTAAACTACTTTATGGGTAAACACCATAATATCAACAAACATATACAACGAATACGGCCATACCTTAACCAAAAAATTAATCAACATCTGTAGCATGACTCAAACTTGTACTTTTATCAGTGCAATATAAGGGGATATTTTCCCTTTTTTTAAATTTTAAATATATTTGTTTTTAATTTGTGCCTTATTGTGAGTGCGAATCAATTTACAATGTAAGACTGACTTGAATATAGCTCTTTATGCTATGATTTCTTTCAGAACTGTTGAGAGCCATATATTTTATGTTGAATATTTAGATAACTGTCAAAACCGTGATTTTTTATAATGTTGAATATTTAGATGACTGTCAAAACCGTGATTTTTTTATGTTGAATATTTAGATAACTGTCAAAACCGTGATTTTTTATGTTGAATATTTAGATGACTGTCAAAATCGTGATTTTGTATATGTTGAATATTGAGATAACTGTCAAAACCGTGATATTTTATAGGTTGAATATTTAGATTATTGTCAATAACTGCGATATATCAGAAAAAATGAAGGAAACCCTTCAGGTAAGAAATATTAAGAAGAACTTTTGACTGTTTCATAAATTTTATTTATTTTTATATTTATAACAATTTTCAAATAGAATTTTTTATTTTATGATAAGTTGGTACAATAATTGTTTTATTTGATTTTTGATGTCAATGCACAAGTAGGCCTACAATGTACATTTTTTTGACGATATGCAGCGAGCAATAATAGTTCCGTCATTTGTTCTGTCGCATATGTAAGTGGTTTTTCAAACAGCCATTCTATAGTCAATATAATTTATAAATTTAAATATGGTTCTTGGTGAGAACTAACAACATTTATGAGCGTCAATAGACTATATGAATAATGAATATATAGAAAATTTATTAAGTTCGTCCAGAAATAAAAACTCACTTACTAATAGGTCGTTTAAATAAAGAGAAAACCCAAATAGGAGTTGCGGTTCTAATTTCTTCAAGTGCATATGACATAGAAAACGAAATATAAAAAACGCAACTTCTTCAATCACGAAACATATTTTGTGTTTAAAGAAATTGCGTTTCTAATTTCTTGAAGTATAAAATATATAATACGGATATGCATTCGTAAACGATTTGTGACGTCATTCATCATTTTGACGTCATAAACCGAAATAGTTACTGCATATAGAGCTACTTTATGTTAGATGTTACAGCATAATCTTTATGCTAGAAATGTATTGTTGTACATGTTATACAATTTTAATGATTTATATCTGTCTTAGATAGTTCGTAACCCTATGATTGTTTAATATTGCGAATTATTTCCAGAAATATTGTTAAAATGACTACAACCTTTTTCGAATTTATTTCGTTTTTTTTTTTAATTTTTAAGATAACACTTCATCGCTGAGATTTTTCACTTAAACAAGCCTATAACTTGAGTGACGTCGTTGTGGTTAACTTTGACGTCATTAAGGTGGAACGCGACACTTTGCGAATTTTTGAATTTCTTTATGAAATTTGGTATGGTATTTATTGACCATGATTCCAGCATGAATCCGCAAACCGTTTTTCGATTAATTAAATAGTTGTTTAGATATTTACCTTCAAAGTTAGCTATCAACGCCAGTTTTCTGCTATGACGTCAACGACACTCGCCGAACACTTTTTCGGGGCTGGCTGAAAATTGGGGTTTCCAATTTCATTTATTCTTTCATAGATGAATTGGCACTGAAAAGTACCTTTCCGGTGATCTAAGATTTAACATAATGTGACCAGCTTTGACAACGTTGTGTACCGTTAAACGCCGTTTTCGCGTTAAAAATGACGCCGAGTTTTGCCTTTTTTCTGTCGACTTTTTCAAAATTGTGAAAAATTTCCGAATTTAATTTTTGATTTTTTTGCTTAAAGAGTTTGAAAAAAGCAATTCCAATCGAATGAACGAATAAAATTTGGGGGTCACCGACTTCGTTATTGCGCCATGGCCGTTTTTAGCACCCCTCCCCCTTTAAAAAAAAAACGTGTAAAGAAAAGTGACGTTTCTGTAAATTTATGACTCCTTATTCAAATTCTACAATATTACAGCAACTACAATGACTTATGGTAATTTAAGAAGAACGAAAAAATTAAATAAAACATGTTTTTATACAATATGCGCTGCTTTAAGGGCAGGTAAATTCGCACGATAATTTCACAATTTTTGGAGTTTTACATTGTTAAGAAACGTCTAATTTTCGCGTAATTCGCACTAGAAAACGTGCGCGAAATGAAAGTGCAGTGAAATTCAACCATATGTTAGCCTATCATGAATGCTTCTGAGTGTAATATACATGTAACTGCGCAATTTTATGGCACCGCAATGGCTTATGCGCGAAAACTGTTCCACGCGAAATAAAATGCTACTACAGAAATAAAAAAAAGAGCAAAACTTGTCTTTATACATGTTTTTGTATTTGTTTCATTTAGCTCGATGAACATTACGACTGACTCGTTATGAAAATTTTGATGCCGCAAATCAAATTTATTGACACACTAGGTATTTTCAGGGTAGATGAAAAACAGTCTATAACCAACATGTGTAAAATTTTTACAACTTATTTATATTACGCGAAATCTCAATTGTTTAATAATGAGGGAAATAATGCAATGTTCAATTATTGCAACACAGTCGCTTCTGTTATAATACAAAACAAAAATCATAGGAAAACACAGACTGCGGTCTATATTCAAAATTGCTTGCAGTATTGTAAATTTTAATTTTTAAATTTCACTTAACGCCTTTTTCCATATAAACGCCTATATGGAATGGACGAACAGTGTTGGTCCCGAAGGATCTTCACTGTTCGCTTTTGATTTATAAGGTTATTTCTGACCAAAAAGCTAACAGTGCAGATCCTGATCAGACAAAATATTAAACGAGAAATCGATAAGATCGGCTGTGCAAGCTGATCTGGATCTACGCTGTCTGCTAAGGCGATAAAATGCGTAAATATATATATTATAGGAAAGGGTTAAACGAATTTCGGAATATTTCTAAATCAATTTTTACAGCAATTTTCTTCGTTTAATGCTGCTTCATTTCGTGGTACCTCTCTATGTTGATTGTCGAGACAGTAAAAATCGCATATTGCGCATAACCACAGACAAGGCACATAAGCACGGAATCGCCGGTCTTAAACTTTTTTAGCAATCTATGGCGGATAAGAAATAGACACGTACAGGAACCACATGTTGCTTGGTCAGTGTATGTGTCGCAGCAGTTTCCGAGAAAGTACATATAAACAACAAAACGAGGGACGTATTCTATACCACCGCGCCGCGGCCTTCACCGTTTTTGTGTCGTTTCTCACTGTGTGCGATTCTCACTGTCACAAACAAAAGTTCAAGCAACACACCACTTAACAACTTGGCTATTGATTTGCTATACTTTCTTTGCCGCTTTTATGAGAAAACTGTTAACTCTTCGATAATCATAAAATAATTTAGAATTTGCACAATTTGAAGTACAATGTATATGGGTAAATGAAATACAGTTACGACCGCGCTAATGGAGCATCCCATCATGGAACTGTAAAACTACCTTAGATGCAGGTAAAATAAATGTCAATCATTTGAAAGCAGAAAAAAAAGATGTATAGTTGCAGAAAATAATGGGAACAAATCAAACATACGCACGGCTGGTGGATTATTTGTCATCCCTTTAACTTTTTACAAGACAAAATAAGGCCGTTAGCTAACTAGAATTGATAGATATTCCTTTTATAGATCTGCTGAGGCTACGAAATATATTTTTAAAATTATTTAAGGCGTCTCCGCGCACAAATTTAGGCGCTACAGTATTTCTATTATGTGCATAGACTAACGATTTGAACAGTTTTAATCAAATGTCTATCATGTCTATAACTACAATGAAATCTCATGCGTTTCTTGGGTAATTAAGAACACTATTAAATAAATTTAGCACGCCTTTGCGAAAATGCTTGACAATATAAAAAGAAAACAGCAGAATTAACAAACTTGTTAGTAAGACATCGAAATACTTGATAATTATAAGTGTAACGTCCGAATAGAAATAATTGACGTAAGTATTATACGCATTTTGGAATGTTCGTTTTTACCCCTAGTAACGTTTTTAAAGATATCTTTGACAAATTAACATACGAGAAATCAATTAGATGTCATTTTTATATGATAATTCAATTCAACTTCCTCTGTGGTGTCTTTTTACGAAGTTTTTAATTGATGAATTAATTTTTTTTCTAAAATTTCCAAAAATAACGTATTTTTTTCAAAAGGGGATAGGGGTACTTAAAATGGTAATAACACAATAACTAATTAGGTGACCCCCCAAATTTTATTAGCTTTTTCAATTGGAATTGCTTTTCTCTAACTTTTTAAGCAAAAAAAATTAAAAATTAAATTCGGGAATTTTTCACAATTTTGAAAAAGTCGACAGAAGAAGGGCAAAACTCAACGTCATTTTTAACTCAAAAACGGCGTTTAACGGTACACAACGTTGTCAAAGCTGGTCACATTATGTTAAATCACCGGAAAGGTATTTTCAGCGCCAATTTATCTGTGAAAGAATAAATGAAATTGGAAACCCCAATTTTCAGCCAGCCCCGAAAAAGTGTTCGGCGAGCGTCGTTGACGTCACTGCAGAAAACTGGCGTTGATAGCTAACTTTGAAGGTAAATATCTAAACAACTATTTGAGTAATCGAAAAACGGTTTGCGGATTCATGCTGGAATCATGGTCAATAAATACCATACCAAATTTCATAAAGAAATGCGAAAATTCGCAAACGTTGTTTGGTATTTTAAGGCGGCAGTAAACGGTTTTAAACATCGCAAAACTGAAGAATCTTTATAGAAAATTTATGAAAATTTTTATAGAATTAATCTTAATCTTTGAGAAGAGTTTAAACACTAACAACAAAGCCTTTATGAAGTTGCACATTTTTAATCTAAGAATTTTTATACATTTACAGCAAAACTTTTATAGAATTATTCTAAATCTATGAGAATGTTTATACGCGAACAACAAAATTAGTTCACAATATTCATGTACCATTAAATCAATTTATATCCATTTATGATATTGATAAATTATATTTACATTATCGGGATGAATCGGTAGTGAATAGTTTTAAGCGAATAAAATTTTTAAGTGAACGGTCTTATGTTTTACTATATACTATTATAAAATAAAAGATAATTATCGCTAATACACATGTTCTAACTACATCGATCACATTATTTTACTATCTATGCGTGGATTCATCAAAATAAGGAGATACACCATGTATCATAGTGATAAATACACTGCATCATATTTTAATTATAGGACTTTTATGACTAACAAGCAGTCTGGAAATAATTGTGAAATTTGGCCATATAACATAAAATCACCTGAAAACGGATTTTAAGTGTAAGTGAACAGTTTTATGTCTTAAATTATTTATAAGAAGCGCATAATTAAAAATTGAAGATTTAAAGGAATATCGCTCTAGTAAATAGTAAGAATGATGATATCTTGAATTTTTTTTTACTTTTCTACAAACACGTTATTTTTGTTTAATAAAATTTAATTTAACTTATTTATATATGTAATTTAAATACTATTTATTACTAATTATAAGTTATACAATAAAAAGACCAAAATGTCAAAATTATTCAAAAATCAATCAACTACTACAACACTTCATTATCGTTACAGATCCGACAATACTCTGTTATTCGAGATGACAATTACAAGCCAATATACTAACTGACGCTCAACACGTCAAACATAAATGGAATTAGCGGCAGGCCACACATAATGAAATACTGAAATGTTGCTTAAATGTGCTAAATGTTGTTAAATGTCAATTAACCTTTAATAAACAGATTGCCGACTAAGGTGCGAACGTTCTGTATTCAATCTCTAAAACATGTGTTTGTCATTAAATGCGAAATTGTTCTTTACTGACCACTTACCTTTAACACTTACATTTAGTAAAAGATACTGCCGACATAGGTGCGAAAGTTCTCTAATTTAATCTCTCCTGTCATTTACTCTCCGTCTTGCAGTTTGGTAAACACAAAGGGGATTAAAGTGATTAAAGACGCTTTGAACTGTAACTACATGCCGTCTTAAATGAAATTGATATTAAGACAATTGAAATGAAAAAAAAATCAACACACAAAAAATACTAAACGTTCTATGCTAAATTCATGTTGAATTTGTATGCACATTATTTAAATATGAATAATCATTTTAGCCCTTTAGACGTGTTTTTTTCGTTGCGTAATTTGATTTTTATTTTCAAAACATTCAATATTTGGTGATCAATTGTAAATATCAAACATTTAGAACTGATTTCTTAAAGACATTTCAGTTTAATTTTATTTCATATTATTCACCGTGACAACTCTGATAATTACGATTGTAACCATGATAACTTACAAGGGTCTGGACAAAGCCTAGTTTAGTAATAAATTTGGAGTAACGCTTTCTGCAACTTTCAATGTCGTATATATTCTTATTAAACAGTTTAAAGTTAAAATAAATGATATAGACACATTTTAATAAAAGTGTGCACGACTTTGTCTGACTTTGTTTGGAAAATGTGGATCATTGCTCATGACATTGTATAATCTTTGGAGAACTATAACTGGCTTTGCCACGGAGTTATAATCTTTCAAAAAACAAACATCAGTTTAAATTAAATAAATAACTTTATTTAAATTACTCTTTTGTGAAGTTATAATAATTAATAAAATGCCTTTAATCGACTTGGCATGGATATTTTAAGGACATAGCTTGACTTTGTAATGTCTTTTTCAGATTACAACTGACTTTGTATGCGAATGTGACGCTTTATTTCAATACATAATATTTCAACAGATATACATTTAATTATAACATACTTTTATGCATTTATAATGTTATTTTGCATGACTTTGTACTGACTTTGTATGACTTTGTACTGACTTTGTATGACTTTGCCAGACTTTGTATGACTTTGCAGTGTTTAGTAGGACCGGAAGAATCACAGCTGACACGACAAGTTCACTTGTTCCCTACTAGCACAAAGTATCTATAAAAAGAAAGGGCACCTGACTAACATCATAATTACATTCAGTCTATGAAAAGAAAGCAAAACAAATATTCAAAACATATCAAAAACAAATTAATCTCTGTTAACTTAAGAGTTTATGAAGGTTTATGGGGAAATCTTAAATTTCTTAAAAGAACCTAGAAGCTCGATTCCTTTCTTTTATCCCTGTCATCGCATTCCTGCTGATTTTACTCCAGGTGCTCTGGTCTCGGTAAAATCATTGATATCTACCCTTTGGATTTACAATGCTATTAGCTTCTTATTTTTGTATATGTTTGTGTGCTTTTGCATGCAACATTGTTGAGCCGATTGGTGGGTTGAAGTTATTTCACTAAGACAACTTGTACTTGTTTTGTGATACGAGGACCTGTTGGGGCAAGTGTGAGGTTGGTGCACCCTAGAACCTGATGTAACCGCCACCCCTCCCCCCCCCCGCCCCCCCCCCCGCCCCCCCCCCCCCCCCCCTGTGGCAATTTGTTTTGCCACTGACCGTTCCAAGGCGTTATCCCCAAATGTTCACTTGTTCGTTAATTGTTTGTGGCGTCCTATTTAAATTGACATACATAAAAACAGATGCTCTCTATCTCTCTTCTTTTTCGCTGCGTGGGGAGGCTGTGTTTTGTGAGTTTGACGATTCCTGATATGCATATATTACTTTTTTTATAATTTCTGGTCGCGAAAACGGGTCTTCCGACGAGGTAAAATTTCAGGCATTCATCGGTTCACAGCTTTCTTATTGCCAACAACCAAAATAATTGCTTGCCAATTACACGTTGAAAGTGCTTGCCAATTACTGTTTCATCATACTCAAAATATGTGTTAATTACCAAGATTTTGCACTACTCACACTTGTTTTATGTCCCTTGAGAAGTTAAACCGAATACAGAGGCAGAAATGTTTCGCATTGTCAAGGTCAAAATAACATGTCATGCAATTTTGTGGGATCCGAGGTACATATGTAAAACTGCAAATATAGAATATAGAATATGAAATTTATTTAAAGTGACATTAAGCTGACAGTTTAACCACTTACAGCTAAGCCTGCGATTCGGTTCCGTGTAAAATCGGTTTTGATCGGCGTGACACGCACGCAAAACGCTTCACGGTACACGCTAAGCGGTTTACGTTTCACGATGCACGCTTTAGCGCTTCACGGTTCTAACCGTGTGACCAATCAAATCACAGAGCGGTTTAACCGTGAACCGTGTGACCAATCAAATCGCAGACGGATTGTAACGAGGTCGAGATAACAGTGTCGCTATTATGCCCCACATACGCACCTTGTACATCTAACCCTGTACGGTGAAATTTATAAAAACCAGATCACGAAAACCATGTTGAACTAAAGCGGTTCATAGCCTAGTTATTTTATTGTCCCTTGAAGTAATTCTGATGGAAAGAAATTACCGGTAATAAATATGTATTACTGTATATTAAAGAGCCCCTTAAAAATAAACCCTAGTGGTTAATTCAATTAATTTAATTGTCTTTTGAAATAGATCTGATGCGAAAAATTACCCGTAATAAACAATTACTTAATATTTTAAAGGGCTTAAAATAGACCCTTGTCTTGGACCGTGTTCTGTGTTTTATATACTGTACTGAGTACATTTGTGCACGCTGATCTGGGTTTTATTCATGCTATAGCATGTAGTCAAAATATTTTAACCTACGGGATTTTTAGATAATTTTTGATGGTCTGATCGCGTTGATATTTCGACTACTATCTGTCAAATCGTTTCAGTTCATCCGCTACTGTAGTCCAGTTCTATTTCAGCTTAAAATCTAAGACAACAGCGTCATTGTTGAAAGAGGAAGACATTCTTAACAACGATGCTAAATAAACAATTTTCAGAATGTATTTTCCACTAAAATATCCAAGATTTTATTTTAACATTTTCACTTCCGTTTTTCATTTGTTGTTTTTGTTGAGGGGAGTGATCTAAAATACAAACCTTAATAACGTAGACTGTTACACACTGTGTATACTATCTATAGATATATTTCGTGTAAGAGATTTCTAAAAAATGAAAATGCTATCAAAATATTCGACGAATGATTAAATTTGCATATGGGAGAAACTGATGTACGTTACACGATGCACGTTAGACGATTAAACACACGATGCACGATAGACGATAGACGGACGCACGATACACGATAAACGGACGCACGATAGACGTTAGACGGACGCACGATACACGCAAATTTTGTAACTTTAAACGTTCACAGTACTGTAAATATATCAATATCAAAATATACTTGGTGGTATGTTTCATTTTTGTTTACCTCAGAAGACAATGCTGTTGACAATGATCCTATAACTGGATACAACAGTTACTGTAATGAATTATATTGTAGTGTTATTTGCATTTTGATACTTTACTTATGATCTGCCGGTAGTATGTTTTGCGGTTTCTCGGTTATGTTATGTATTACTTTAGTATCGGTGCGACTCAGTTTTTAACATGTGCAAAATTTATTATGAAGTCAACAATTTGCACTAGAAATTGTGCATTTAACAACAAAGAAATCGAAGACTTTTCTGTTTGCAGTGACGCTTTAATCATCAGTTCCATGGATTTAATAACCAGTATCATATCAGGATTTGTCATCTTTACAAACCTCGGCGGAATGGCCAAGAAAGTCGGTGTCGATATTGAAGACGTTGCTAAAAGTGGATATGGGCTCGCCTTCGTTGCCTATCCTGAAGCATTGTCAAACCTACCAGTCCCACAGATATGGTCCATCCTGTTCTTCTTTATGCTTTTCACGTTGGGACTAGACAGTGAAGTTAGTACAGATTTTTTCTATTCATTTTCTTAACATCAGAAAAATTAACTGTTTTGCTCAAGAATAGTTGCTCTTTCATTTGATGACACTCAGGAGTTGTTAAACAATATTAACAGTACAGTAATCGTTATTACAGTTCGCCGCTTATATATTGTTTCATACATGTAATATTTGGTAAATGACTCGAATATCCCGATAACCTTGTCAAACTCGAGATTATGATATTTGATTATTATCAATCCAGGAAATTTAAATTCCAAGCCATGAAGTTATATCCAACTCAATTGTTTGCAAAGGTGCAATATACAATGTAGATTTTAGTTCCTACCAAAGGTAATGCGTGGAAAAAACGATTAAAAACCTTCGGTGATGTATTTTAAAACACAACTAATGAGTAACCCATGTTTTGTTTTGTCATATTTTCAGTTTGCAACGCTGGAGACTGTTCTAACATGCCTTCAAGATGAATTTGAACAATTAAGAAAATACAAGAAGCAAATAATTGTTGGATCCGGTGTTGCGCTTTACCTTCTTGCACTGCCTTGTATAACACCAGTGAGTTGTTACTAATTACTACAGACGTGTTTATATTTGATTTGCTTCATGACTCAAAATAAAATACGAACAAACCATATTGTATGATTGGGAAGACTTGATTTCATTTTCTTATTTCCCGTATCGTGTGATCGAACATTTCGGATCCGTCTTTAAATGGTATGACAGAGTATATTTAATTTGGTTAACTCGCCTGAATCTCAGAAAGTGTGATAGGAAATTTCTTAGTTTAATGTTTTCTAAATATGGCTATTGTTTACATGCGTATTTAGTTGGTTTTGTTTTAATTTTCAACACTGGTTTCGTTCCCTCACCATAACACACTAGAACATCTTAATATAGTGTGTTGAATTGTTTTGTGTTTTAGGCTGGAGATTATATTGTTGCTCTTATGGACCACTATGGATGTGATTTTGCCATTTTGTTCGTTGGAGTTTGTGAGTGTATTTCGGTTATGTGGGTATACGGTAAGTGTCTCCTATAGTGCACATCTGATTTTTTCTGTTTTGAGGGTGTATTATTGAGTGCACTTGTCTATTGCAATTATTGTACCGTGAGTTTTAATTGTGATGCACAGCGATTGAATCAAATAAAGTACATAAAATAATGTTAAACGAGAAACAAAACGTTGTTTTAATGTTATGTCAGTGTTTTGTTCAAACTCGTTTGAGAACAAACATTTGTGTTCGAGTAGACCTGATCCAGTAATAAAGAAACACAAGTCAGTAACTGTAATAATGGAATCTTTTAACAGGATGTATCCGTCTGGAACGCGGTTTCGAAACTGCTTTATCATATGAACTCTATCAAATATCCAAAAAATGCATCTTTCGCAGCAGAATACAAGCAGTTATTGTAGCAACTTTATTTGTAATGCTTAGGCGGCTGCTTATGTGTTTAATTTTATTTAGTACGCATTTTCTATTTTAAGCTCATTTTATAGTTTCAAATTTGATATTTGTCGAATGTATTGTTGATTTTAAAAGCTAATAAAATTGTTAATTTTCATAATAAGTATAACATGTATTGTTCTTTTGTTATTTGAAGATCAATTTTGTATGTAATATCTAGGTATATGTAACTTCCTCAAGGACTGCACCTATATGTTGGGAAGACCTCCGAGGCCTATGGTGTTCTGGGCTTTCTGCTGGACATTTTCTGCTCCTCTGCGTGCTGCGGTAAATTTGTTAATGTGTCGTCATTTATCAATATTCATCAAAAGGCATTCATCTCATTTTCAAATGCTCGTTGTAGTAAATTTGTTAATTCATCGTGCTTTAAGTCACTTTAGCCGTTTACCGAAAGTCAACTGATCTGAAGTATTCACTGAGTTACACAGTAGTGCTAAAACACGGCTCTTCATTAAGAGTAGACACGGCGTCACAAAAAAACTCACGTTTCTTAAGTAAATAACAAATGACTAGTCATAATGACTCGAGTCATATAGGTTCCAAGCTCTGACGGTTTAGCTATACAAATTCCAAAAACGTTTCTATTAAAAACAACAACATAAAAATATGTACAAAATGTAGAGACGGTGATGGTTTGTTTTGCAGTGAGATATCGATTTTTCACGAGTTAACACCTGAAACTAATACATGTACTTTTACCAGTTATCACTATGTCTTTGCTGAACAAATTTCTGAAATAAAAAATAAGCAACCATCTATTTTCTATTTTCAATCACTGTTTAAATACATTTTCTTTTTTCCAGGCACTGTTTATCTACCGAATGATTGACTACAAACCCCCAGAAATTTCGGACGATGTTCCTTTTCCTCAATTTGCTATGATTATTGGATGGATTATGACGGTTATTGTTTTAATTCCGATCCCAGGAACTTTGATTTATATATTTGTTATAGCAAAAGGAAATTTCTTCCAGCGCATGCGCATGATAACTACCCCGACTGCCGATTGGAAACCAAATGATGGTAGTGATTTTCAGCCTCTTAATATTCAATACAAAGATGGCATGCTGCATGGACTAGACAACCTTGGTGCAACTTTCACCCACCTTTAGATATCTTTCTTCGTTTGTATAAAATATCAACAATATTCAGGGGGGGGGGGGAGGTGTCTTTAGGAAACTTACGTTATTTATTGAAATAACGCAATTAAGTCCAGCAGACGACATTGCTAGTAATGCATTTCGCGGTA
Source organism: Corbicula japonica (assembly GCA_038501625.1). Lineage (NCBI taxonomy): Eukaryota > Metazoa > Mollusca > Bivalvia > Venerida > Cyrenidae > Corbicula > Corbicula japonica. The sequence goes on from JAZAYU010000143.1 coordinate 365,061, forward strand.
AAGTAGTGCACAATAAGTGTTATCAAAGAAAATAAGTAATAGAACCCATAATGTTTACGATAAAAAATAACAGATATTGACGATCTCTTTCCATAATATAACTATAGGTGCTATCACGGGAAAAGCTTGTTTTTTATACCTAAAATACAAAATAAATATAAATAACATGTGTTGCACTGTACGGAATTACGGCATTATGACCATTCAACGATACGGCCCAGGCTATGCAGCCAAGGATTTTCTGATGTTTAGGTCTACAGTACGTGAGAAAGAGCTGGGTACGCACTGTTCTACCAATCTGGAAGTCGTGAGTTCGAATCCCGAACGCGGCAATGGAAATTTCTGTAATACGTTTAGTGTTTCCTACCCAACTAAGTACTGGTTCACTCCCAAGAAATAGATTATCAGTGCGTGTATCGGTGCTATACACCGGGCACGTTAAAGAACCAGGGGGTCTCAGAGCTAGGGTATCGCACCCGAATTCCCTGTATCTGAAAGCTGTCTCTATAGTTATCTGCACCTGTCAGGTGTAATTGTGTATATAGATATATGTGCGTAAATACTCAGTGGTGGTGTTGATATATACTTGGTGGTGTTTATGATTATGATGGTTGTCGTAACATAAATTTGCTGAATACAGCGATCTCCTGTAATAGAGGTAAAAGAATGGTGTACATACATGCAAAAACCTTATCCTCTGTCGAAGAGGAGTGTCCCTATAAATAAAGGAGGAAATTACATGATACATACATACATGACCCATAGAGACTGTAACAGATATGAAATCAAAACAAGGAATACTTTATGGCCCATCAAACCAATATTTTTGTGGGGTTTTTTCGAAAAGCTACCAAGAGGTATTAATAAAGAGGATAATTGCAAACTTTAGAACCAATTCAGGCTTTACTTTCTCACCTATTTCACGCGCATTTAAAACAAGGAACAGTGAGTATTACGTAATCTTTGATCTTTTTGAAAGAAAACACTGTTGTTTTAAATTGGTAACAAAACTGTAATTAAAACAGCAAGGGCTTTTACACACATTTATTAAAAGGTTCATCCGAAAAAGCAAAAGGCAACTTCACTGTGCTCAAGCTATAATGTAGCATGTACAAACTGTAGTTTATGATGTTTTTGTGAACATTAGGTCATTTTGCTGAAAGATAAACAGACTAGCTTTTTTAAAAAGGTGTGTTGTATTGTCTTAACACTGGGCAGTATTGTCCACCATTCTGGGCGTAAACTTTCGCCAATTCAGGTCTAAGGTCTGCAAGTGCAAAACTTGAAAAAAGTTAAAACAAGAAATATCTTTAAAAAAGATAAACGGCGTAGATTGTATATGAAATGATGCAGTTTGTAACTGGTATTATTCAATTCAGCTTGATTTACGTGTAAATTAAATAATTTCATTGTGAAACCTTCACAATGACTTTATTAAAATTACTTAGATTTGAATGTAAAATAACATCCCAAACAAATCAAGGAACAGATAAACATATTTTAATTTTGTTTATAAATGTGAATCTAATAATTATGAAAAACGGATTTTAAAGATCTTAAGACTTATTGTGAGCAATAAACATTATTAAAGAGTTATAAGTATTTTCTTTAAAACTTGAAGAGAATTTCCTAGGAATATGAAATAGATGAAAATAGAAACAATTCTAAAATATACCACAACTTTCTACTCTGTGAAAGCTGTATGCTTTAATTGCAATCTGATAAGTCATCTACTGAAAACCGTTTCGCTAACATGTTCTTAGATATGACTTGAGTGCAATTGCTTTAATAGCTGACTCGAAGTTTTTTCGCGTAACATATTACACGTAGTTGCCAGATTTAAGACATGTTAGCACATTGTAAAATCCTCAGTCGCGATAAAGAATGAGTTTTATATAAGAAACGTATTGTAAAAGGCATTGGTTTATTCTTAATACATAATGTATGATATACTTATTGCTAAAAAGAATAAAATATATTAAGGATGACATACTAATTGCTAAAAGAATAAAATATATTAAGTGTAGACTTCAAGACTTACAAAGCGAACTCATTGTTTATATCGCGTAGCATATTATATACAGCTGCCCGATTTAAGAGACGGTTAAACATTTCAATTACTGAAAGAACTGGGATACATTTCCATTAACTAAAAACTCACAAATACTACAATAATTCAAGCTCGCAGATTTTATTACTCAGATTTTTTGCTTTACAGTGAAAGTGAAACATCGTTTTCTTTAAGCCATCTCCACTTACTTTCACTTTCATTTTGTATAGGTTGATATAAAAGAGTGACTGTATTGTTGTTGAAAAGTAATCCAAGCCAATGACGAGTACTGTAGTGTGCCTCATTTCAACATCTTTCGACACAAGAGAATAACAAAGATATAAACGTCACAGCAATAATCATTTCAAACAGTGTAAACTAATTATATAAAAATCCCACTAGATACCTCTTCACCCTGCTAGATGCCTCTCCAGTGGAAATAACTACCAATCGAAATAGATTATTCAATTTTCCCGCTGCATTATTATATAATACGAGTATTATTTACCAAACTCCATTGGTTAATAAATTAGGTCAAAAGTGAGCTTAGACAGCTACGCCGAAAAAAAAAACAACATATGACATCTCCAGTGTTATGCAAAGTTTTGTAATGAGTGCCAGCTATATCAACAGTTCTAAGACTTGCTGTAAATTTATCCAATTTGTAAAAACATTACCTGATTGGCTACAATATGTTTTGTTTTGCTAATTTGTTTGAGATTTGTTTACATAATTGTGTTGTTTTTGTTAGTGTGTGTGTCTCAAGGTTAATAATTTAGGTATATTTTTGCAGATTGGAATGAATTCACGCATTCTATAATGTTTGTTATTAGTTCAATTGATCACATTTTTAAATTATAATTTCTGTGTGTGGGGTTTGCATAATTATACTGAAATAGTTTTTATGTGATTATGGTCAGTTTCATTACATTCATTTGTTGACTTTTGATGTAGAAACAGTTCCACATTTACTGCTTCCTGCACAATGGTTTTTTATTAACAATCTTTGAATGTAAATGGTCAGTTATGTGGTAAAATGAATTAATGTTATCTGTGTTTTTCTTTGTTTTTTAAAGTTTATTATTGGAACCTAACTGAAGTTTTGGGTTTAGACTGTCACTGTGTTCATTTAGCAAAGCACATGATATTTTGAAATGTTTAAAGCATATCATTTGACAGTAAAAAGTATCCTTAATGATTTACACAAAAACTTTAATTTTAAATTTTGAAAAAAAGGCTATTTCTTGTTATCTATCAAATATTGAAACTTGAAAAAAAATCATGTTACATTTATATTTTTGTTTAAAAACAGGATACTTACTTTTCATTTTTTTATTAAAAAATCTCTAATAACACATGCAAACGATTGTGAGTAACATTATTTTGACCAATTGGCTCTAAACATTGTAGACCAGCATATACTTATTTCAGGTATGAGTTGCTTTGGTATATATATGTACTGCAATGAATGGGGTGTAACTGTTAATACTGATAAAACAGTAGTTATGGTATGTAAAAAGGGAAATGCACCATTTACTGGATTTGATTTTTACTATAATTCAGTAATTTAGTCAGTACTGTTATCAGTAAATTAACCCGTTACCGATGTCATGCAGTGATTATTACGTATATCAGGGCTATACTATCAACGTTTTTTGTCGTTGTCCCGGTTAGCTCAGTTGGTTACGTCGCAGGAATTGCATGGCTAGGCGCTGTCGCCGTGACGGTGCGGGTTCGCTCCCAGCTAGAGACACTATCATTTTAAATCTAAAGCATTTTTGTTGATTCTGATAGAAAAGAGCATAGCATAGGACATAAATATAAATAGTTGAAGTTTGTTCACACTAATATTTCCTCTCCAACATAGTCATCAATGACCTAACAACATTTCACATAATTATTTGAACATAATAATGATCTATTTTAAAAAAAGTTATGTTTATTTACAATAAGAAATATTAATTTATTTTTAGATTTTCATTCATTTTTATCCCAGTGTGGTGTAGAACCAAGATTTTATTTTTTGACACCTTTTGAAGCAACCCTTGTCCATAAATTTACAGATGTTTTTGTATATAAATGGGCTGACGGCCTGTATATTTACAGACTGTCTGTGAAGACAGCCGTTTCCTAGACCAGATATAATTCCAAGTTTTTTTATGTTTTTCTATTAAGAATCGTGTAACGCAGATTAATTACGAACCAAATTGTAAATCAATTTTGTAAATTTATAAAAATTTACTTATCTGACACGCAGCATCTTCGTACTGCAAGCCTGGCTACTGTGGTCTGCAGTCCATGAAAAATTATCTATTTTCATTTAAATCCATAAAGTGTAAGCATTCTGACATAAAACTTCACGGTAAATTCTTTATACTGGAAAAATCATTTCAATGAATTTGATAAAGTACCAAAGCTTATCGACTTAAAACGTTAAATTATCACATTTATTTTAATTAAATATCCCACGTGTTTTGACCATTCACTAAACCGGAAATAAACAATGACATGTGACTACACGCCTAATTAATATGCAGTTAGATATCCGGGATCCGGAATCCGGTATGTCGTCTTGGGTTAGTGAGTTTGTGTACATATTAATTATACTAAGTCCAATTAATAATATCAATATATACCATTTGATTTTCTTAAATGTCTGAACCTTAGTATATCATGTTATATATGTATTTATATGTATGCGTTGTCATGCTTGTTCTCCTATATCCATATTAGTCTAGCTTTGATAATATATGTTTACATTCATGTTCTTTGATTTGTTTGATTGTATTCACTTTTGTATTTTTCGCTTATACATCTGCCATTGTTAAGGGCAAGAAACAATATTGTTTATGCCTAATAAAATATTGAACTTGAACTTGAACTTGGTATATTGTTCATGAATTTCATAGTTCTTATGCAAATGGTTTTTCTTTTGTTTTAGTATGTGCTTGGTAATTAGAACATGAATTAGACTAAACTGGGCTTGCAAACATTTACAACATTCATAGCTAAATCCATTTATTTACTAAAATCTATGTGGCAATAAGTATTTCCCTCAAAATTCATTTTTTGAAATTTTAGCCTGTTTTCGCCATTTGCAATGTTTGCAATACCTTAATCATGTAGGCATTGTCTATTGGCTTCGCGGGTCGCCTTCGGCGGCTTTTCCCGTATAAATTTAATTCTAAACGGTCATAAAATTTCACTGAAGACACCTTTGGCATGGCCAACCCTCAATGCAACCTTCAGGGTGACACTTGTATTGTTTCTAGGGGTATGAACGTTGTTTAGAGTAGAAGCAGAAAAGATTTAACCGTAGAGTAGGGATGTAAACGAACGTTCGAACATTTGAACGTTCGGATAAGATTATGAACATTCGAATGCATTTGAAGCATTCGAATGTTCGTGAAAATTCAGTAACGAGTGTGTGAAAATTCTTATTTCTTTTTTTAAAGTACATTATCTATATCAAGAACGGCAATCAGGAAGGGTTTTATATTAATTTGACACACATATCGTAAAAAATTAATTTTCCGTAAACAAAGTACATTTAGATAACATGAAACATGTATATTGACTTCTACGCACGCGCACATACTGCTCAAATGTAAAATGTCGACTAAAACAAAATGTGGTACACGTGGCACAATCAAATTGGAAAGTTAGTACATATTACTTGAATGTGAATGTGATAAAAATATGATGTAATCAAACAATTATAATTGTAAAAATATTGTTATGATGATTCAATTGAATAAATTACTGTGGTATCATTCAATTTCGCTGGCACGAAATTTCGCGCAATCGCCGAAAAAGACTGTTTCGCGCGGAAGTAAATTTGCGCAAAACCAATTTTTCTTTAAAACAAACAAACACATTATTTTAATCGATATTTGATCGATATTTTATTGTTACCTATTGTTTATTTGAACAAGCGAGCTAATCATGTTTCAGTTCAAACTGTTGGCCCCTGCCAATTACCACTTCCTTTGTTAGTCAATTATCGGACCGCTGTTTATTCGTCACCGCTAATTGACACGGAACCATCTATCTGTGCCCTTCATAACATTAATTGATTGTTAAATTGCGTAGCCGTTTTATGTTCAGAGTTGTCAAAAATGTAAAACAATTACTCAAAAAAGCTTTTACGTGTCAAAATAAACTGAATGAGATGACAACGATACTGTTTGGTAAAACATGACATAATGCACGGACCTAATAGTCGTTAAAATTTGGAAACATAAAAATATTCCAAAAGAAATTCTACAGAAATAACTAATTTAATTTATTTTATGAATATAATTACTCAATAGCTCAAATTTATATAAAATAGCGATACAGGCAAGTAAATACCAAGTGTAGGTCCATTCGGACAGTACCACGATTCGGAAACGTATGTGTAATTATATGGTTAAATTTATCTTAGGTTTTAAAATTTGCGCACTGGTCCGAGCGCGTAATACGCGAAAATTAAGCCAACGCTAAATAAAATTATACCACTGATCTCATGCTCCGGTAAATAAACCCGCCTATTAAAATTTCGGAAAACTCGGACATTATCGGCAAAATCTATTTGATTGACAATTTAATTGTATCGGGGATACTGTTGGGGTATGCACATAGTTTATTTGTTTTGTGAATAATTCGAACGTTCGAATGCAAACTGATTCGAACATTCGAATGGTAAAATAGGTGAAAATTGCCACCCCTACCGTAGAGTGTTTCTGTTGCCTTGGATACTGAGTTTATTTTGTTGAACCTTGACTTATTTTATGTATTTTGTTCAGAGTTTCTCGTTGCATAGGATATTGGCATTGTTGATTGGTGGGAGAGGGTACGTAAGGACCTTTTATGTGGTGGGAGGCTACGTTTGGGCTGAGGGGGGCCGTGATAATCAGCTACGGGCATCTTAACACTAAGTTAAACGAAGTTTTTTTCAAGTTATATACATGATTTAAATCGTGGAGGAGATTAAAAATGTAATTTCGAAACAAGTGAACAATGTTAATTAAATAATTGCTGATCTTTGATAAGAAAAAATATATTAAACTTTAAACGTAGGTTTAAATAGGTTATACATAGTTCATGCAGTTTACACATCAAAACTATAAAGGGTATACCAGATTTTCTTACACTTAGTAACGTTAATCTGCATCTCTTGTAAAAATACGTCGAACGCTTCCGGCAGATACAGACGTCACAATCATGCGCAATTGATCCTCTTCTTTGGGTTATCATGAGGGATATATGGAACTTATACTCAAATATTTAAGCATGCTATTAAATCAATACATCTCTTTTTCAAGCACTATCTATTAATTTTAGTATGCATATTTCACCTTTTTTTCAAGACCGTTATATATAAGTAAGACTTGGTGCATAGCTTTAAGGAACTTGCTTAAGTTAAAAAAACTGCGTTAAAGTTATTCCTGTGCTTCGTTTTAACTTATTGCATTTTTAGTTAACTGTGAGATAACATTTGTTAAAATAATATATACTAATAAGTTTGTGATTATGAGCATTCAGAGGACATGTTATTTTTTATCAAAGGTACTAATGAAAAAAATTCTGTATTAATCAATAATTGTCGAATAATGTGGTGGCTTCTTTATAAAAATCCCTTAGCCAAAATACCATTTCATAAATAATTGGCTTTGTTGGTTTAGTTTGAATCAGTATTCCAGGATTGCTGTGTTAATGGATGACCTTGCCTTATTCCAATGAGCCAAATTTGTTTGTTCCGGTTTTGGAGTCGCAAGATACACGGGGTGTCTTTTTCGTTAATCGTTCGTGGTGTCTTATTTGAAATTGATATTCTTACGAAAACATGCTCTCTTTTCTTCTCTAATATTTCGAAGCATGGGGCTTCTGTGTTTTCTGTGTGTGGCAATTCCTGATTTTCATATTTCACTTTTTATAGAATAGTTAAAGCAATATTTGAATTTAACTAAATCCTAGTTATCTGCTTTAACCGCGAGGAAATTCCGTGTGTCAAGTGCTTAAATGTTACACGATGCAAAATCTTAGCAAATTTATAAAATGTGTCTGTGTTTTGTTGGTATAAGGGAGATACATACTCAAAAAAAATCAGAAAACACATTATCCACAAGGAATGAAGAGGTAAGAAGACAGTCAATATATGTATATGAATAATGACTTTAACATCACAAGCAATAAAGGGGACTTTAGAAGTCGCCGCCTTGAAATCAGTAGCAAATGTGATAACCATTGGTATTTAGTCTAGGTTCTAGTGTGCAACAAAGTTTCCCACCCAGTCTTCTAAAGAACAAACAACCGGCTGTCATTCGATCTATCCACAAAGCTGTTTTTCTGCAACCATCTTGTAGATGCTAGCTACACTTACTGCCTAACTACCATTTCACCGAGAGAACAGGATTAATCGGATAGTATAACATGAGAAAACATGCAAACATACTGACAAAAGATTCACACGGGACAATACCATTCATAACTAATAACAAAAATCTCTTTCATTATTCATTTTTCAGTAAATGATTATAAATAAATTATTATAAAAATTCTTCAAGAAGGTCCTTATGTTTAATTATTATTAATGTTCAAATATCAAATGAAATGAACCCGCCTTTTGGGGAGCAGTGACATCAAAAATATTACAGAAACAAGAAACCGCCCGATATCTGCTTTGTTCGATTGATATCATTGATATTCAGAAAATTATTTTTGAAGTAGATAAGAAGAGAAAATGCAAATCTTTATTTCGTTTTAAAATACCCCATACCGAGAAAACAAACACATAACTTTTAATCCGTTAAATCTTAAACTTTTCAATCAAATTGAAAACTAAGATATTCACTAAGGCTACAATATTTTGCTTTGACTCGCAAAGTGTAATTATACTGTTTTACGATGGCACTTGAAAGAAATAAAGCCCAGTTTATCTATCTTACGTCTATCTCTAATATTTATTGACAAAAGGATACCAACTGTATAAACACATTTTTCCGTTGCCGTAACAATTTTATCGCGCCAAGGCCCTTTCGTGAAAATTAAAACAGTTGTTTTGATTGATATAGATAAAATAAAATAACTTGAAATAAAACTAATCTTTCTGAATAACTTATTAACAACATTTATATGTGTCCTTAAAAAGTGTAATCAATGGGATTCGCGCATATGGCCAAAAAAAACCCGTAACATCTGACAGTCTCGCTATCTAGCCGATAATACTTTTTAGAGGTGTGTGAGTTCTTTTTTTAGGAACCATTACAATATACGTGTGTTAAGGTTCTATTTATAGACAAAAACATTGCCAAATTATCTCTGTTGACCAATAGAAATAAAAATATCAAATGTTAAATTAACTGTTGAGTTGGCAGGAATTTACATGTTTTAGTTTTCCATTCTATCATGAACCACGATATCAAAGCTTAATCTTATGCAAAGTCCCTAAAATATAAGCCCATGCGATATCCAAGGCCATGTTAATGTAATAGGTACAAGCATGCTCTGGCGGGTTTGGGTAAAATACTGATTTTTAAGAATCACCCTTTAAACGGCAAAATTCTCAAATGTTGATCGACATCAAGTAGCCGAAACCCTCAACAATGAATTAAGTTTGATAATTCAAACGTTGTATGCAGTGGCTTCTTTTCAATTCTGTTTAGGAAAACTTTCATGTAAAATGATGTAATATTAAATATTTACCCCTGAACAGACTGCTGAATACGATTAACAAATAAATGCACATACATGAAATAACACGTCACATAGACGACTTCGATTGATTTAGAAACAAATACCTAATCGAGATAAAATTACTGATTCGAGGAGTTCATGCGTCCTTTTGATAATTTTAGTTTCTTTCAACCATATTCAAGAAACTGTCGTTTACCAGTCGCAAGCAGCTAGGTTCGTCACGAAATAGAAAAAAATATAACTATTAAAAGGAAAATATATCATTTTTATTTTATAACTATAACAAACTTTGCAAATTATAAATGTTACATTTAACAAAAGACTGTGGATGAATTAGTTTACTGCAAAAAAGAATTCTCATATTAACAACTGTTTTCAGTCATGGCGCGCGCCACAGGACACGGTGCCTTCTGTTTTTTGACATTTTTTGTTGTAAATATTTATATTTTAAAAAGCTTAAAATTAGTTATCATTTCTTACAACTTATAAGTGATTCATTAAAAACAAGTTGACTATACAATGGTTATTTTACCTCTAAATAAATTAGAAGCACTAATAATAAATAATATCTTCACATCTTTTCCTGTGAAGCGCCTCGTATACATGCACAAGTAGCCATTGACTCAATATTTCGTAAAGCCCCAAAATATACGCTACAACAATCTGATGAATGGCCTGATAAAAATTCTCAAAACCTATATCTAAAATACAATTATATTAGCTCTACATCTTTGATTGTACAAAAAATATCAAAGGAACAAACACTATATACACACAGCATATGCCATAGAACACTACAGTTTAGTGATTTGAATATGAACTGAAATTTTTAGTGTTAAATAAGAAACCTTCTAAATAAACCAAATTAAATTTTAGAAATTTAGAAAATATATTGTTTTGACATTTAAGAATACTGCGGTTATTTAATCTATGTTGTAGGTCATTATTAACTTCCAAAATAACAGTAAGATACCGGTACTTCTAATCACGGTTTAGGTAATTCTCACTCTAAAAAACGAATATATCGCAAAGTATTATAAATTTTCAATGTGTAACAAGGGTTCTGAAAACTCCACGCCTGAACCAAGGATTGAACCCGGGACCCCTCGCATGTCAGTCCGACCCTCTACCACGTCGCCATCAAAGCTAGCTCTATGGCGAGATAGTACAAGTGCGGTACTAACTCAACCATAGCCGGGTTACATACACCCCCTCCAGATTGGAATTCGTCCACGAATTTCCATTGAGTACAGAGATTCACTTGTGGAGTGATCTCGAGGTGTTTAAACATCTTTGGCAGGTCCCCCGTTTGGCGCCATTTGTAACAAGGGTTCTGAAAACTCCACGCCTGAACCAAGGATTGAACCCGGGACCCCTCGCATGTCAGTCCGACGCTCTACCACGTCGCCATCAAAGCTAGCTCTATGGCGAGATAGTACAAGTGCGGTACTAACTCAACCATAGCCGGGTTACAAATGTACATTTAGCTCTAATAAGCTTAATTTCTTTCTAAGGTAAACATTTCATCAAAATAACAAATAAAACTGCACAAGTTAAACAATTCGAAGGTCACTGCAATTGGCTACCAGTCCTAATTGTTACTTTGATGTTTCTCCTCTCTTCTTTTTCGCTGCGTAAGGGGGGCTGTGTTAAAGCGCGAGATATAAATGCAGTATCAAACACAAAGGTTATCGAAAAAGTAATAATGAAAAATTTTCTCGCAACAATAGGATGCGGATGAGTACATACCTAGACAACGAAACAGTTTTGGAAAAACTCAAACATTTTGTTTTAAAATCTTTGTACAAACATGACATCGGTTTAAGTGAACTCGTTTGTGTTTTTATACAATTCAATATTAAATATGTTTCCACAGAAAATGAAAATAAAGAAAAGATTTCACTAAATACGAAACAACAAGCAGCAGAAAGGGATATCTTCATCCCCAAATCTCATAAGAAAGAAGATATCACAACAAGTGAAAAAAGGAAAATCAAAATAAGAAAAATAAATTAATACAATTTAAACAAATCAAAAGCAAAGAGAATGGCATGCCATATTTCCAAGACTAAATCCAGTTTATAATTTGTAATAATACCCTAAAATTGTGTGGTATTTTTTTTTGTTGGACCACTATTGTGTAATTTGCCATGATGAGTACAGCCTTAGCGTTGCAATTTGTTGATCAAAACATATTTTATAGAAATCAAATCTCGTACTCGACGATATGTAAAAATGAATAATATCATTTCGCTTTTATACTATCTATAATAGCCATGCAAATCTTATCCCAAGTAGGTGTGACAACATACTGATCATTTTTCCAAAATATTCTTACATTACGATTAAACACTTCTCTTATCGAAGGAGTCATAAGTTGTTCATTTACCTGATCTATAAGCATAAGAAAGATAGGTTTCTTTTTATAATACGCCATATTAAATTCGTATTTGCAGAAATTGCTTTTGCAAAAATTGTCTGACAACACAACAAGGAGAACACATGATCGGTCCATGCATTCTAAAATTGAGTCGAAAATAGGCATGCCGGGAGTTAAATTGTCGTCACCGACGCACAATAGATTTCTTTCAGTTCCCGTCTCACGTTGGAGGTTTTCCAGTAAAGCATTTGTGAAGTTCGGAACTACAAAGTCTGTATCATTGCTGCTTAATGAAAGAAAAACTGCGAATTCATACTTTCCATGTCCTACGCGAAGTTTGTTGATAACAAACGCTCTACGTTTCTGTATGTCTTGTCTTTTCTTGAATTTATAGATAATCGTTGCTGAAACCACAGTAATGGCGACAACAGACACTACAGTCAAACAGGAGTTCACTATTCGGGTTCTTCGAACACATATGTTTATGATCTCTGACAAAGCATTCTCGTTAACGTTAACTGTTTCTCCATGTTCATTTGAACAAATGAGCTGTGTTGATTTGCTTACTGATTTTAGTCCAAGTAGCCACGTCACGAACTCCTTAGTATCACATGATGAACAGTCAAGTGGGTTGGAATTTAGATAGGTAATGTTCGAGAAACCTCGCAGGATTGCTAGAGATTTGTCATCTAAGTAATGTATATTATTTTGACGGAGATCAAGCATTTTCAATTTCTGTAAATGGTGTAGGTCAAAATGAACCTGTTCAAGCTTGTTATTTGAGAGATCTATGTATTCGAGTTTCTTATTGCTTGTAAACAACTGATCTGGTATAAATGTGATGTTGTTCTCTGATAAGTTTATTGTCTTGAGATTTTTAACGTTAGCAAACAGCTCAATAGATTGTTCAGTATTGTAGATAAACATGTTGTTCATTTCGTTTCCAGAAAAGTCGATACTTTCTATATAAGGTGCACATGCAAAAAAGCTGGGGTGAACCATTTCGAGACCGTTTCTAGATACGTCTATGATTTTCAGAGAATGCAGTTTGTATTTGTTACACTTCAGTTGTATGTCTGCATACTTAACTCTATTGTTGCTTGCAACAATTTGTGATATTTGCAACGCTTTATTTGATTCATTCGAAAGTCGGTCAATATGTTCATCAACTGATACTGAGCTATTATGTATCCACACTGTTGTAAGGGGTCCTGCTTTTGCAATAATCCCGCTTACGTTAATCATTTTGAGTTTTCCGAAATCTGCAAAGTATCCGTACTCGTCTTCTGCAAACCTAAGGTTCAAATTTGAAATGACCAGTTTTCCTGGGAAAAGTCGTATTCTTGCAATTGGAAGACCAATATAGCTTACGTCGACGTATTGTAAATTACTAACACAATAAAGTCGTTCTTTCTTGTCAATATTTCCTAGCTGTGCATATGATATATTAAAATGTCTTAAGAAAAGGAGTTCTTGTCTTAAAGCCGTCAAATTTACAAAATCGATATGCATCCCGCTAAAATCTAAATAGGTGATGTTTCTTGAACCTAGACCTCGAAAAAAGTTAAAATCCATTCGAATTTCTTGTGGAATATCAACGCCTATTCTTGAGAGTACTAGAGTTGTCAATGCCGGAAGACATTCAGAACATATCAACTGAGGCTTCAGTTCCGAAAACACAAGTCGATACGATCCACTCAAATCTAAGGTTTTTAAGAATGGCAATCCTGCAAACACATCGTCCGCATCGAAATGGTATCTTTGAATATCTAATCGCAACTCTCTTAAAGATTTTAAGCCGCTGAAACTTCGTGAATCAAAGTGGCAACCGCTGTACCGAATCTCTTTACTGTTTGTAATTTCTAATCTTTCCACCTGGTTCCAAGTTTCATTTTCAAATGTGTCATTCTTCAAAACGGCATATTTGGAAACTTTTCCGAGCTCAAAAATCTTAACACTAGCATATCCCCGAGGTATCGACTTAGGCAAATAATTACACACCAAGGTAACGTTGTTTTCAGGCAGGCAGATTTCCTGGTCGAATTCCGTAGAGCTGAGCATCCCGCCTGTCATTTGAGAAAAAGTCCCTGCCAAAACAAGCCATGTTTTGAATGTAGCAGTCATTTTGTAAAATAAATCAGACGGAGAAACATTGCACCGTGTTATCGTTGTTCTTCTATTTAATATAATGAAATCATAGTTTTTAAGAAAACCTTCACTGAAAATCTTGTTTACACAAACATTTTATCTAACAGTACCATCACGTTTTCAAAATAATAAAGGTGTTAGTTCGATATTTTGTATTATTGAATTCTATTCTATTATATGTGTACTGTGTAAAAATAAAAAAAATACGATTTAGTTATAACAAATAATTTATATTTTAATGCTTGTCTGTGAGTTTTAGAATTGACTTAGTGAAATAAAAGTGATAATCCAAAGAATTAAAACTTTGGGCACTTATTTGTAAGTTCACAGTTTTTTCCCGTTGGTAGATGTACCCATACTCACATGATATTCCCCAGGACAAAGTTTAGAAAACTGGTTCAAGTAAGGATATGATTTTATGACGTCATGATTACGCAATAAACATACTATATTACGTTTTGCAAACACGTAAATTGTGCATTAAAAGCGTAAAACCAAAAAATGTTGAAATTATATATATTTTACTTTTGAACTCCGAAATTATTTATTTTCGCAAGAGGCTAAATCATCTGTGAAATTAAGAATTACGAGCTTAGGTTGATAGTGCTCGGAATTATGTAGTTAGACGCTGTCGTGTTCGATTCCAGTAGCGTGTGTTTATATAATTCAACCATAAGCATCGCTGAAACATTTTTAAAGGCTTCCTAATCGGTCCCTCGGCGGCGTAGTCAAATATATACATTCCATTACTGCCAATGAACAGGCTCAATCGAACCAAGCCTGCAATATTTGTCGTGTTCGGTGGCTTTCAAAGGCTTTTTCATTTATTTAATCTCAAGAAAACAGTCAAAATTCAGCAATATGCGGAATGGTGGTTTCGAGGAATTTCTATAAGTGACTGAACGCATAATGAGAAAAATACAAGATATCATCTATGTGTATAATGCTTTCATAATAGCATGCGTTGATCAATTTGTCTAATAAACAAAGCAAAATTTCCTAATGACGTGTGCAATGTCCTTTAAACCTTATCTCGCGTAAAATATGGGGTATTCCCCAAATATTTCTTCAAAGTCAACACTAAATTTATCTTATAATTTAAATTACCTGTATTGATTAAACAATCGAGATAAAGGGGTTTGTACAGAAAAATTATTTTACTGCGTTTAAATTCAAAGAGTTAAAGGATTTGTTGGAAAATTAGTCGATAATGAATTTGGACATCTATTATAAGTAACTGTTGCATATTAATGTCATGAGTAAAAGTAAAAATGCAAAACTTGTTCGCTAAAATAGTACAGATGCATAACTTATGAAATATTTTTGAAGAGTTGTTAATTGATTTGAAACTAAAGTACGTAATGCTTGAGGACATGTATGTATAGTTTGACATCAATAACTTACACAATGCGTTACAGTTATGGAGCAACTGATTAAAAATACTTTTTATAATTCAAAATCAAAGTTTTTAAAGTGAAATATGCATATCAGGAATAGCCACACTCACAAAAGGCAGCCTTCCCACGCAGCAAAATATATAAATCAAAGTACTGAAAGTAAAACCAGCCAAGCGATTTTGCTTCTTGAGAATAACCAGTGCCATGATTCTCATAGTTGTATCCATTTACGAAAAAGCAAAAGAACTTGTTTCACTTGCAAAGACCTTTATCTTGTCTTTATGATAGTGGAAAAAAAGGTTTCCATGTATTATCTGGATGAAGGCTTCTGTTAACCCTTTACTCCATAGATATACCTTCATAGCTTGGGCGAACAGTTTAGATCCATATCAGCTGGTACATCT
Organism: Corbicula japonica; assembly: GCA_038501625.1. NCBI lineage: Eukaryota > Metazoa > Mollusca > Bivalvia > Venerida > Cyrenidae > Corbicula > Corbicula japonica. The sequence continues at coordinate 381,117 of JAZAYU010000143.1, forward strand.
TTGCGATCTGATTTGGATTTAAAATGTTCGCTTTTAGAATCATTAATTTTTTCTGACCAGTAATCACAAATTTTAGATCCAGATCAGATGACACTATTGTGCCAGCTGTCTGGGACCTGAACTGGTCACCTATGTGATGAAAGGCTTATATATTAAGTCAAGGGTTTTAAGCAATAAATTATAATAGTAAAATATGTGTACTGACATCCCAAAGACAGAATGAACACGACAAATAATATAAAAGTGAGACCCGATCGATGGAAATGATTATGCATTTATTTGAAATAATAAGTATATAATTGTTTCCTTCATTGTGAATAACATATAAAGGAAAGCATAGAATTGTGAATCCTACATATTAAGATAAAACAACCGAGAGTTATAACATTGCCGAAAGCATTGGAATTTAATGCTAGATAACACACATGTAAAATTGAAGAAAATTTCAGAGGAAAATGAATTACTATAGCTTAAACCATAAATTTCCACCGTATTAAGTTGTATATAATAACGGACTCATGAAGGATATTATTAGAAAAAGGTGCCAGATTTAAGACATTCGTAAACATTGAGTTTTGGTTGTTAAAGAGGCGTCGTTTATAATTTTAGGCTTCATCATGGTTTGTCCTCTATATTCACACGAACTTTTACTGTTATTTGGCTTTCTTCAAAACACGAGAAATTGTGACGTTACTGACATTTGCATATTCAATGTGTTACTGTGCCTATGATTTCATTTACTCCGAACAAAAATAATAGTCATCGCTAGCTTAATCGAAAACGTTAACCTAGTAAACATCTTCACCTTTCGAAAAAATGTAAATTATGCATTATTCCTGAAACAAATCATAGTCCGTTCCTTGGACCACTGATGGCCTTATTGTCGACGTGTCTCCTGCCACGTACGTGATAGCCGGACACGTACCGCTTCGAATACATAGATCTGTAAATCTTACATGTCCCTATTTCTGTACGAATAATATCCGGTATACTAGTTTTAATATGTAAAATTTTACACATCTCAAAAGTTTACTGTTCACGCTCATATGTGGAAATCCAATATATAAAACTATTCAGCAATGATGATTGCTTCATGTTCAGTGATTTACAACGCCCATGAACGCCTATCATCAAATAATAAACAATGTTCGCAATATGTCTTGAAATTTTCAAGTGAAAGCATTTGCGCATTTATTTCATAAAGTGGACAATTGAAGAAAAATATGCTAAGATGGAAATTTATCATTATCGTTATTGTTAATGATAAAAATAAAAAAAAAATCTTGAAACAAACAGTTTAGCAGCGGAAGAAACGTCCAATATTGAAATTGCTTTAAAATGCCAAAATAAAGAAAATGTATTCACTGTTATTTTGAGCTTCGAATTAGCAGAAAAAATATATTAAATATTTCAGAATTATTATTAAGCTATTGTAATATCCTAACATCGGGAATATCGTTTATATCTCTACCTAAAGGTAACATATCTGTGGCTCGCTAAAGAATCCCTGGCGGCTACAACCCCTAGGTAAAATTGGTTTTCTGTTGTCGATTGTGTTCTGAATTAGGGACAGCGCAGTGAAGCAGTCAAGTATTCTTTTAGCGATACTAACGTGGCACGAGCCAAGTTTAACACGTAACAGGAAACTTGGACTACTTTGCTTGCTCTGATTACTCTGAAATGCGTAAATCGCCGGTTGCCAGTGCCTCGTTTTGGTTTGATACCGATTGAATTCAGAATTGTGATTAGTAAAACCAGCTTCGCTGCTTAAAAATATTGCATATATAAGTCTTAGTGCAAAGTAAAAGACAAAATATTTCAATTTATGTTCTAAGATCCCCTGTTCAAATTCTATTCTGTTTAGTTCCGCCAAGTGTTTTCTTGTTTAGGGCAAACCCATTCTTTTATATGGGGACCACGGGCCACTGAACATGGAATGCTATTAATCTGATAATACCACATTGAAGGTTCCATGTTCACCACCATATGCACACCATCGTTTGGGATGGTCAAAATCGTACTGTTTATTGGTGAAGATATTGAGTTGCGCTCAACCCGGGGCTAGGCGTCGTAGGCAGTAATTTCCATTTCCATTACTGTCCATGAATAGGCTCAATCAAACCGAGCCTGCAATATTTTCATATTTGTCGTTTTCGATGGTTTCATAGATCCATTGTCATCTATGCATAAGTATTAGTACAAGTGTATTTCAATTTTAAATGTGGCATTTAAAGAAATTTCAGTACAATTATGGAGCATACACATTTTAATCCAAAAATTTAGTGAAAAGGACATTTACTTAAAAATAAATATATTTATAGGTATATGTATTAGAATCATGGCTTTCCTTGGCCATGATGAAGTTCAATTATAGTGAACAAAATCAAATAGTGAACAAAATCAAATAATGCTATGCAATAACAGCATTTTGGCATAGGTAATGCATAAAATTAGCATTAAAATAATGCCAGATCTTTTGCATTAATCAATACCTTGCATTACTGAAAACAAGTAATGCATTATTTATGCATTAGCATTAAAATATAATTAGTCCCATGTCTGTTTTGCATACAATCAGTTAGATAAAGGGTGTAATTTCCTAATGTGAAACACAGTATAGAATTTTATAGTTTGCCAATAGAGAATATTTTAATAAAAATGCTTGTTATGTACCCTTTGGCTATTAATCACCCTCTGCAGCATGCTAATCTGCTTTGTAACATAGCTTGCATGGTGAGTGCTACTGCACTAAAGCACATTAGCCCTTAACTAGGCTCCCTCAGTGCAAGAGGACCTAGGGGTTCAGGTTAGACAATGCAGAAAAATATTCATCATTTGATTCCATTGTAGATATTTCGAGATTCTTGTAGACAATTTGTATGTCTCCAATTGTATTCATAAAAACTACATATTTTACAAAATATACTGATTTTACTCACAATCTGCACCTTATAAATAAAAAATAACAGTTCAGATCATGATCAGACATGATAGATGTTCTAGCTGATCTGGGTCTACACTGGTCACACATGTGATAAAATGTGTACATAACTATGGAGTAAAACGTTAAGGCTGTGAAGTAACCAAATAGTAGGCTCAAATTTAGGGATAGTATGAATGATTCCTTACCTATGGAATACCAAAAAAGTAAATATTCACTACACTATAATTATCCGGTCCAATAACCATAGTTATTGATGATAACTGGGATTACTGGCCAGTAGCCATAGTTGGCGAAATCCCAAGTTCTTGGTCGATAATCGTAGTTTTCGTCCATTATCTGTTGCACAATTATTCTGATATTCATAGTTATTGGTGAAAAGCCAAAATATTGCCAGTTAACCATGGTTGACGCTGAGAACTATGGTTTTCGGTTGTTAACTATAGTTTTCGGCAATATCCATAGTTATTGGGCCAATAGCCATAGTTATTGACAAAAACTTCAGGTATCGCCCGAAATCTAGGGTTTAGACCTGTGTGTGAAATTGTAATATGAGATTGCTGTTATGAAGCCTAAAACAGCTGTAAAATATCTTTTTGGGTAGATTTCACATTTTATTATTTAATATTATCACTGTAATGTTGTTTGCAATGTGTAATTAAAAATAATATAATGAAAGCAGTACATCATAACCAAATACAATCGTTTCAAATAAAATACAATAATATGAACATAAATTACATTTGACGTTATTAAACATTATTATTACAGGCCAGCATGGTTATTAAATATAATGACCTTCTGTTTTTAAAGCATGAAAAGACAGACATGAAACAGTTCAGTTGTGACATTTTGTATTAAATTGCTTACAGTATGCTACCTCTAGCCAGTAATTTATGGTTTCTATACTAGCTGGAACCCCCAGGTTGCATGATGCTTGCATTGCCTGGTTAATGGTTAATATGGTTGTGCATCACACCATTCACCTTGCTTATGTGTTACAGAGCCAACTAGCACGAAGCAGAGGGTGATTAATAACCAAAGGGTACATATATAGAAAGAAAACAAATAGAGCATAATAATTGCATGTGAAATTCATAGAAGTCTTTCTGACAGCAGATTATATGGGTTTAACATTCTGTACAGCATCCTTTGGTTCAGGTGCAATGCCCTAGCTCTTTACTCTGTAGTGTTCTGTCCGTTATGGACAAGACTTTACCAAAAATGGGAATTCCGGTATAATAGGCATTTCAAAATTTGAGCAATTTTAAAAAATATTTCCAGTGAAACATTAATTTTGTTTAAATTTCAAAATAAATTTATTCGTTTATATATTCTGCAAAATAAATTCATAATAGTACTTTACACTAAGTTCACAGACGTCCTGAAAGTTGCCAGTTCGAAGGACCTGTCAGGTAAAATTTGGGCTGGTCTTACACAATTTCGATTTTATCAGACCGAGTGTCAGACAAATATTTCAATTCCTTATACTTGCTCATTCCTTTGTATTATGTGTCAGTTCCACAGAATTTGTAATGGCTTATACAGTCGGGACAAGAATTTTCAGAGAACTTGGTATTTGATAGTAAATTTGGCGTGGAAAGACTGATTACGATCCAAATCTATCAAAACAAAACAAGACGAGTTTATGTAGAGTAGACCCTGTGTAGACCCTCTTTTTTGTGGGGGGACAGGGGCCGCCAGTTTATACACATTTTGGAGAAAACGGGGTCCGTCTTCCAAGCACCTGTGATAATGTCAAGGTTGAAAGCATTCATAACAAAAACTTTGAAATAGGACTTTTTTAACATAATTTGAGGCTCTAGGCAATGGGGATCTACAATTAAACCCAGCTATTAAGAATTGAAGACATTATTCCAAACTATCAGTAAATAATATCAAAATATAACAATAAGTGAATTATATTCCAGATGATTAAAAAGAAGGCTATGAAATTTGCCAAAATTCTATAGCATCAGGTGTCCAATATATCCGAAATAAAACTACACTTTCATCTGTCCAAAAACTATTCACCTCAACAACTGTTATTTTTCTTCCAAACCAATCGGCATATCGCAAAATAAAATACTTATATCATTTGCCAATATCAATTACAAATGGAAAAAAGGCATTTTATTCAGATGGTCCATGGATTTCTATAAGTTTGTACTTACGCTATTTCCTAAATAGTCCTTCATTCTATACCGCCATATTTGGCGCATGCCAGACGTACTGTTTGATAGTACGACGGGTACCAGACTAATATTTTGTTTGCCTTTTTCATGATAATGGTCGTACTATTTAACAGACTTTGGCTGTTTCAAAAATATTTTAAAGTAAATACCTCAGTTTTCATTGTTTGGTTTTCCCGTTCTTTAGAATTCTTTCTCAAGCACTTTTGGGATTATTGAACACGATACATATATCTCTGCAAATGTTAAACAGCTCTTAATTAAAGCATTTGTGGCGTGGATTAGCTCAATGAAATCGAGCATGCCTTATTTTTATTATAAGTCGTATTCGGGTGTTTTCAATGTACCCATAACATGCATATCTATTTCAATATAACCAGCATCATACTGTCACCTGATAAACATTATTATTATTATTGTTGAGACTTCGTGTCGGCCGACACACGGCAAAAAGTACTATTTTACTATTTTAACAGTAAATGATTCAAGCTTAGAAAATCGAACAAAAAACAGTTACTGTCATAACAACAAAGCACATGAATCCGAACGCGATACTAACAGTGTCACCTCAAATAAAAAACCCTGAAATATCTATTTGTTGACAGCTAGACTTATTTTTATTTCTGATATTACATGTCGCTGTGTTGATTTATTAAATAAAAACGTCTGGCCTGTTTCTAGATCAGAATTATCAAGAGTTGGCATACTTCCACGTTACTTAAACAATGTTATCTTTTTAGATTTAGATAGAACCGTGCTCATTTCTTTTGAAAGGCAGTTAATTGATGATTGCCGCAGTAAGAGCGCAAAATTGTTTATAACACCATCGATTTACAACATTTTGGCTTCAATCGAACTGATAAAAATATTAGTTCAATATCAACATTTTTATTCGTGTCTTTCACCAACGATTTAAATGTAGTGCAATACGATTTGTATAAATATATATAAATATATTTAAAAATGACAGTACAGAGAAAAATAAAACAATCATGTGAAATAATTATTTAATTTTTACAAAGATTTTTTAGTATATTTTCCTTGTCATTACTATGTCAATAATGATAATTGTACATGAATAAATGCATGATATAAGAAAAAAAATCTTTAATTAGATATAACTGCTTTTACCCACATCAGTTTTGGTCCTTTTGTTTCATATTTACAGTGGTCATTGTACAAAAGTAAAATATGCATATCAGGAATCGCCTCACACTAAACACAGCCTTCCCGCGCAGTGAATAGGAAGAGAGGAAATGAGAGCACATGCTAAGTATGTAAATTCAAATAAAACGCCACAAACAATTAACGAAAAAGCGAACCGTTGAGGTTACAGCCTTGGAACGGTCAGTGGCAAAACATACTGCCACTGGTAGTTGAAACTAGGTTATAGGGTGCACCGACATCACAATTGTCCCAACAGGTTCTCAATTCAACAAACAATTTCAAGTCGTAGTGTTTACCACTACAAGTAATACATGAACTATACCTCACCGGTAATATATTTACAACTGCATAGCACTATGGGGAAGGGAAGTTATACATATACTATATAAATGTTCAAACTGAAGAGCTTAATAGCACTAATGCTTATACACTGACTTCTTCATCTGAGAGTGATATTGTTACTGTACACACTCTACAAATTACAAAATTTAGAATCAGTGTTGAGCCTAAACAAGACAAAGTACCTACTATGTATTGGTTGCCTAAAATGCACAAAACACCGTACAAAGCAAGATTTATCGCTGACTCTAGTTCTTGTACAACAACAAAGTTATCCGTGCTCTTAATATCTTGTCTTACAGCTATAAAAGAACATGTAATTAGGTATTGCGAAAAAGTTTTTGAAACTACTGGCAAAAATTTATTTTGGTCTATAAAAAATTCAAATGACGTTTTGAAGAAACTAAAATCAAATAATTTTCAGGCGTTCTGTTTGTCTACATATGATTTTTTTACCTTGTATACTTCTCTCCCTCATAATTTAATAAGAGACAAGCTAACCGGTCTCATTGATTGAAAAAACTTTTGCTAGAGAAAATAAAACATTTATTGCTTGACTGTAATGAACATAGGGCATTCTTTACAGATGGTTCTTATGACAATTATACTTTATGGACCTGTCAAGACCTTATCCAGGCGCTCACATTTTTATTGGATAATATTTATTTGAGATTTGGTACCTCTATTTATAAACAAGTAATAGGCATTCCAATGGGTACTAATTGTGCACCCCTTGTTGCTGATCTGTTTTTATACTGTTATGAAAGAGATTATATGTTATCTCTTTCTACCGAACATCAACATGATATTATACAGCTTTTAACAACACCTCGAGGTACCTTGATGATTTATTAAATATAGATAATAACCATTTTCCATCACTGGTTAATAAGATTTATCCTAAAGAACTACAGCTTAATAAAGCGAACACTTCAGAAAAGCAAGCAAACTTCCTTGATTTAAATCTATCCATCGAAAATGGTTACGTCACTACTAAAATTTATGATAAAAGAGATGATTTTAATTTTAATATAGTAAATTTTCCGTTTCTCGACGGCGATGTTCCTCGTGCAACTTCTTACGGGGTTTATATCTCACAGCTTGCAACGATGTGAATGATTTCAATGAACGTAATCTTTGCATTACTGAAAAACGTTTAAAACAAGGTTATCGGTATCACAAATTAAGGAAAACCTTTTGCAAGTTTTATCGCCGATATCCAGATCTAATTCATAAATACAGCTGCAGTTTAAAATCACTATAATTGCAACAAGGAATTTCACAGCCAGTTTTTTATGAAGATTTAATTTATAAACTTAAGAAGATAAAAGGCGATTTTTATTTCTCCCGGTTATTCGTAAAAACCATCTGTAAATTTAAAAAGAAAGGTTACCAACATGATATTTTACAGCGCTCTGCAGGCCTGGTGATTAACCCTTCTACAGTTGATCATTATGCTTACCTCTTTGGTTGCATGACGGTGGCAGGGGTTTAAGAGTTTATGAAGGTTTATGGGGAAATCTTTTCTTAAAAGAACCTAGAAGCTCGATTTCTTTCTTTTATCCCTGTCATCGTGTTCTTGCTGATTTTACTCCAGGTGCTCTGGTCTCGGTAAGATCATTGAGTACCCGCCCTTTGGCTTTGCAATGCTTTTAAATTCTTATGTTTATATGTTTGTATGCTTTTGCATGCAACCTTGTTGGCTGATGGGTGTGTTGGAGTTATTTCACCAAGACAATTTGTACTTGTTTTGCGATACGAGAACCTGTTGGGGCAAGTGTAAGGTTGGTGCACCCTAGAACCTGGTTTAAACCCCCAGTGGCAATTTGTTTTGCCACTGACCGTTCCAAGGCGGTAAACCCCCCTGGTTCTCACTTTCGTTATTTGTTTGTGGCGTCCATTTTGAAACTGATTATTGTAATACCATGCTCTCTTTTCCTCTCTACTTTTTGGCTGTGTGGGGAGGCTGTTGTGTATGCTGGATGTGGCCATTCCCGATATGCATATTTCATTTTTGATATAATAGTACAACAACTGACAGAACGTGGTTCAAATACGGGATTTCTGTATTGTTGCAGAAATTAGACGCAGTTTCGTCAGATCAAAAGTTGCTTTTGTTTGAATCATGTTGAATACTCGTATGAAAAAAAAATGCAGTAAGTGGAATACAAGAGTTTGATATAAATGTAAAAATACCAACTTTCTCGCGTTGAAATCGAACTGGCCGCTAGGGGGGAAACAACGCATCGATGATTACTATAGTTCAAACTATAATTTATCACGAAGCTATATATAGAAAGGGTAGACAACTCAAATTTCCCCGCCCAAAAGAGTTGTTTAATACACAGAAATCATTGTGCACAACGACTGTTCATCTTTAAATGAGAATCCTGAAATTCATGGACCATATACCAAACCAACTCATACCTGAAATTAGTTTATGCTGGTCTACAATGTTTATTGCAAATTCGTCAAAATAATGTTAGGGTTTTTCCAGAAATTCAAGGAAAAATTACTTTCTGGTTCTAACTGAAAGTATTTCTCATGCAAACGGGTATTCTTTTGTTTAAGTATGTGCTCGGTAATAAGAACATTAACTACAACCTTAGCTAAATAAATTTCGTTGTTAAAATCCATGTGGCAATAAGTATTTCCCGCAAAATTCATGTTTGGAATTTAAACTTGTTTTCGCCATTTGCAATGTTTGTGACCCCTTAAGAAGGCCGTTTAATCATCACCATTTAAGCATTTAAAATGATGAAGTTTCTGTTAACTTGTACTATTTATTAGTGTAAATATTGAGTTGCGCTCAACCCGGGGCTAGGCGGCGATGACACTTAAATACATTTTCATTACTGTCCTTGAACAGGCTCAATCAAACCGCGCCTGAAATATTTTCATTTTTGTCTTGTTCGTTGGGTTTCAAAGTTTCCTTATCATCTAGTTTTATCAAGTCAAACATAGTTTTCCTTCAAAACAATTTTGCAGAAGCGAAACAAATGTAAGATGCTGAATTTTCTCAGGTTTTCATTGTTCTTTAAATTGTGTATAATCTCTTCTCCGATATACCGTTTTTCTAAAGTATTTCCCATCCACCAGCCTGTATGTCAGCAACGAGTTGTACCTGTCATTTCACATGTTGTGTGTTTGTTGTTTCGAGTTTCTTTTATAGTATTTTAATTTATATTTAACATATGTTCCTAGCTCAAAAATATTCACATGAGCTTAGCCGCGAGGTATTGATTTTGGCAAATAATTACACACTAGGGTAAAGTTGCTTTTAGGCAAGCAGTTTTCTTCGACGCATTCCGTAGTGCTGAGAATCCCGTCTGTGATTTGTGAACATGTCCCTGCTATAAGTACATGTAGCCATTTTGAGAAAATCACAGCCTGTAATGTAATAGGGAAAAGATAATAATTTAACAAACACAGTATGTGTTATACATTTTTTAAATATTTATTTTAGAGCCTGTTTCGTTAGTAATATTTTTTTCTAGATAACATCAGATATTTTGTGTACTAATTTCCATCTGTCAAAATACTTTAGCCACATGTCTATTTCTTGTCTTTACAATTTACATCTGCTCGAGTTATTAAGTATTACGTCTACACGCATTCTCTAGTGTAAAAAAGACAATATATTGTATGAGAATGGGCGGAACAGTCCAGAACGGGCGATGAAATGCCTGGAGTAGGAGGGTTCGTTAGTCTCATGGCTAAATTTCTAATTTGAACAAAAGAAACTTATGACACTTAGAAAATGTTTAAGAAATCTATATGAGAACTGTTACTGTTTAAGAAAGTAGATTTAAGCAATAGATAAAGTGTTCAAAGCTGATAGAGATATAAAGTAAGTTTTGCAACTCGACAAGCGTTCGTGTTATTTTACCAGTAGAACTTGATTAGATTTAACCACTATGTTATAGGCCATTGTGTTAAATAAATCAGATCGTTGTATATATCACCTTGCTTTTGATGTTCGTCAATTTAATGGCAGTAAAATTAATGAAATCAAAAAGAAATTCTTTAACTTATGACAATCTTGGTAACACAAATATGTTATTAAAATATTATCGCGATGCCCCTTTAAATAATAACAGTCAGGAGTACACTTAGCAAATAACTTAACCGATCATGATAATTTTAATTTCTCAGCATAGGATCAGAAAAAAATACTTTTTTTACTTGAAATGTAATAAGATACAGTATTCTGACTTCACTTGGTGAAATAACTATAATAATTATTAAGGTAATTCTTTCTTGCACACAATACCGTTTTACTGGTGAGGAGCTGTGAAAATAAAATTATAATAATTTTTTAACAATTTTCAAAAATAATTTTATTATATTGTTATAAAAAGATGGTTGTGGGTAATAACAGAAGACAAAAGTTGAAAAAAAGAATTTTGTAAGAAAACAGCACACTGTGTTACCTGCTATGTTGTCTAATCCTGGTGATAAAATTAAGCACTTTCCCTTCAAATAAATCCAAACTATTTAATTACATTATCCAGTTCAACGTTCCTTCTACGGCCAACTAGTTTTTTTTTCAAAGTAACTTTTTTAACCTTGACTATAATGAATTTCAAAACACTGCACAAATACGACCACACAAGATTTACATTGTTAAATTGTCATATAGGTAAACACATTTGGGCATGATTTGCTTGCTTTTTGCATGAGTGAGTAACCTCATGGGACAATTGATGATGTGTTTGGATTTCGATTTATAAAAGCAATATTTTCAAGTTCTTCTGAAAAAATAAAACTGGTTGGCCCTTGAGACATATTTGAACAGGATATTGTAATTTATTATTTTGGATTTATTTGAGTGGAAAGTGCTTTTTTGACAACCGGAATAGACAACATAGCAGATAGAACATTTTATTAAAAATTCATTTTTTCAACAACTGTCTCCTGTAATTATCAATATTCATCTGTCTATAAAAATATAATATCAGTTTTTTTTGAAAATTGGTTAAAGAACGATAATTTTATTTTTTCATCTCACTATTAGTAAAACTGTAATGCGTGCAAGTGTGTAAAATAAAATTATAAACTTTAAGACATTTGAATAAATCTTTTCGATACAGCAATGATGACATTATTTAGCATATACTGATTTTAGGCCGTTAAGGATGTCTTTGCAACCGGTTTAGCAGGTTTATTTATATGTGATGGCGCGTTTAGATAGGGTATATAAACGAATAGTATAGTATAGTTAATTTTTAACATTTGAAGGTTAGAACAGACTACTATCTACGTTTACGTACTTCCAGCAGATAATGGCAGAGGACGAACTTGCAACGCTGCAGACTCAGGATACTGGCCATCGTTTCCGCCAGTCTTCCCACAGACACCGGGCCTCCATTTCCTGTCGGTTTTCAACCAACCGGATTTCCCTCCTTACGTCCCCGAAGACAAGCTACAGCCAACAACGTCTGTTTCTTGTGTGGTTACCCCGGCCACTTTCGCAAAGACTGCCGGAAAAGACCAGCAACAACCGACTTCCAGGCATCGGACGGAAACGGAAAAGACAGAGAGAGAAATCAGTGATAAGTAATTTGATATGTCTTTAGATAAGACTGAATGTTTTGAAATTAAAGAGCAAGATTTCAGAGTTTCTAGTAATAATTTAAAAGGGAGACTTATAAATAATATAAATTTTTGGAAAAAAATTAGGCGCAATTGATAGTATTTTAGAAGTGTTAAAGTCAGGCTATAAACTGCCGTTTCTGGAAGTTCCTGAAAGGTCTTTTTCACAAAACTATATGTCCCCGCTGAAAAATTTAGATTTTGTGTTAGAATCAGTTTCTGAACTTTGAGAAAATCAGTGTATTATTGAAACACTATTCGTACCTTACATAGTCAGCCCTTTGAGTGTTTCTATAAATAAACGAGGTAAAAGACGTCTAATTCTAGACTAATTCTAGACTTGAGAAAAATATTAAACAAATACATTTGGAAAGAAAAGATCTCTTTCGAAAGACTCTTTTTTGTTTCAAGTTCGCTTATCCAAAGGGTATCTATTAAAGTTGCGAGCGGTGAGAAGGTGAAAATTTTCCGCCCCGGCAAAGTTCACCCCCGCTCCACCAACGCCCAATCAAAGTTTGGCACCGCTAGACGTAAGTTCGTGGACGCTTGGGTCCGCTAGGCCAACGCCGATTTCTTGAACGCTGCACCACCGCTGCTTCGCCAGCGTAGCACGAGCGGCGATTAAACGTTGCAAAAACGTTGGTTGAGCGCTTACAAGCGTTTTAAGAGCGGACACGGGGTTGTTGAAACGTTGTCCGGCGTTGAAGCAGCGAGCCACGGCGGCGATGAACTTTGGTTTGGCGCTAGTATAGAGGTGTGGGAGCGGGACCTGAATTTGGCTATAAATACGGGGAGAAATGGATCATGAGCTCATTTGGAATCGAGCTGCCGTTGAGTAATTTGCTTAAAGTTGCAGAGTAGAACTGTATCAACATGGATGCTGAGAGACTTGCTTTGATTGGTGCACTAGTTCAGCAGCAGAATCAGGACCGACTCAGATTGCAACAAGCTGTTGACAGAAGGAGAAGAGAGAGAAGAAGGAGAGATAGGTTTGTGTGTGTAAGACAATGGATCCTGAGAAGTCCTGAACATGGACTGTATGAGAAACTGATGGTGGAGCTGAGTAATAAGGATCCACGAGCCTTTCAACACTTCATGAGGATGCAACAAGTGGTATGCCGCTAAACAAGCTTTAAACCCCTGCCGCGCGAAAGCGCGCATGCGCAGAACGCCGCTATAACAAACGCTCGCGTCATCGCTATGTAACAACGCTCGCTACCGCTAAACCAACGCTAAAGCAACGCCGGCTTCAGCGGTGCACCGCTAAATCAACTCCCGTGTTTTTGATGTTTTTTTTTTCTGTTTTGTGAGCGGTGACGAGCGTTTGGTCTACCTTCCTACCGTTCAAGGAACGCTCCAGCAACGTCCAGCCTTAAGGCCCGGTCACACCGCCCAAACGTTGCTGGAGCGTTCCTTGAACGGTAGGTAGGTGGACCAAACGCTCGTCACCGCTCACAAAATGGAAAAATAAATCGAAAACACGGACATTGGTTTAGCGGTGCACCGCTGAAGCCGGCGTTGCTTTAGCGTTGGTTTAGCGATAGCGAGCGTTGGTATAGCGGTGATGCGAGCGTTTGGTACAGCGGCGTTCTGCGCATGCGCCCGACACCGTTCCAACAACCCCGTGTCCGCTCGTAAAACGCTTATAAGCGCTCCACCAACGTTTTTGCAACGTTTAATCGCCGCCCGGGCAACGCTGTCAAGCAGCGGTGGTGCAGCGTTCAAAAAACTCGGCGTTGGCCTAGCGTACCCAAGCGTCCACGAACTTGTGTCTAGCGGTGCCAAACTTTGCTTGGGCGTTGGTGGAGCGGTGGAGAACTTTGCCTGGGCGGAACATTTTTCCCTTCTCACCGCTCGCAATATTTTGTGCAGCTCAAAACTTTCGGAGCGGTAGGAGGGCCCTTCGAGAGACATCAGCGGTGGCCGAGCGTATACGGCGTTGCTTTAACGGAGGCCAACTTTTGTTTAACGGTGGTGAACGGTTACGAGCGGTGATGAATTTTTTTCACCGCTCCAGGGACGCTCCAGCAACGCTCGGCTGGTGTGTCCGGGCCTTTAAAATGAAGACAAAAGCGCATAAATGCCAAATTTTTTTCGTACCTAAAATATCATATTACATGGTTTTTAAAATCGCAAATCATGATTTTAACTGTTCTTTTCTTTTTTTCCGATTAACACCAATCAACTGTATTTTCAAAAACAAGCCATTTCAAATATTGACAAGAAAGAAGGACTTTATTGTGTGAGTAATTTACAACACGTCGACATAAGCTATTTAAGTATTCCAGTTGCAAGAATGAGGATTTTTTGGTCATTTCAATTTTGAACCACACATCTACAACACTGAACGATCGATTGAGCTGTTTGCGAACGTAAAAAATCTTAAGATCAAAAACTTATCAGAGTACAACATCATATTTTACCGTACCAGTTTGCCAGCAATGATAAATAATCGACTTGAGCAGGTATATTTCGAATTACAAATATTTACAAAATTTGCGATTTCTTGATCACTGTCAAAATAATACAAAATACTTGGACGACAAATCTTTTGCAATCCTTCAAGGTTTCTCGGACATTACTTTTTAAAATTCCAATCAATTGGAATGTTCAACCTATGATACTAAGCAGTTTGTGACTTGGCTATTAGAAACAAAGTCAGCTATGAGTTCAACGAAACTCATTTGCTCGAACGAACATGTAGTTAGTGTCATTGTTGACAAGAATGCTTTGTAAGAAATCATCAACATATGTGCTCGACATACTCGAATCGTTGCCTCTAGTGCAGATACAGAATACGTTGTGATCATTGCTGTGGTGTTTGCAATTATTATCTAAAGTATTATGAAAAGTGAAACACGGAACGTTTGTTATAAACAAACTTCTCGAAGGACAAGAGCTGTATGAATTTGTAGTTGGGCTGTTTCAACAAAGCCTAGTTGGGGTTTTTCTGCTATAAAAATGTACAACAAACTTTCTTTTTCCTATTTCGCAGAGGTGTCTTATCATGTCATCTAAAGATTTATAAAGTTTGATCAAAATAGCACCATCTGTTAAAAACATATTCTAGAATAATTTGCGAAAAATTTCAGGGGTGTGACAAAAAAGTGTGACAGTTTTAAAATCATATTTCTTTAGACCATCACTTTACAAAACAAAATTTAGTCTTTAAAAAAGACAAGTTTTAGTGTATTTTTTAGTAAAAGGTGCATTTATCACGCATCAACTTATGATAAAATTAATCATATTATTATACTTAAATTTATCAAACTTTGTGCTATTAAGTCAAGCGTGGTAGACAATAATTTATATACCTCAAGAAAATAAAGAAATCTTTGCTTTATAAATTTATAGGAATTTAAAGATTAATAAATACGAAAGAAATGGTTTTGTTTATCATTAAGTTTAATGTTCCTAGATGCAATAATTATAATATTATCACATCTATTGAAATAATATTTGTCTGCAGCTCCCTTGAGAAAATATCAGCTAAATTTGCCAGGATCGTGACTTTATGCAAATATTGCAAAATTCTGTCTAGAGAATGTTTTCCTAAAAGTCTGTGTCATGTTTTGTTAAATTGTGACAAATAGAAAGGACTTTTAAGTTAGTGAAATATTTTCGAGTACACTGCACTTATGTGTTGTCAGCGGTGTGACACTCTTTCTTAAAAATATGAACTTTTTTATCTTTATGCGATACCACAAGTTATAAAGCACTTATATCCGAAGCTTCAACATGTATTTTAACAGAAATGCACATATATATAATAAGAAACAGTAATAAAAGTGTTTTAAGAACATACATTTAAATTCTTGTAATTTATTTAATATTGGTCAATAAAATTCCATAAAAGTTTTATTCTGTCACATTTGAGTATTACTTGATCACTCTAAAGACTGTACAGACATACTAAGCAACCAGTTTGGACTTTTTATGAACTTAAATTCTTTTCATTTTCTTTCACTTAACATGCTATTTTTTTAATTAGCCCAAATGTTAATATCTCTCCAACCAGTTAACCGATTTTAAATATATTTTCGGTTCTGTACTCCGTTTGAATGAGAAAAAATATAGAGTAACCAGTTTGGACTTTATATGAACTTCAATTTTTCACTATTGTTTCCACTTTTCTAACCATGTTTTTAAACAACCCAGTTTTTCTTTCATTTTGTAGTATCGAATATCAATTTGTTTTTGTCCTAATTGTGCTGTCGGATAATTTCTGTCAAAGCACATACTGTCAATATGAATTTATTATGGCGTATCACCAAATGAAACCAGTTATTCTAATTGTTAAAGATCGCGTTGATGAAGGTCTAATGTCACCTAAAATGCAAGAGCTCTTTAAGCATTAGAATCCTTTAGACAGTCGAGGATGGTCGGTACGTGGTACGACCTTCGTGGGATGAAATTTGCACGGCGAGTTTTGATAACATAAGAGCTGATTAATATACTATAGGTCGAACAAGCTAAATTGGCGATGCTTACAATTATATATAGAATGTAAACATGGGTTAAGGCAAATTTACGCATTAAAAGTACTATTTTGCCTGTTTATATCACATCGCATCGATAGCCCAGTGGTTTACGCGTACATCTGGCAATTTGAAAGATCAAACTTTTTTCGACACTGGTTCAATTCACACGGCTTTTAAGGAAATATTTTAGATTTATATCTTTAAGTTTTATTTCAGTCTTTTCAAAGTATTTTATGTATGTTTCTTCAGTTTATTTTATCGCAGAATTTATTATTGTGTAAAAAAGAAAACAAATATAACAAAAACATGTTTCGAACCTACAACCGATAACAGCGTTTCTACAATTGCATTACAACGTGTTTTAATGACTGCGTCTTAGACTACTCGGCTAATGACACAAGTATTGGGAGCATTACGCTTTGTATAAACCAACGATTAAAATAATTATTCATTGTTTACATGTAACGTCAATGTAAACACGCAAATGTAAACATTGCCAAATTACAGTTGTTCAATAATAAGTTATTGATAACAAGAATATCCCACAGGTGCTTTGAAGACTTGAAAATCTAATTTAAAACATTTGTTCGATTACTTAACAACTTATAAAGATGACGTAGAGTATTATGCTTTATTTTGACGTAACTTCTAATTTTACTTCATTATTAATTTAGTACTCATTTAATTGGGAGTGAAGGAAGAATATATAGTTAAAGGAACATTATACCAGTATGCAATCTGTAGGTTTGTATAATATTTCGACAAAAACAAACCTACAGATTGCATACTGGTATAAAATTCCATATTTAGTATATACCCACAGGGCTTTTTTTGACCCATACCCCTGGAATTGGGTAATTTATCGTCGTTTTGCCAGAAATTAGTAATTTTTTTAGCATAATTGGGGAAAAAGAAGTGTTACTGTTATCTGCTGTTTTTTTAATCATTGTCATCCATATTTAATATTGTCAGTAATTCCTGGCTTGAAGAGAAAAAGATGCAGTGATGATGCTGTTGTTTTTCATCAGAAATGTTCGTTTTGATTCAATTGGGAATTTTTCTTCTTAAATTGGGGAAAAAAAGTATATGTTTTGCCATTGGGAACATGACCGAATAACGGCTATAAAATCAACTGAAAAAAAGCCCTGACCCATGAATGATTTAAGCATAGTGCTGCATTAATACGTAAAATTGATCCAACTCGTAAGGTTAAATATTCCGTATTGCACATTGTCCAATTTTCCGATTCTGTATTTTTGCAGCTTCCTGCAGTTTTACCGGTGATTATCCACTTTATTGAAACTTTGGTCACTTATCTTTTTGTGTTGACTGTTTTTCTTTCACGTTGGTACATGTGTCCATACTCTTATAAGATTCCCCATAATAACGTTAAAAATCAGATTCAGGTTTGGTTATTTTTGGTTATTTTTGACTTCTCAGAAATTTTTCTTTCATCATTCAATCAATCAAATTATACTTCAAACGCATCAACAAAAGAACATATGTTTATATATTTCGCAGTAAACCTCGCAATTATGTTCTTGCACGAGAGGCTACTTCACTTGTTTTTCTTTCACGTTGGTACATGTGTCCATACTCTTATAAGATTCCCCATAATAACGTTAAAAATCAGATTCAAGTTTGGTTATTTTTGGTTATTTTTGACGTCTCAGAAATTTTTCTTTCATCATTCAATCAATCAAATTATACTTCAAACGCATCAACAAAAGAACATATGTTTATATATTTCGCAGTAAACCTCGCAATTATGTTTCTGCACGAGAGGCTACTTCACTTGTGAAATTACGAATTACGGAGCGTAGTCGGCTAAATAAAGTTTTATTATACACTAGAAAAAAACCTCTGGATCCCTAAAAAGAAATCTCGAGATATTATATAACTCAAACTGGTTCATCACAGGACTGAATTATTTATTGTGGACCTTGATTACACAGAATCTTTAACCTATCCTCAATCTTTTGGAGGTTATCCAGGCTAACACAGTCGGTAGCATGCTCAGAATTATGTAGATTGACGGTGTCGCCTTACGTGTTCTATTCCCAAGTGTGTTCCAGAATCATTCAACCATAAGCATCACCGGAATCCTTTATGATGTCTCACTTACTTTGAGAGATCAGTTAAAATTCAGCAATTCGTCGAGCGGAATGGGCGTTTTGCAAAGCTTGTATAAGTGACCGAACGCATTATGAGAATACATGTAATACAGGATATCCTCTATACATATGTATAGTGCGTTCATCATATAACATTTGTTGGTACAATGTAATCATATTAATGATGAATTTGTAGTGTTTTAATTGCCTTAACGTATTTTAAAAACACCAAACTGAAAAGAAAATATCTTACTATCACATTTTAAGTTGTTTTTTGTTGTTGTTAATGTAAATTGTTCAAACAGACCAAAATAACGACGTATGCAAGGTCCTTTAAACATAATTTCAAATTGTAACTGCGTCGCGTAAAAGTTTAGAAAATACCTGAATAACTCGTCAAGGTCAACAATAAGTCATCTTTCCATCTGTACTTGTTTTGTTTTGTTATGTGTGCATTCGTTTTAATATCAGTCGCTGTCCCATGCAAGGCGGCTACCCCTCAGGTATTTTTTATTTTTATCATCAATATTCTATTTATAATCTGAGGTGACCCGCTCAGAACCTGATAAGCGTATTTGACCTTTTTCAAAACTGAAAATAAATAAATATAAAATGAATATGTTGGCATATGCATTTCCATTACTGCCCGTGAACAGACTCAATCAAACGGTGGGGGCTCTCAAAGTAACTGTTCCGTTTTCTTTCTTTTTTAATGAACGCATTTAAGAGTATTACTGTTGAACTACAGCCTAGTTTATGGTATTGACTAAGGCGATTTATGTTTATCTTAGAGAGAAACGACGCATTTATCTTAAATATGTTTAACTGTATTGGTAAAACGAACACATTTGTTAAAGCGGTTTGTGCAGAATTAATATTTGATGCGTTGAGATTTAAAGAGTTTAAGGATTTGCTTGAAAATTAGCGATCACAATGCTGGATATATGCTGAACAAAAATGAAAACTTACCAGTTTTTAAATTCAAGAATTTCGTTTAGTGATGATATATTTTATTTTTCATTTTTTTGTGGTATTTGCAAATATCGGGACGTTTTATAAAGCGGGAAGATATTTTTACACAGAGGTCATGGTTATCTCCTCTTTCCTAAATACATTGTAATGATGAAGTCGGTAATTTTTAACATAAAAACAGATTATTTGACTGTCAAATTTAAAAGTTCATATCGTGTAGATAGGGAAAACTGAATCTTTAAAGCACACTGATGCAAAGAAATAAGGTACAATTGCTTAAATATCAGTTTTAGTAAATTATCTCCCTTTTAATTTAAATCTGAACAAAATCCAATGCTTGATTTTCTGCAACCATGAACTTTTTCCCTTGTTCCTTTTTTAAAGCCGATAAATACTGAACCGCCAATTTCCAAGACGAACATATTGGTGATCAAATTTCTCCAGATAATTACATTCTCTGGCATCATTTATGTAATAGGAGTTTTGCATGTTAGTCTTGTCAATTTTTCATTTTGGCTCAGTATGTTTAAAGTATCAAATTTAAGTATTTAGTAATATTAAAGATAGAGGTCAACCGATTATCTTTGAAGAAAACATTTTTACTAAAAGGGGCATAACTGTGAAAATATCTTTAAAGAGTTTTGAGTTTTCTTGTGATTTAATTAGGTCATAATTTAGAACATTTGTTTTAGTTTGATGCCATTTACTTATACAATATGTTAAAGTTACAGGCCAACTAAAATACTTAAATGCTAAATCAATGTGAAAATGACAAAACCTTAAAAAAGATAGGTATTGATGAAAATAAAACGTCTAGGTTTGGATAGAAATTTCAGTATTATGGACCAAGTGCTTTGAATAATAATAGAATTTTATTTGCACAGTGCATTGAGGCCACCATCATATATAAACATAAACTGCACTTTAGTGTTTATTTAAAAATACTACTCTTTAAGTCGAATAATTTAAAAAAAACTTAGTAAAATGAATGTCTAGTGGTTGGTATTTTATTGTTGGATATACCCGCTCATACATACGAACTAGCCACCTCTTATGAAAAATATGTTGGACAATTATATATTTTTTCAAGAGGGTAGCTTACTTAAATGTTGTTTCAACAATGTTATCTTTTAAGTTAAGATAGAATCGGGATCATCATTTCTTTGGACAGGCAGTTTACAGATGATTGTCTCAATAAGAGCGCAAAAACTTTTCGTAATCTCATCGGTTTACAACATCGTGACTTCAATCTCACTAATCAAACTCGAGTAACGAATCACAAAATCTAATTATTAATTCAATACGCTCATTTCTATTTCTATCTTTCACCAACAATTTAAATGTATGATATCGCTTTGTTCAAGTAACTTCTCAAATATAAGGATATCTTTAATCAATTATATAATTGTGTTAAATATAATGTGTTTGCTGCATACTATGAGCTTGTTAAATCCGGCCTGCCATAACCCCGTCTTCCCCCACCAACAAGAACTTAATAAAATACCTAATTAAAACACGAACTATTATAAATATTGCCACACAATTTTAGGGAATACCCCGCCTTTTACGCGACGCAATAAAAACCTGATGTTAGATAAAAGTACTTGAATACCTTGATAATCAATTCTACCTGTTTTAACGAGCTTTATTAATTTAAAAATGAAAAAAAAAACAAACACGGAGATAGGGTTATACGCAATAAGGGCTTACTACACTCCTCCCAATCACGTTCATCGATCAAAAGAAAATTATCAAAATCTCAATAATGGCAAAGTGGCGTTCAATGAAACTTTGCACAAATGAATGTTACTAATGTGTCTTTATTTTCCATATAGTAAGACACGTTAAAAAAGTAAAGAAAAAATGCTAGACCTGAAAATTTCCTAAAAATTCTTTTTACATATTAAATTCACAAAAACTAGGCAATACAAAACAAAATTTTAATTTCCCACGTGAGTGTAATGATACTGACAAAAAATGTTGTGTACTTATATAAAGAACTTTCAACTTATTAAAGAGAAATCAGTGATTGTCATCCGTTTCCGCGACCAAGAAGCGACCAGGAAATTGAAGATCAAAAACACTTTTACTAATATCTCTTAAAGTTTACATATGTAAGTCACGAGCACACAATACATTGCCGTCAGTATTATATAACTCATGTGGGCATTTAAAATGATGTTTAGTGTAGTTAAGGTTTTGTGAATTTATATAAATAGAAGTTGAGGGAATTTTTAGATCTCGCTATTTTTCTTTACTATTCTAATGTGTCTTACCAAAGGCAAATAAAGATAAATTTAGTAACATTCATTTGTGAAAAGTTTCATTTAACGGCATTTTTCAGATTTTAATAATTTTCTTTTCATCCATCGATGAACGTGCTTGGGAGGAGTGTGGAAAGCCCTTAAGGCAACCTAAATACTGTCGTTCCACACTCCAACACACTATTAAATGACCTTGCAGTAACACCAGTTAGTTTTGACACCGTTTTTTATCTTCACTTATCTAAGAAGAATCGAGCAATTTAATCGTTAAGAAATGAAAATCGAAAATATCGTTTGCAAATTTATTCACAGTTTTTAATTGAGGAAACATCTGAATTATTCATGATTAATAATAGTGTCAAATTGTTTACGTCGAGACATACTGAGTGTGTAAAAATGTCTACCGGAGACGAATTCTTTAAATTTGAAAGCAAATTTTGATTTTTGCTGCTGCAAAAATTGAATGAAGGTAGAAAAGGACACTAGATTCTAAATTTTGCGTTACTTTGTTTAAGAGACTGCGAACTGCGCGAAGGGAAACATATACATCGATAAAATATTTACCTTTCTTGGAAAGGAATAAGTTTGAAATCCGTAATAGCAGAAGAAGTTTTACTAATGTAAATAGTTAGCGGGCATTGCCGAAGTTAGTGAGAAATCGTGAACAAGGCCTCGGATTTTAACGAGATCAACCGAATTGCACCAAGTGTCTGATCGCAATGAATTCTGGCTGCTTAACGCCTCTAGCGAGTAGCCTATCGTTCTCATTTATAGTCCATTATTAACAAACGTATTTTAACTGTACTTTCACCAGTCACTTTTGAATAATAATAAACTTTTTTTTCAGTATAATTTATATTTTTAATTTTGAATTCTATTTAAATATTTCTCATTTGCTTTTGTATTTTCACAAAGCTTACAAGACAAACATGTTTATTCTATATATTCATTAGAACTACTACATGTAGCATTATTTTCATTACTTATTCGTTAATTGGTTTGGAAAAAAAACGTAGCATTTCTCTTGTGGATCATTTCTATGACTTGTTTATGTATTTGGAATGTTTGGATGGATTAGATGCTTATTAAGGACAATCTTTTTCATAATCTCTTTCTTAAATATTAAGGAACAATGGTTTTTGTAGTTTAGACGGACGCAATTTCAAAGTTGTGCATATTTTACATTTTACCATGTACATGTATGTCCCCCATGAAAATCATTTTCGTGTCAGTAGATAATAATACATTTGTTGTTGTTTTTTTCAAAAACAATCTTATCTGTCAGTTCTGAACATTTTATTTAAAATTTAAAGGATCTTGAAAACAAACATTATATACTAAAAGAAAAAAATAAACGTGAATCCGAAAAGCACTTACCGTTTCCGAAATGAAATAGAATATAATATCTAGCCGACATATACTCAGTGATTTATCATTAATTGCGAAGATCGCACCCCAGAGAAAAGAAAGAAAACTAGAAATCAGCCACAATGGAGTACAATGCAATTTTACGAAAATGGAAATTTATCCATCATTCCTTTTTATTTACAAATTCAGGCTGTACAAAAACAAGAGAGCGAAGAATTTATATTTTATGGTCAGCAAAATAGCTGTTTCAGCAAGTTTTATTTCATGTTTTTTTCCGAGAAGTTAATAGAAAGTTTCGTGTCTTTCCTTTTTTTATTAAAATTTGTGGGGCGCGACATACGGACAGTTGACCTCAATTTTTGAAATGACGTCAAAAAATTTAGAAGACGATGTTATTAGTTAACGCGTTTCGTGGTAAAAATAAAGTTTTTTTTGTCGTGAAAATATGTTACAAATATCCAAGTTGTAATATTGATAAAAATATTACATGATTGTAAGTTCTTTCCAAATATAGTAACGTTACAACTAAACTGTCCAAACGAATGACCGAAGATACCTTTTACCCGTGGCGTGCCGCATTCGAGAATGCTTGTAGTATACATGTATATCGCTATTATAAGAACAGTCAAAAATTTAAATAACCAGCCTTTTTTAAATAAAATGATAACACAAATACAAACCGTATTATTTTCGATGAAATTTATGAGCAACACTTGCTACCATGCTCAATTTGGTAGCATTGACTGTTCATATTGTATCATTGATTATAGTCTATTTTGTATTTTAACTTTTCATATTTTAAATTCACTTCACATTTTAAACTTGAAATTCTTTACATTCAGACAGAGAAACAGTTTCCAATGGCAATTACAAGTCTCTAGAATTGTAAATATGTCAGCATTATGATTGTTATTTTAAGTTAGAAGTCAAGCTGATTGATATTTTGCATCTTGAAACTTTTAATCGGATTGACCTGATCGGATCCCTTTGTCAATAACTTAGCTAAATATCCCCTCCGGGTTTATTACGTAATCATTTTGGCATTTAATGGTCTTTGTAAGGCATGTACACGTTTCGCAAGGTATTAAGTGTCCAGGTCCTTGATTAGGGAGACCAATCCGATTGGTTGAATTGGTTTCTCTACGCATGTGCAAGAAATCGATGCTGGACCCGAAGGTGCGGGTACTTGTCACTTTCCTTCGTTTAATAAACACCTTGTGAACTTGGATATTTCTTAAGTTATTATTCATTTTCGGTAGTTACATGTAAACCTTTTCGTAATTACTTTTGATTTATTATCATAGCTCTTCAAAATGAAGGAAACCCGCGGATGTGAAAACATTCAGCGTTTACTTTTGATTTGTAAGTTTGTTTATTTTATTTAAGCAATCGATATTCTTTCAAAATATGTTAATTTTCAATTTCTATCTGTTTGCAACGTTTATTTATTTTGGCATTTATTGTGATCGATGCACCTTCTTCAAATTCATAGAAATGTAGAATTAAATGCAAATACTTTATTAATGCTTATTGAATGCCATTTGAATTTGTTAATTTAATATAGGTTTTATACACCTGTTTCATATCTCATTTGAGTTTCCTTTACTTTAGGTTTCACACCTCTATGTTATTTACTGTTAAATTGGACTTTAAGTGATTGACACTTATATATTTAAGGTTATTATTTACAAGTCATTCTTTGCAATGTACTTTTATATGTCATTTGATTATTATTACATGTAATAAACTTTCCTTTGCGCCTTCGTTTAATAAACACCTTGTGAACTTGGATATTTTTCTATTATTCATTTAGCTGCACCCGTCGGTACCTTTATAACCTAGTGAGTTTCCCCCAACTCATAGCAAACCCCATCGTCATAAACATAAAAGCCAAGAACAAAGTCGGGTCAGCACATTGGTAAATGAAAAGCAATTTAATACCAATTACTCACATACAAAAAATTAAATAAATTATTGAGAAAACACGGTAATTTAATGTACGCGTAAAAAGGCATTTCGACTTTCCATGATGAAAAAATGATTGCGAGATTAGAATTCTTGAAAACCAATCATTACAAATCACCTTATTTTCGTAATTTCAATATTCTTTTGATAAGGTTAAATGCTTGAGTGCTTGCATGCGCGAAGGCATGTCAGTGAAGAAAAGACGTTTAGCACGATTATTGATACTTATGTTAATGAAATACCATGAAGCGTGTGAGCATGATTAATATAGTATAAGCAAAGAATCTGTCAAAAAAAGTTGTAACACAAGTTGTTCAACATCTCGAACATATATAAGAACATAATCGTTAAACAAATCACTTACTGCATAAAAAGTGGTGATAGTGCTAGAAATGTTCGACTTTCACTACCCAGACATAAAACACGGACTTTTTAAAAAAAAATATGTAAAAACACAGTAAAATGTTAGTCCTTTTACCAACTTCGCCTATAGGAAGGATTCACAGCTACGTCATCGATTAGTGTGATCAGTAACACATGATACACATTTCTATAGGAAGGTGGTGCAATAGAGTGTAAACAATGGCTGATTGTGATAAGATATTGAATGATGAACCTTGATTTAAGTTTTGCTCGTCTGAAATAGCTGAGGATTCATATGCTTAACTAAAGCTTTGATTACAGTGTCGAGGTTTAAATTTGTCGGGAAAAAGGCAAGAATTAATCGACAGATAAGCAACATCCAAGATTATTTCCTTTGCTTGTTTACAGTTGAGGAACATGACTATTGTGTAGCATTTTTTGTTTTGTTTGATTCTTTAAATATTTAATACAAAATGTTTCAAATGCACTTGTTTTCATAGAAATTCTAAAAGTATTTTCATATCAAGCAGTTTAAGCATAAATTATGTAATCTTGAGCTAGAGGTTGTCAGAATCAGGCGCAGTTTCAGTATATGATGAATCATAGTTGATCCTATCTGTATATTTATGTTTACAATATTGTACAATTAATATGGCTGATTATATATGTAGGTATTCATACCAGTAATTCAGATAATAATCAAATGTAGCAATGTAATGTATTGTTTATTGATTTTGTTGTTGTTGTTGTTTTTTCAGATGCAAGGCATGTATTGAAGCTGGGGGCGTGAAGGACATTATTATTAAATGATAAGGGCAAATGGTTCTAAAGTTATAGCATAATAATTCACAAAATAATGAAAATCTACGTTAGTTTTCTAGGTACAGCAAAATAACTATTCTGCCATGCAAAAAAAAAAATATCTACAGCTAGAAGATTGACTTAATGTTGTATACCTAAAGCGGCATAAAACAAGAACAAAGCGAACTGTCGTACGTTTTGATCAACAACTTTGTCGGTCATCGATGCTCGATAGATGGTTTAGTCAATCTTTTCATGAGTGCATATTTCACTTTTTTGCAGATGCGAAACACATCCAAACTAACAACTATCAAGTATAATTACATTTATACGTAATTAACTACATGTATGTACATACATTTTTCATAAGAATGAACTTTTTTGATATAGATTGTTTCATAAAAATGAAATCAAAACACTCATGTTTACTTTTTAAAGATTCAACATCACGTTAAAGAGCTTCAAAAAGCTAAGCATCCGCTCATTTAAAAACACATCTAAAATAGTGGGTGGTAATAATGCTTTTAAAACATATTTTCTTTTCATAAAATGATTGAGAACTAATGAAAATAAACTACCATGCTTCACAAACGGGATGAAAAAGCGGCAGTTGTACAAGGGTAGTCATACCGGCTGATATCAGTATGATATCCGAAGGAAACACAGTTCTCTTGAACTCGTCCGTCCGGTGCACCTGGATCAGTTATAGTTAACTAATGTGAAGTAAGCGCGCATCGAAGAAGTTACTGTCAGTAACCGCGAACATGGCCTCAATGTTCAGTTGTTTCAACCGGATTGCATCGGACTGGTGTTATCTGATTGCAATGGATTATGTGTAATATAACGGCACTAGAAAGTAGCCTTTCCTTTCGATTTATAGTCAATATTAAAAAAACATATATATTTGAACTGTAGTTTCATCAATGGCTTTTGTATAATATTAATTTTTTTTTGTTTAGAAATAATTGTTAAAAGCAATTTAAAGAACAAAATTTAGTCGAAATGACAAGTTTGTAAAGAAACCTGCATCATTGTTCGCTGGGAAAAAAATCTAGCCCGAACAAATTACATGTTACAAGTATGTAACCGTGTTTTCCGTGAAGCTTTATCACACCTACACGGCACTACATTCCCAGATTTTTTTTAAAGTTCGTCTTTCTGTCTTATAAAGAGAAAAAAATGTTGGTCATACTCACTTTTTGTAAACAAATCAGCGCTTTCGCTCAATCCCGGAAGTGGCTTTCGCTCATTTTGTTATGTTCTCTTTTTGGTTGTGGAGCGAATGTTTACCGGGCGTGTTGAAAGGGTATGTGAGGACTTTTTGCCGGTCTGGGTGTCATATTATCCTTCGCCTGCGGCTCGGGTAATAAGACACCCAGACCGGCAATATATCCTCACATTCCCTGTCAAGAAACAAAAAAAAACTATATAATACATAGGGTGAGTTTTGTTTAATTTAAACAAGTTACAGAAAAGACAATGCCAATTTACGAATGTCGAAAAAACATATGTTGTTTCGTTCAATATAAAAGGCTATAAATGATTAAATAAATGGAATCCAAATAAATGTACCTACATCTTTATATTTAATCTATTATTATCTTTAACTATAATCAAAATTTTATGATCGGCATCCATAAGTTAATAATAACAGTGGGGCCGCACTGCGTACCTCTGCATAGCTCCGTCGAGAGTTTATAAAGGTTATATTGAAATCATTAAAAAGAAGGGTGCTATAAGTTTCCTTTAATTCATCCCACTGTTTTCTTATTGCTTGTAATCCGGCTGCTCCTGTTGTGGTTACGTAATGCCTAATTGTGTGTTACTTTCTTTAGCTAACGTATTGTTAACTAATTATTATTTAAGGGATTTACTTGTATTGATCAATTGTTTATAATATTTGGTTTTCAACCTCTCGCATCTTTGCAAAGAACTTTGTACATGAACATTTAGTAAAGAACTTGATTCGATACGCCATTGTTTGTTCTGTGTACGTTCACTCCTCTTGTTCAAAGCTGGTCTTGAATATGAAATGAAAGTGTCTCTAGCTGGGAGCGAACCCGCACCGTAACGGCGACAGCGCCTAGCCATGCAATTCCTGCGACGTAACCAACTGAGCTAACCGGGACAATGCCAAAAAACGTTGATCGGATAGCCCTGATATACGTAACAATCACTGCATGACATCGGTAACGGGTTAATTTATGAGATTCTTCATTTCCTTACATTGATACGTTTTCATATATAGCCCGCTTTCCTACAAAACAAAGAATAATTAATCATAAAAAGTATATAAAACCTTATACGGCTTGATTCCTGATGTATGTGTACCAACTTTCGCATCACATATATTTAAATATCCACTATCAACTATAATAAAACCTTTATGATAACTCTACACTCAAATAATAATAAAATATATGAACATATTTAACTAGTCCTCAAACGCATAAATCATAAGTGTTTATGTAAACAGTTTATCAAGTGACTTTCAACTTATCATTAGTTAGTTATAGAGCAGAATATTTAAATCATACATTAAGCTCCTGCAGAACTGGTTTTATTCGCGTTAGTTTTATTTTGAAATTCGCTAATACACTCAACAACTTTACTAAGTATACACCTGCGTACTGGGGCATTACTGGCTTGATAAGTGAACAATCGCTCTTAAACTTTCAATAAAACATGCAAAAATCTCTAACTGATTTATAAGTAAAATATTTTTCAAAATGACAGACAACTGACTGCTCACAATCATTTAGAGTAGCGGCACCCACATAATACAAATTCACAAAATCAGTCAATACGCGTATTATCACCTTCAGCGGTAACCGGTTCAATCGCGGAAATATTGTTGAAGCGGATTTTTTTATTGTGGTGGATCATTTTAAATGCTGTGGGCTGGTATTATAACACACAAGTGGAATGCAGCGGTTTTAATTCAAGGGAGCTTAAATTTTGAAGAATATCAGCGACAAGTCCTTGTTCCGACTGTCCTTCCGTGTCTTCAAGCACATAGGTGCATGCAGTAAATGCATGATGGTGCACCGTGTCGCCGTTCGGCGAACACCAGACCTTTTCTTGAGACCGAACACCGAAGAATATGTACATGTTCTGCTAAAATTCCGGATTTTAATCCAAAAACTGTGGTCTGATCTTGGCAGAGAGTACGAAACGGGAGGGACCAACCATGCAATCTTCGCCAACTTGGAACTGCGTTTCTTCAGGTTATGGCTTAAGATTCCCCATTCAGAACTGTTTAAGCTCGATCAGATTAATGTGTCTTGCAGTTATACGCGTGTATTCTGTGGTTACCAGTACTCTAAATGATAGTGAGCAGTCAGTTGTCTGTCATTTTGAAAAATATTTTACTTATAAGTCAGTTAGTGATTTTTGCATGTTTTATTGAAAGTCTTAGAGTAATTATTCACTTATCAAGCCAGTAATGCCCCAGTACGCAGGTGTATACTAAAAAAGTTGTTAAGTGTATTCGTGAATTCATAATTACCTCGAATATAATTTTGATGCGTTTCTATACACATGTATCAGACAATACTTATAACCGAAAAAAGGCACTTAAAATAGAACTGTTAATCTGACACTTCAAACGCCACATATACTTGCTATTTGGCCACCTTTAATTTATTTGATTTAATCATTTAAATAAATTTGGCAAAACATATAAACGACTAATGATGTTGCGAATTTATAAATATGCGAATAAGGAAAAAAGGACAGAATTTTAAACAACAATCGCGAAAATTTGACCTCGCGAAATTAAAGCCTTTTCCGGTAATTATATACAGCTGAACCTGCCTTGCCACCTGCAACTATCTGTTTTAAACAGCCAGTTTGAAAACGTCATAAAATGACATTTAATTTATTTTTACCAGTCTTTAACAGACACCTGATTTAAGCAGCCACTTTTTGTCACTCCCTTCGGGTGGCTGCTTAATACTGGTTTGACTGAAAAAAAGAACAAAGTTCAATGAAAAAGTAAATGATAAACATGAATACCTTTCTTCGGAACTTTCGCTAATTCTTGATATTGATGATCGGATCCTGTAAAAAAGTACTTAAAAGGTGAAATATGCTGATCAGAAATAGCCATATCCAAATAACACAGCCCCCACCCCCACCCCCACAGCCAAACAAGTTTTTATGCTGTCATTAAAGGACACATGCTTGTGAAAAAAAGAACGTTAACAACAGTTTGCTAGTTTTGTTTTCAATCTCACAGCTACGTGAGCTGTTTGTATCATTTTATTCGAAATTAGAATATGCCTCGGTCTGTTTAATGTTGCTTTATAGACTTTTACTGGTTTAAGCATTTGTATCATTATATTTTATGAATTTGTTTTCTCGTTTAAGGCATTCAAGTAGTTATATCTTGATCCAATACTGTGCACAATATCTTCTTGGACTGGTTGCTTCCGTTAAAATTGAAAAGACTACGGGCTAACTGCGGGTTAGACGAGGCTGCTTGTTACTAGTATTTGGCTTTGCATGAAAGCCCATTAACAAGTTCAAAAAAATGGCCTAAAAATAGATTTTTTTTAATTTGTATGTATTACTGAATCGACATTAGTTCAATGTTAAATAAGCGAAATACTGTTTCAGACTGATGTAACTGAACTTGTATTTGTAAATTACAATTAATTTAATTATTTCTTGAGTATGACCTGACCGAATGTTTAAGGAAAAGGTAATTGAACCGGTATTATTTGAGAATAACAATTACCTGCGACAACTTGCAGTCCATCATAATGAGAACGATTTTCAGTAGTTTCTTCAGAGCCTGCAGCAAGAAAAAAAATGAAGTGAATGATCGTTTGAACTGTAACAGAATGACCTGAACAAATTTTTACTGATAAAGTAAATGATTCTCAAATATTTAAGAATTACAGAAGTACCAGGCATAATTTGCAGTCCATCATATTGAGAACTTTTTTCAGTTGTTTCTTCAGACCCTGCAACATGAAATACTTGTACAATAAAGACAATGAGCGATTTAACTATAACCTTTTTTAGAGCTTGTCACGCCAATAAGAACTAAGAGCTGTAGAAATATAAAAATATTTTGTGATCTCTAGAAAAACGTAACCTGCTTAAGTATACTTTTTTTTTTAAATTAAACTAGTCAAAGAAAAAGATGGTAAGTTCTTACCACTAGTTTCCTGAATGTTTTGTGCATAAGCTTCATTTATATATAATGCGTCTTGCGTTCTAGCTTCATTTTGCCTGAAACTAAAACAATAACAAAACAACAGTTTTCATACGGGGCACGTGTGTCTTCTGGAATATATATTTCTATATTTGTTGTTACTTAATTTGAAAAAAAAAATCATCAGGTTATGGCTTAAGATTCCCCATTTCATCATGACTAATATGTTATTTTGTTATTGCGAATACCAATGTTTCGTGATTTTTTACTTCGAAATAAAAATGTGCAATATCGTCTGCTAAATTTTGTGACGTAATTTCAAGGATTGCCATTAGACGTCTCGGTAAGGTCGTCGAGTAACCGCCCCTTTGGCTTTTCAATTCTATTAGATTCTTGTGTTTTATATGTTTGTGTGCTTTTGCATGCAACATTGTTGAGCTGATGGGTGGGTTGGAGTTATTGTACCAAGACAACTAGAATCTGGTTTTAACCCCCAGTGGCAATTTGTTTTGCCACTGACCGTTTCAAGGCGGTAACTCTAATGGTTCTTTCTTTTCGTTAATTGTTTGTGGCGTCTTATTTGAATCGACATACTTATAACAAACATGCTCTCTCTCTCTCTCTCTCTCTCTCTCTCTCTCTCTCTCTCTCTCTTTCTCTCTCTCTCTCTCACTCTCTCTCTCTCTCTCTCTCTCTCTCTCTTTCTTTCTCTAACTCACTCTCAGTCTCTCTCTCTCTCCTCTCTCTCTCTCTCTCTCTCTTTCTATGTCTCTCTTCTTTTTTCGCTGCGTGGCTGTGAGTGTGGCGAATCCTGATATGCATATTTCACTTTTTTCCAAAAACTCTTGATTTCCCGTAGACTGTCAGACCATGCATTTTTCTCAAGCAAGGAATGATTTTTGCTAACATAATGAATACACCAATCGGGTTTTGTTATCAAAAAACCCGAGAAAAAATGTAAATTGATGAGTTCATGGGAAAACAAAATATGTAAATAAGAGTTCATGAAGTCATTAAAAAACAAGATATGAATATAAGAGTTCATGAGTTTATTTAAATAATATGTAAATCAGAGTTCATTTAAAGAAAAACATCAACCATAACTCTACCTGTGTATAGTGCTCCGCTGTTTTAAAACAATAATAATAGCAACAATGATAACGACAACGACTACTACTCCTGAGCCTGTAGCAACACCAGTAACTGTTGCTGAATTGTCTGTGTCACGCGGAGATGCCTTGGACTGTTCTAAAATATCTCAAAGAAAATATCAGAATATCTTTTTATAAATGTATATAATTATATATTACGAATCTTGTGATTTATAAGTTTTGCAAGTTACCTCTATACCTTTTCTATAGATATTAATCATATCTATTTTATGCATTTAAATTATTTTGGCGTGGAACTATGATGATATCCAACATAAAGGCGACGACATATTAAATTGTTTGCGACGTCATAAACGCGCAAAGGTTTGCAAACCCTTCCATGAAAAATGGCACAATTGTTTACAATTAATGCAAATGCTTTTTTACATGTAACTGTCAATATCCAAATATTTTACCTTCGGCCTTGGTAACAATTTCATGGCCAGTATACTTGTGACGTATGAAGATTGACAAGTTCCTCAGACAACTACTGCTTGGTTCCATTATGCAATGAACTTAATTACACAAAAAGCAACATTGAACAATATGATGTTGATGGCTTTATTGATCTCATTGTTAGTACACGTGTGATCAATGTTATAAAAGCTTAGTTTTGTTAAGACAAAACTTACCCTCAGAACCGAGATAAAACCGATGTCCATATTCACCATAATCATTGACAGCTCTCAGAATATACTCTCCATAATCCGCAATGGTTACGTTTGGCAATGTTAAATTGATCTGAGATTCAATGGCTGATATACTGAACACTTTTATAATCCCATTCTTCACCATGTTTAAGTTTGAACTATTTAATCGATACCAATAAAAAGCTGGCATCGGATAAGCTATAACATAGAAACTGAAAGTAACTTGTCTATTGATTACACTTATAACGTTCTCCATGTTTGCTGAGGAAGATTGTCGAGGAGAACCTGTAATTATTATAGAAACAAGAAATATCGATAAAAAAAGATAAACGGCGTTGATGGAAAATATTTTTTATATAAGAAAGAAAGAAATATAGAGCGTGCAAAAATTTCGTCTGATGATAATACGTCGATTAAAGAAGAATGTCTTATGTTAACTGTACATTTATTCAGTTTCAATAAAATACCTCTTGTAGAGTTAGTACTAATGACGAATAACTGTTATTAAAATACAATAAATGAAAATAATAACAACTTGTTACAAGAGCGAAATCTACCAACTTTTACGTAAATTAACTTAAAAAAAGTGTCCCTCCCGAGTATTGAACCCGGGGCATCCGCTTGAAAGGCGGGTTTGATAACCACTACACCAAGGCGATTTGAATGTCTGGTTTTGAAATTAACAATCAGTATCAAAGGAACTAGAAAGGAACCAGTAAGAACCAGAAATATCTGCACTTCTCGGTCGTTTTACACTGTGTATTGTACTCGAGTGTTTACCTGACACCCATGAATATTCCATACAAAATCGTATTTAAGCCATCAATTGACTTAACTGGTTATTTATACCGTAAATATCTTTTTCTCCAATACAATTATCTCTTTTAAAAACGAAAATGCCCTAACATGTAATTGCCATGTAAATACTAACACACAATATAAAAATCGTTACGGTAATCATTAACGAGAACCACTAATAACCAATCAAAATAATCTATTTGATTTTCCCGCTGCATAATAAGTTTTTTTTTTACAATATTTCATTGGTCGAAAAACTAGGTCAAAAGTGAGCTTAGACAGCTAACGGCGAAAAAAAAAACAAATGCTACATTTTATGCTAAATGCTATTGTATTAATTCATTTGTGTATTAATAATTGGTCTCCAATATATGATTACTCATAAGGCAATTTAAAAGAAGATAAGTAACATGATTATAGTTTCGTTGAAAAATAAAAATCAGATAGTCTTTAGCGTATGCAATACGAGACAGTCCTAAAATCACAAATTCGCACTTAAAGGAAACAAAAACTTCGTACTGAAAGCAAAAGCAAATCGAACTTAAAAGTAACGGAACGTTAGTATCGAAACTTTCAAACTACAGGTAACGCAGAATTACAGGTAACGAAAAGTTCGTACTTACAGGTAATGAAACGTTCGTACTTACAGGTAACGAAAAGTTGAATTTCCTTAGTAGCTTTCTCTGCTTTGTTGAGGCTGTTATAACCAGAGCACACAATCTTTAAAGGCTCCGTACATGCAATGTTGTCCAATCTATGACTTAAATTCCTAGTTTCTGAGGCTTTAGACAATATTTGATCGTTATTCATAATTTCTATGGTTGAACTCGGTTTACAATCGACCTCGCACAGTAAATTTACATCGTCTCCTTCGTTGACAGTAATATTACTTCCAAAATCATGGTTTTGAATGTAAAATGCAGCAATCTCAGCTCTGTCTGTAACAAAAAAAAACAGCAGTGCTCAAGATAAGATCATAACACTAAAACTGGAGACCAGTCTTAAATCTCCAACTTCTGAGTGACTTTAATGCAGGCAAGTTTCAAATCTCAAGCATCTGATTGAAATCAAATCGTGTCGCTTGAGATTTGACTGGTCTCCTATACCGGTTTTATTAATTGTCTTTGGCCTTGATAATAGGTCAACAAGTGTTATCAAGAATGCTTTTTCTTTTATTTCTTGAGACTTTGCGCCGAGTTCACATCACTATCTGAAATTAATATTCATCATCAGCTTATGAAAATACCACTTTTTACATCGATTCAAATAAAATTATACAAATTTAAGCAACGTAACGTTGACATAGAATAATCATGAAAACCTGTGAACCGTGCATAAGCAAAGAAAACAACGTCCACACACAGTCACAAAGTAGTGAGCAAATGAAAGGCGATTTAAACAATATGATTAATTTCAAAATTCAAGATTTACAAGTTTAAAATTTATATAAATATAACCTGATGGACGACCTCCATGGAAAAGTCAACCGCATAGCATTTAGCCATTGGGGCCTGATTCAGGATCTATGATGGACCAACTTCAATCTTGCCCGACTATGTTCTTTCATTTACATAAACAAACACTTACAAGTTGTCTTTGTTAATTAATTAGTATTAACTTATACCCAACTATGGCAAATATACTTACACAAAACATCCAGATACATGTAACTCCTTAAAATGTCCGTCTTGCTTTCACCATACGTCGGAGTCATGGTGTAACGAAGTTCGCATGAGAAGTTTCCAGCCTCATGTCTTGTTATTCTTGGTAACGTCAATATTCCATTAGAATCAGCATAGTAGCCTTTTCCAATCCAACTCGTTGAGAGGCTGGTAACTTTTCCAGGTTTGTGTAAACAGTTGATGCTTACATTCGCTCCTTCAACAACGGTTCTGTTTTCTAGAACTTTCATTTCCGGTGGATCTGTGAAAGATACTAAAATATCAGTCAGCATGCAGTTATGATTACATGTATCAGATTATCCGATCAAACCTTTTTCGGGTTGTCCCGGTTAGCTCAATAAGTAGAGTAATTGGCATTACATGGCTAGGCGCTGTCGCCGTATGGATTCGCTCCTCGGTAGGGGCAATACCGTTTCTTTAATTATAAATACCCTTTAAATAGAAGAAAAGGGGACTTTGAAGACCCTTGACCACGACAAATATGAAAATATTGCAGACTCGGTTTGATTGAGCCTGTTCATGGGCAATAATTGAAATGCTTATTACTGCCCAATCCGCCTAGCCCGGGGTTGAGCGCAACTCGATATTTACACCAATTAACAGTACAATTTTGATCCATCCAAAACGATGGTATATAAGAAGTATATCTAAAGTGTGCAATCAATTTATCTCAACCGTTCTGATATTTTCTATATGAAAGTTTGGAATAGCAACTAGTTAATTCCCAATAAAATTAACTTTGTTTTCTTTGAGTAAATTCTTCCACTTACACAAAACATCCAGAGCATACGTTTTAATTGTATTGCCAGTCGTAGGGATATTGTCAGAAACCATAAGATTCGACGCCAAACATGTCAGATTAACACTACTATCCCTTAAAGCCGTGTACTCAATTGTTGATGAATTCGACGGAACAATTCCTGACCAGACGTACTTTGAAGGTTTAGGTTTGCCGTCCGCTGAGCACGATAGATTCAGAAAAGTGTTTTCGATTACTGTGAAGCGGCTGGGAATATTTATAAACGTGTTGTGTAATGTCCTTAGATTTACTTGTATATTTTCTGGAGGATCTGAAAGCATAAAGTAAAATCATTCTTATGTAAGAGTCTTATTAAATAACATTCATGTAAGAGATGGCATCCAATTTCAGCAAATCCACACATTTGCTCATTTATTAATAAAAGGTCCATAGCATTTATTTCGAATAAATGTTTAATGCTAGTCAACAGAAATAGGGTCTGTATTTTTTAAATCATAGTACTGAAGACACTGAGAGGACAGCATAAACTCAGCGACGCCTATCGTACAATGCATACATTTCATTGTATAGAAAAGTGGGAATGACCTCAAAGCAATCGAGAAATTTGCTCAAAGGTTTCATTTTGATTTCTTAAATGCTATGGCCGTCATTTTATGAAAATACAGAACATATAAAACATTTCCACGAAATTCTTATAGTTTGACAGACATGATTTAGTTGTCGAAAACAATGCTTACGGAAACATATCAAATATACAATACAAAAACAGCGATTAAGAAAGTTTCAAGAATGACAAACCAGTGTTCATTTGGAATTAATGAATTAATTCCAAACACAATATGGAAAAATTTACCACTTATTTGCCTCATATATATTCCCATTCAATTATATCACAATACTTGCAACCTTAATCGCACACAACCTTCGCTTTTGCATTGGGTATTGTGCTATGGTGGCCGTTTCTGAACCTGCCTACCCAAGAATGAATCAGTCATGGCTAACATCTTTGTAAAGAAAATACAAGGCTTGCCGAGCAATAAAGTTAGTTTTCACCTAAATTAATCTTGAAAATATAATATGTTGTATACAATAGACTGAAAATGTTAAGAGTAAGCATAATAAATTTCACTTACACAGAACCTCAAGATGAAATGAGCTGTTAGAGTAACCTTTCCTCTCTGTGCCGTACGTTGGTCTCATCGTGTTACTCGCCGAACATATATATACCCTTTCGTCGTTTCTTGATACATTAACAATTGTAAGATTACTTGAATAGGAAATCACCTTTAATCCTGTCAGCCACTGAAAAGATGTAGTCTTAGGGTTGCCGGGTATTATTTCTGGCAGAGCCTTAAAATCATTTCCTTCTATTACACTTCTGTTTCGCAAGGACAACATTTCAGGCGGATCTAAAGAAATACGTCAAGCAATATTTTTCATAGCTGCAGAGAAAACAAGAGAAAAACAACATTTTAAGATTTATGAGATTAAGAGACTGGTTAGTTGAATAAACGTAAAAAGAAAGACAGTGCGTGCGCTCATGCTTGCTTGTCAAAGAGAAAAGTTTCCCTGGTGTTTAAACTTTCACCTTCACCTATCTGAAACTGTTGTACGCCAAAGTACTAAATTACACAAACCAAAAGTACAATAAAAAGCTTATATTAAGAGTATGTACTCGATGATCTTACCGGAATAAGAGAATACGTGACACTTACACAAAACATCCACGAAATACGTTCTATTAGCCTGTCCAAGTACAGGATAATTTTCCACATACATGTATTCTGAAATGTTATTGGATGCGTGACACGTAATATAGCCGCTCTGATTCCGTGTAGCAATCAGCACGAGACTCCGGTTATTTGACGCACTAAATCCTTCCCAGAAAATCCATGGTTCTGGGTTGCCGTTAGCAGAGCAGTTTAACATGACGCGCGTTCCTTCTTGTACGCTTAGGTTGCTGGTAATATTGTTTGCAATGATTTCATCCGTAATTATATCTACTTTTATGTTATCTGGTGGATCTAAAAACAGAAATGATTACAAAGGCAGTTATAAAAAGTTTGTTTTCTCAAAATTGCTAAGTATAAATATATATGTATATAATAAATATATATATATATATATATATATATTTATTTATTTATTTATTTATATAATATTACTATACTAATAATATATTATAATATTTAAAAAATGTTTTAAAATGTGTTCATTATTCGTTTGATATATATGACCATTTACGCTTTAAGATCCATTTTATTAAAGAAAGTATCAAAATTATTGCTTATTTAACAGTATGTGTTACCATAAATGGATATTTTTCGGTTAAACTTACACATTACGTCTATCACAATTGTGTTTGTTCTTATTTCCACATCTTCGTTGCTGATGATGCAAGAAAAGTTTATGCCAGTTTGTGTTCTGTTAAACCACAGTTTGAAAGTTGAAATGGTCTGAAATAAGCCGTCATTGCTGGTTCGATACGTGATATTATCGGAAAATATTTTTCCTTTCCCATGTATAGACTGGAACAGTTCTATTTTAGCATTTGGTCTGCAATATGAAGACGTGCATGTGATTGAAAAGGTTGTACTTTCCCTGACTTTAACTATATTATTCTCGCCAAGAAAGTGGCTGGTAATCAAACTGGCTTCACTGACTCGGACTGAAAAGCAATTTATAGCAGTTTACATTACAAAATCAAATTTATTAAAAGACCCTTAAAAAGACTTGGTTGAAATAGAAAATCAACGCATGAAATATTCAATAAGTAAACTATAGCAAAGAAACAATACAGTAATTATGGTTTTAACGTATACTTTTATAGCTGACT
Source organism: Corbicula japonica (assembly GCA_038501625.1). Taxonomy (NCBI): domain Eukaryota; kingdom Metazoa; phylum Mollusca; class Bivalvia; order Venerida; family Cyrenidae; genus Corbicula; species Corbicula japonica. The sequence goes on from JAZAYU010000143.1 coordinate 420,720, forward strand.
ATTATTTAACATTTCATCTAGGTTCTCATGTAATAATACTCTTTATATATTAAGACGGTTTCTAGAAGCCACACAATACATGCCTTTCTGCAGGAAAATACATTCACAATTATTCACAATTAAGTGTGTTGTAATATAAATATTATATAAACCAAGCAAATTGGCAAATCACCGTTTGAAATAAAAAGGAAAATTAGTTCAAATAAGAATTACTCTGTTTGCAAGTCAGCTTGAAATGTATTGTGTAAAAGTTACCTTTAACAAAAAGGAATGATGTACGCCAATCCGAACTGTTAATGAAGCGGCATGACCAGTTTCCGTGATGCCACCGTTGAACACTAATTATGCTTACAGACACTGCTGTCTGATTGCATGTTATATAGTAATTTGATTTATTATCTAAAAAACCATCTGGATTGCATTTGCTCCACGGACTTAGACAATTTGTACAAGTCACATTTCCTGTCTGATTTCCATTAACTTGCCAAACTATCCCGATATCGTTTCTATAACTATATGAAAACATCAGGGTTGCTGTTCCATTTTCGAACACTTCTTGATAACGCGGAAGTAATTCACCAGCTTCTTGTGTAGAAACAACTGAAATAAAAGAGATTGCCAGTATTCAAATTATGTACTAAAGTGTTTTCATTCAATAACGTTACAGACACTTTAATGTAGTGTTCTTAAGATATCTTTCCCTTTAACTGTAAAATAATTTTTTTGATAAATCCATGCTCTCCTTCCTCTCTACTGTTTGGCTGCATTGGGAGACTGTGTTTTCTGGGTGTGACAATTTCTGATGTGCATACTTAACTATTTTAGAGAAGAAAAAACGAACGAAACACAAATAAAAAATAAACATAAGTTAATGTTTACCGTATTTAAGTCTTGGGACACCCTAAAATTTTTTAAGGTAATATGTTCTTTCACCCCTTACACTTTTAATGATGATGAGCTGTGAAAATAAGTGGAAAAATGCCTTATTTTGACGTCCGGATAAGACAACATAGCAGGTACCACATTTTAACCTTTTAAACATTTTTTCAACTTTTGTCTCCTCTTATTATTAATATTCATCTGTTAAAAATAATATAATAACAGTGTATTTTTTATTTTTATAAAAAATTATAATTTAATTTTCACAGCTCATCATCATTAAAATTGTATGGTGTGCAAGAAGGAATTACCTTAACAAAGAAAGAAATATATGCATATCAGGAATCGCCACTCTCACAAAACACAGCCTCCCCACGCAGCGAAAAAGTAGAGGCATAGAGAGGGAGCATGCTTGTTATAAGTGTGCCAATTCAAAAAGGACGCCACAAACAACGAAAAAGAGAACGTTTGGGGATACCGCCTTGGAACGGTCAGTGGCAAAACAAATTAACACTGGGGGTTTAAACCAGGTTCTAGGGTGCACCAACCGAACACTTGCCCCAACAGGTTCTCGTATCACAAAGCAAGTACAAGTTGTCTTGTTGAAATAACGCCAACCCACCCATCGGCTCAACAATGTTGCATGCAAAAGCACACAAACATATAAAACATAAGAAGCTTATAGCATTGCAAAGCCAAAGGGCGTTTACTCAATGATCTTACCGAGACCAGAGCTCCTGGAGTAAAATCAGCAAGAACACTATGACAGGGATAAAAGAAACGGATCGAGCTTCTAGGTTATTTTAAGAAACGATTTCCCCTAAAACCTTCAAAAATACTTAAACCCCTGCCACCGTCGTACAACCAAAGAGGTAAGCATAATGATCAACTGTAGATGGGTTAATCACCAGGCCTGCAGAGCGCTGTAAAATATCATGTTGGTAACCTTTGTTTTTAAATTTACAGATGGTTTTTACGAATAACCGGGAGAAATTAACATTGCATTTTATCTTCTTAAGTTTGTAAATTAAATCTCCATAAAAAAACCGACTGTGAAATACGTTGTTGCAAAAGTGATTTTAAACTACACCTGTATTTATGAATTAGATCTGGGTATCGGCGATAAAACTTGCAAAAGGTTTTCCTAAATTTGTGATACCGATAACCCTGTTTTAAAAGTTTTTCTCTAATGCACAGATTACGTTCATTGAAAGCTCATCAAGTATAACTATCATAAGAACAATCTGTAAAGAATGCCCTATGTTCATTACAAGCAATAAATGTTTTATTTTCTCAAGCAAAAGTTGTTTTCAATGAGACTAGTTAGATCGTCTCTTTTTTAATTATGAGGGAGAGATGTATAAAGAGTTTAAAGACCAAAATAAAATTTTGCCAGTGGTTTCAAAAACTTTTTCGCAATTCCCTAATTACATGTTCTTTTTTAGCTGTAAGACAAGATGTTAAGAGCACGGATAATTTTGTTGTTGTATAAGAACTAGAGTTTGCAATAAATCTTGCATTTTACGGTGTTTTGTGCATTTTAGGCAACCAATACATAGTAGGTACTGTTGTGAAAATCTTGAAAACCCTTTTTCAAATGACGAAAGTTAAAACGAGGTCGAGTTGGTAATAAAGATATGTCCCTTTTATAGAAGGATATACGAGTGTCAATTATTTTGAATACTTGTTTTTTCCAGTTTGAAAGAGCATGATAATTTATTATAATATCGACGAATAAACCGTTGTGTAGCGAGTTAGCCTGAAGTTCCATTTTCGAACATAATTACGAATCTGATGACCTATATTCGATTTCACATGCTTGACTGTTATAAATAATGTCGCCTAAATAAAGAAAGACAACTGTTAAAGGAGCCTGGCCAAGAATCGGGTCGAAAATATTACAATTAGTTACAATTAGTGTTTTCAAATATCACAATTATATTATTAACTTTAGAACACCTTAAACAAAATAAATGTGGTGTAATTTTCATGCACGCGTTACTAACGCGGTAAAATTCTCTCACAAATTGTCTTTAAATGTACTGATTAGTCTAAAATTTCGGCGCAATTCGCTCTTATTCAGCCATTTATAGACAAGTATTCCACCCTGAACTGTGAAAAGTCGGTTCACTCTTACCTTGAAATGTGCAAAATGCGATGAAAATCAGCCAAATACACAATGTTGCATTAGTTTTCTTTGAGGAACAACCGTTCTAAAAGGAAACAAATGCGTCTATATAATCTACAACAAAATCACACAGACGATATTTAGAAAAAAAGAAGTTCTGTGGTTAAAAAAACTTAAATAATTTATTTTTTTCCGTCTTTTAACAATATTTGGCCAAGGTTATAACGAGAGAACATATTAGAACATACTGTGAGAACTAGACTCTACCAAAGCTGAATAACAAACGTTTATTTTTTAGTCATTATTCACGGTACATGAACATTGACAGCGAAGCCAGAATTAAGAAGATAATATTATAAACAGAGAACAGATCGGCAATTCATATAGTTTTATGTTTTAAGTTTGATGTTTAATTAACAGATGAACGAAAATAAGAAATATTGTACGATACGGCTGTGATGTACCCTCACTGTATTGTATTTAAAATTCAGAGAACCCTTTCAGAATGGCGGCGATTGGCAACGCGAAAAGGTAAACACTTATTTTTTATTGATATTTCCGTTTCTTTATACAGTTAGATAACACCCTGGGTATTGCAAAACAAATTGAAAGGGTTCTTTAATTTTGACGTACACTGTTTCATGTACCATACAGTAAACCTCGTTCACATTAAATTTGAAATTTTAATCTGTAAGAACAAAAACAGCATAGACAACTGTCCATTTGAGGTCAATAAATGTTTTATGTAAACATTCAAACAATTCAATATCATAACCAGTTCATGTAGGATAATCCTCTAAGTTTAGTAATAAAGGTACTGTTAAAAAGTAGGTTTTGTTTCAAGAGATATACAAGTGATACTTAATAACCCTCAACATAGCAAGGCTCAGTGAAACTGAGATTCAAGATAACTGTTTCAATACTCGACGTTATCTCGACAGTTCACTCAGTATCATAAATCAGTGTTGGTTTGCTTCCCTGTTTGAGTCACTTATTAAATTTTAATGAGTCCCGCCATGCCAAAATATTTCTTAAGTGAAACTTTTGGTTTTTAAAACTAAAATCTCTCTATCGTTTTCCCACATCTTTTCAATTCTATTGTTACACACATACTTCTACAAGAAATGAAAAATACATTATGAAAAAAGATTGCCGTCTGCTCATTTGTGTGATGTCATTTCAATGAATGACGTCAACTTCCCGAACTCACTTTTTCGCATAACGCGGAGTGATAATCTCTTACAACTTAAGTACGGTATTGAAATTCTGACTGTCACCAGACATAAAAGTACATTTTACAAAGGTGTATTCGTACAATGAAAAAAGACATGTCTCACTTGATTAATGTGAATGTCTAATCTAGAATTGCTATGTAGAGAGACGTAAAGGCCACAACTATCCTTAAACAATTAGAAACGCAACTTCTTAAATCAAGAAATACATTATTATCTAAAGAAGTTGCGTTTTTAATTTCTTCAAAACATATTATATAGTAAAAGAAATTAAACACGCAACATCTTTAATCACGAAACATTTTTTTGTGTTTAAAGAAGTTGTGTTTCTAATTTTGTTAAGTATATTTTACGGCAAGATTACTTTTGAAATATTTTAAGTGACATATTTTGTTTTATAGATGCAGTATTAATTTAAAACACACGATTCTTCCTCTAAAAATGAAGATGTGTTTTCATGATGATTATGAGAACCACTTAATAATTTATGTTATCATACAGGAAGAATATCAAATTGTCACACGTACCTGATTTTTAAATGTTCTGTTCTCCATTTTTCATAATAATGGTATTCCCTTTATCATCTTCCGGATATTCTCGTAATCAGTACATTAAATCACAGGGTCGATATTTATAACTGATAACATTCACAAATATTGTAAGATAAAATGAATAAACGTTGGTATTTGACTTAGTGGCCTCTTTAACACATCCTGTTACCGGGTCTCCCAAGTACATGTACAGGTGAACTACCACATACAGCTAATGGTAAATAATTTTATACGAGAGGTGGTGTAAGTATTTCGTTTGTATCCGGCAATTGAAAAACCTTCTAAAAATGAAACATATCAGCGCCCTGGTAAAAACATAATGACTATGTTCTGCAAGTGCCGCAACATTTCATCCTAAAATATACAAACTACGGCGAGTTAAACGCGAAAGTTTGACTCAAAAATGTCAAATGTCAAAATAAAACGTAAAATAATCAGTAAGTACTGCAAATTTATTCATTTTTGATACATTATCGTATAGTCATGTCTTCCTACAACAACCAGTTCAAATTCCAAGCCTTGATCTATTTTATTTAAAGAATGACTCGTTTTTAAAGATGGTCAGTGGTTTCAAAACGGCGTTCCCATTGCACAGGTGTGAAAATGTTTGGCACTCACCAAGTACAGCTACCGAAAAGTCTTCAAAAATGTAAAAAAAATCGTCAGTAATTTTGTTTAAGTATATTAGAGAGGTCAAAATACACTGACACATAGTAATTATTTAGATTTGTTTTGAGTATTTTGACCTCCCACATAGCAGTTTTGAAACACTGACCGGATATATAATAATAAGATGACTATACCTTACCACAGCTGCAATTGTAATTAAGCCCCAAAATGTTAAAACTGAGGCTGGACACCAGTTTCAACATTGCAACATATGATTGGCCAACAAGTGATTGGGTTCAATCTCAACAAATCAGCTACTCAGAACTGGAAACTGATCTTCAGTCTTAGTTTAATGATTTATTTTTTTTCGTGTTTATGAGAAAATTAATTTTTTATTCACTTTTCAGTCGTTTTTGTTATACATTGTATTACTCGATCGCTTTTTAATCGTTGCTAAAGAGGATATCATTTATCATTTTTCTATTAATGTTTATTGGGATAGTTTTGGACCCTTTCAATGTATGCTCTTATACATGTACAGCCATTATTGTTTTAGGAAATTGTTGGTTCCTTTTCAATCGTTATTACATGGATACTACTGGTTGTTTTGCGGAATTTAATTGAGGACATTTTCGTCGTTTTTAAAGAGTTAAGTATATAATTGATTTTTTGCATTTGCTTATTAGTATTTCATCGCCTAAACCGTTGAATATGATAATATTATTGGTCGCATTTTCGTTACGAACTATAAATTTCGATAATTTATAACTGTTTATTAATTGTTATTTTGCAGACTGTGTTTTGTTGAATGTGTTACCATTTTTATTGTATGCATTTGTGTATTATCAGCTTTTGCCAAAGACACTAAGTCTTGTATTGTTGATTTGCTGTAATAAAATTTAAAACATTGTTTAATCGTTGACTATGACCATATACTTTAAAACCAGTAATATGATTTTTACACGATAAATCACAGCGCGTGGGCAAGGGTATTCCGTAAATACCAGTTAGTATAAAATTATCACGTGACATATTTTCCTGGGATTTAATTTTGCGCATTTAATATAGGACATAATACGCGCATAGTATGATGATACCACAGCAATGGAATACTATTTATTCTATATATTTAAATAAAGTACATGTACTATAATTTTTTCCACCATTTTGTGGCAACGTTAAGGTTACGTTTACACGCCATTTTAACGACGTCACGTCATTTCCATTGTTTATATGTTATTCCCTGATGAAGGTATTTAACCGTTGGACTGACAAATACGGTTTAAATGACGACTGGAGAGTGCTGGATGCGTGGTTGGATGGACATGTGTTCAAGTTTGTTATTCAGGTTTTGAATTATTATAATTTTTGAATTATGGAGATGTTTAGGGAGTAAACACTAACAACCGCTCTTTTGCGTTTATGATAAGCGCTAAAATTGTGTTAATATTATTTTGATTGTTCAGTCAAATATGTCCTGTTAGAATTGAAATAATCAATAGGTTCCGGTGATTTATCACAAGATAAATCACGGGCGTCATTCAGATACGTAGATATATATCACTCGGGTCTATGCCCCATTTGATATATCCTTACGGATCTGAATTCCGCCCCGTGATTTTTCCTGCAATAAATCATCAGAAGCGATTGATTATTTCTTAAGGGCTCGCCACACTCCTTCCAATCCTATTCATCTATAAAAGAAAATTTTTTAATCCCACATGAGTAATATGATACTGACAACAATTTATTATGTCCTCGTGACTTACTTATGTAAACTTTACGAGATATTAGTAAAAGTGTGTTTGACCTTCAATTTTCTGGTCGCATCCTGGTCGCGTAAACGGTTGACAATCACTGATTTCTCTTTTAGTAGTTGAAAGTTTTTAACAAAGTACATTTTCTTGTCAGTAACATAGCACCCACGTTGTAATTTAAAATTATGTTTTGTATCGCTTAGTTTTTGTGAATTTGTGTAAATAGAATTTTAAGGAATTTTAAGGTCTATCTTGTTTCATTTACTATTCTAACTTGTCTTACTGTATGCAAAATCATGATGCATTAGTAACATTCATTTGTGCAAAGTTTCATTGAACGGCATTTTGCCATTATTGATGTCGCAGTCCCGTGGATTCTGCCTTCTGGAATGTGCAGGAATCGCTGAGCGTCTAGCCTGTAAAGGCACGCAATACCACAATAAATATTTGGTTATGAACCAAGAAGAAAAACAAGGCGCTAGCCTTCATAGATTTCTAATTGTGAAATGCCAATATCAAGACAAAATACAACAACAGGACAATTTGAAACGAATGCATAATGAACGTAACGAATGAAGTAATGAAACAAATAACAATTTACCTGTAAAGGCACGCAATACCACAATAAATATTTGGTTATGAACCAAGAAGAAAAACAAGGCGCTAGCCTTCATAGATTTCTAATTGTGAAATGCGCATGCGTGCAGGTGTAGTGCGGGAAAGTTAAATTATTGAGGCCCGTCACACAGGTTAGTAAAATATGAATGAAAAATGAGCTATGCATGGGTCTATGGGAATTATGAAGAGGACGAATTGTGACAATACAGACACAACATATGACGAATACTGACGATACAGACAACACATTGCACGAACACTATCATAACACACATGTACAAACATACAATACATAATAATATATACAAATAAATAAACTGTAGGTTTTACCCTGTGACATACTCCCCCTCTGCGGGAAATGTCGTCCCGACATTAAAAAGAACATCCTCTGAGGAATAGTAACTTGAAGTATTAAAGGGTTTTAAGGTAAAGTTGTAAGGCTTAGACCTATTAGCTAACTAAAAACTACAGCGTCATACCATACGCCAACACTAGCTTTCGTTTGGGATGGTCAAGCTACCTTCCAACAACTCAGTTCTACAACATCGGCACACTGGGTGCGCAAACCCGGAAAATGCTATTAAGCATTAATCAATATAGGCGAGCTCAACCTATATACGATAATCTACAGTATTAAACTGTTTGCACAATAAGGCATTTTATGTAATGCACATTGCAATTACATATTTAGTATCATCGAGGATGCAATAAGACAAATAAGATAATATTCATTTTGTCAACTTTATTCAAATCATAATCATTTTTAACTATACAAGTTATATAGTAAAAATAAAAACAACACCTGAACAACAAACGTCACAACTGTAATTGGGTACCAAACTTTTACCCTAAATCCCAAGTGCCATCAGTCATCCACTTGGGTTTAGCCCTAGTTCTGGGTTGAAATGTTTCCGCCTCTGGATTCAAACGCTTGGACCTTCGTGCAGGAATTACATATTTCGGCATTTTCTGGATACTGTCTGAATGAAAATCCTTCTGGATACTGTCTAAAGGAGAAGCTTCGGAAGACGCAGGTGAATCCTTCTGGATACTGTCTGAAAGAGAAATATCACAAGAAGTTAATGCACTGTCTGGTGATTTCTGGATAGGTTCTTGTAGTGGAATACCCATGAATGGAAGGAGAAGATTACGGTGGAGGAGTTTTGGCTGACTCCTACCGTGCTCCCGCTTAACGCTATAAATGGGAAGCTCGGGATTGGGGTGATCTATGACCAAATAGACATCCTTCTCCCAACGGTCTGCGAGTTTGCTTTTACCCCTTATTCCAACATTTCTCACCAGGACTCTATCCCCGATGTCAACTTTCGCTTCTCTGACTCTCAGGTCATATCTTCTCTTATGACGTCGGCCCTGTTTTCTGGCTTCTCTGGCTGCTACTTGGTAAGCAAATTTGAGACGGGACCTCAGGCCATCTACGTATCAGGACTTATCTTTCGGGCGTCCGTCCTTATCTGGTTCGATGCCCAAGGCGGCATCAATAGCAAGGCGAGGGTGGCGCCCGAACATCAGATAATGCGGGGTGAAACCGGTGGCGTCATGCCTAGTAGAATTATAGGCATGGACCATGACAGGAACATGGGCTTTCCAGTTGGCCTTCTTCTCCTCCTCTAGAGTTCCCAGCATATTTAGAAGGGTCTCATTAAACCTTTCGGGCATGCCGTTGCCCTGTGGATGGTAGGGCGTCGTCCTCGTTTTCTCAACCCCAGCCAGAGCACAAAGCTCTTTAATCACTTGACTTTCGAAATTTCTTCCCTGATCGCTATGGAGTCTACTGGGGAAGCCATAATGACAGACAAAGGATTCAAAAAGAAGTTTGGCGGTAGTGTGAGCCGTTTGATTTTTTGAAGGAAGCGCTTGGGCGAAACGTGTAAAGTGATCAGTAATGATAAGAATGTTTTCAAAACCACCACTAGACATCTCAAGGGAAAGAAAATCCATGCACACGAGTTCCATGGGATAACTGGACTGCACAGGAACCAACTTAGCAGCCGTCTTATCCAAGGTTTTGCGACGTATGCAACGAGGACAATGGCGCACTCGATGTTAAACAAACTGATCCAACTGAGGCCAAAAGAAACGCGATTTGATCAAATAAGTAGTTCGGTCTCGACCTTGATGACCTACTTCCTCATGGAGTCCCTTGAACACCATATCATGAAATGACTCAGGAAGAACGATTTGTTCGACAGGAAACCCGCTCAAAGAACCTTTTCGGTACAGAATACCATTTTTCAGGAAAAGAGAGTTCCACTCCCTAAGGTATTTACGGACAAGTTCCGACTCACTGGACCGCTGCCTATCAGTAAGTCTATGACCGGCTCTAAGGATCTGCATCACTCGTGAAATGACGGGATCTTTGGCCTGCTCCTCTTGCCAATCCACTGACCTGAGATCGGATCCAACTGTAATGCTTTCTGGGTTGTCTTTTAGAACCTGTTGTGTTAAAGAAACACACTCAACAGCTGGGAATTTTTCCTGTTCAGTAGGCCGGGCTTGCAAGAGAGCTTTAACTGCATCTGACAAAAGTAGGTTTTACCCATCATTTGCAGAGAGTCTAGAGAGAGCGTCAGCATCTACATTTTGCTTACCAGAGCGATAATGAATTTGGATGTTGTAAGCTGACAAAGCAGCTAACCAACGATGGCTCATGGCATCCAACTTTGCAGTGGTAAATGCATAAGTAAGGGGATTATTGTCAGTGCGGATATGAACAGTGTTACCATACAGATAATCATGAAATTTGTCACACACTGCCGATTTTAGAGCGAGAAACTCAAGTTTATGGGCCGGGTAATTTCTCTCATTACCTCTTAAACCCCTACTGGCATAGCTTACCACACGCTCCTGGTCGTCGTGTTTCTGGTATAAAACTGCTCCGAGGCCATTGGTACTCGCATCTACATTCAGGATAAAGGGTTTGCTGTAATCAGCATATGCTAATACTGGGGGAGTAGTGAGTTTCTCAATCAAGGTCCTGAATGCTGTCTGGTGCATTTCACTCCAAGACCACTTCACAGGTGCCCTGGTACTCTTTGTCCGTTTGTTAGTCGGATGACCAACTAGCAAATCATTCAAGGGCTTGGCAATTTGTGAAAACCCTTGGATAAAACGCCGATAATAGCCGGCAAACCCAAGAAAACTCCTAAGCTCTTTAATACATGTAGGGAGTGGCCATTCTTGTAAGACTTTGATCTTTTCAGGGTCAGTCTCAACACTCTTTGAGGTGTAATTCGCCCATACAGCGCTCCATAAGGCGCTGAAACGTGGCCGGTGCGTTAGTAAGGCCAAAGGCCATTCGATTACACTCAAAGAATCCTAGAGGGCCAACCTGAAAAGCAGTTTTAGGCTTGTCTTCTTCCTTCATGGCAACCTGCCAATAACCTGAGCGTAGGTCAAGTTTAGAAAAGAATTGGGAGCCTACAAGAGAATCAATGGTCTCTTCAATACGAGGAAGAGCATATGCATCTTTAATGGTGCGGCTGTTTAATTTGCGAAAATCAATACAAAACCGCAAAGAGCCATCCTTCTTCCGTACCAAGACAATATTTGAAGAAAATGGGCTATGAGATTCCTGTATGGCACCAGCATCCAACATGTCTTTGAGATGCTCTCTGACCTCCTCGAACATACCTGGAGGGATCCTACGGTAGGGCTCTTTGAACGGAGTCGGGTCGGCCAAATTAATTTCGTGTTCCACTAAATTGGTGCATCCCAAATCAGTGGGCCCAGAAGAAAATATGTGCCTCCAATTACTGAGGAAAGCCCTGGCCTTATCATGCTGGTCTTTAGTAAGACCTTCTGTGGGTATAGAAATACCAAGGTCATCTAAAGATTTATCCTGATTATGGGTTTTCTTTATCTGCCCTTCTAATGGATCGATGGATCTGAGAACCTCCACATCCTGCAGATTGCATAGGGGTGTCTTAGGAAAAATACTTAAGGGTCGAGCAGTTATATTACATACCCTTACTGGAATCCTAGAAAATGATTTGTTCGGCTCCACTTTCACAACTCTAGGGCAAACGTTCAACAATAAAGAGTCATTTGGTTCAGTGACTCCCGAAACCATATTCCCAGTGGCACGAACTTTACCAGCAACGGTCACCGTCTCGAAGGGTTTAAAAATAATCACTCTTTCGTTCAAAGAAGTGACTGGAAGGCTTCGACCCTCAGACAGAGAAGAAAGTGCATCCTTCAGTGCTGTAGGGATACCTGTTGACCGTAACGATCTAATATGGTTCAAGATGTTAGTGCCCACTATAAATGGTACAGACAAAGAATACGAAGTATCAGGTACAATTAATAGTGGAACAGAAAAGGCAGGAAGGTCAAGGTTAGGTACGGCAATCTCCAGCACACTATACCCAAGGTAAGGAATCTTAGACCCATTTGCCCCAGTTACATCAAGACTAAAATCAGAAAGGTCTTGTAAACAAGGCTTAGGGTTAAGATTTAAAAAGGTTGACTCAGAAAGGGTCGAAATCATAGATCCTGTATCAATCAATGCAAGGACGTTGGTACCATTGACAAACATCTCAGTCTCATTAGCATGTCCTACTAATGGCACAGAACTAGGGCTAACACTACTCTGACCTCCTATCTGCCCTGTGATGGAGGCCCGCTCAAGTTTAAATCACTCTTCTTGGCACCTTCTTCCGAAGAACTTTCTTTGTAAGGAGTCTCCTTACCTTTGTTTCTCCAGTTTGAGCGCTTCTCATATCTATCCGCTTGACCTTTCTTTAAATCTTTCACCTCTTTGTCTAACTCCAGCAGCTTACTTTCCATTCTGCTCATCTGCAAGGTCATCGTCTCCATCTGTTTTAACAATCGACTTTCGACGCTTGCTAAAAACTGCTTTGCTTCACTTACCTCAGGTCTGTGTTCATCGCTTCCCACTCTCCTGGCATCTGGTGCAATGTCCTGTTTCGGTGTTGGTTAACTTACCTGGGTCAGGGATCGTCGAGACAGCCTCATGTCTTCCTCTATTACTCGTAACTCCTTCCGGAGAATATTGTAGTCATCAACTTTCTCAAAGAGATAGCGCGAAACATTTTTTAATTCCATATCCCTTAAACCTGACCATAATCTATTTCGTAGCATCCTGTTACGTGTAGGTCTGTCAATTGATTCAGGTACCCTACTTAATAGTCTCTCTAACCTCAAACTGAAATCAGCCACCGATTCACCCTCTCTCTGATGCTCACTATAAAACTGCTCCTTGAGGTTCTCCTCCGACTGTACGTTGCCATATATCCCTTCTAGCTCAGTGATGATGTCCACGACAGAGGCATACTCACCTAAGTGCAGCAAAACACCTCGAGCTGTACCTTTAAGGGATTTGCGAATGGCCTCCCTAATAACATGCATGGGATAAGCATTCTCATCAATGAGACAGTGAACATCGTATCTCCAAATTTCAAACAGATTAGCAGTTCCCTTTTCATCACCAGAAAAAGAAGGAAGTTCTGGGATGCGATGGCGAACATATTCTGATCGACGGCTAATGTTGGCAAGTACTGGAGACTGAGGTAGGATATTCTCTTTGGGTTTAGGGGGAATAGGAGGCTGCCATTCTGGCTCACGAGCACTAGGAAGTCTAGTGTAAGTGGCTCCTAGACTCTCTCGTAGGTATTCCTGTACCGGTGTATGATCAGTGTTAAACTGGACTGCACCAGGACAACCAGGAGCCAGAGTACTGGTAACTTCCTCGACTTTAAAAAGTCCAGATCTACGTAGCTTGTCCGCGAAATATCTCAGATCACACATTGGAAAATCAATTGATTCTGTGTCGTCTCCATCTGCCATTGTGCCGGATACAAAACGACACGACAAAAGAATAATTATCAAAAACAGACACTAATATCAAATCAAACACCTCGTCCTGTGACTAACCACCACTCTTTGTCACCGCAATCAACTGTCAATAAAAACAAAAAATGCAAATGGGGTACATAGAATTCGAGATTCTGGCGATGGTCTCCCACTGCACTATACTCCTCAGTCACAATTGAACTTAAATCAAATATGACAATATGTCTCACAGAAACAGCCTTTATATGATATTCATGAAGCTCACCATTGAACACCAGGGTCCCATAGAAATGAAAGAGTGTTCAGATTTGAAAGTAATTCACATTCAAGTCAGATGATTTGTGGTGATGGTCCTACAGTACACCATACAAATTTAACACCCAAGTCCACAACTGAAAACTGAAATTTAATTACACAGAATTCAGATTTGTGATGGTGGTCACATAGTACACCATACTATTAAACAACTGTGGTAGTGGTCATATAGTACACCATACTAATAAACAATTGTGCTTGTGAAGACAGTACACCATACTATTAACAACTTGGATGGTGAAGACAGTACACCATACTATTAACAACTTGGATGGTGAAGACAGTACACCATACTATTAACAACTTGGATGGTGAGGATGCACCAGCTATAAATTCAAAATCTGAATTAAATTCAGAATATCAGAGAAGAAACAACAACAAACACTACACTTTATTTCATTATTTATATTTTAGGCAGGTTCATTTCACTTTACCTCTCCTTAGTTCTTCTCAAAGTGCATCTTCACTGAAAAAATCTTCTTACAGAATGGCACACAATAACGTTAAGCATGAACAGTTTATTCTCTTTCAAGAATAAACATTTCACACCTAATATTCAAAACTCAAATTTCATACAATGTCTTTTCTACAGTGAAAAATCTATATTGGGTTTACTTTTGAGTAGACCCAATTCCAAGCAGTTACAGCAAACTTCCACAAAGATTGCCAGCAAAATATCAACTACTATTTATGCAACCAAGAAAAATATTTGATATTATCAGATTTATTATTCCAGAATTGTGCAACCAGTATGCCCTATGCAGCAAAACATGTGAGTTGTTTTCAAATACAATCTACAATCAACCAACAGTACAAGAGTAACTACCCCTAAATCTAACCACTGCTCAGAGTCCTAATTCCTCAGAGAATTAGCCTTTTTTTTTTTTTTTTTTTTTTTTTTTAAGCAGCCTACAGTCTATTATAGATACACAATCAATAACATTTAATTATACATAAAACACATACAAATATTTTGGTCTGGGCTTCTCAAACAATATCACTATCTCAAAACTATGTTCAATTATGTGTCAATGTATCTGAATGACAAGTTAGTAAGAGGTTAGTTTGCTCACCAACACCACTTCTTGTGCTCTCTAAACTCACACCATCATGCTATCAATAGGTGCACAGGTGACTTCAGTTCTGTCAAGTTGTCAAAATCACACAACACAATCTGAAAGTCAGTTAAAAGTTTAAAATACACTGTTAAATGAAATAAACATCAACAAGACTTACATTTAGCTTACAAACTTCAAATATTTTCCTTTAATAATAAAGATAATTATTAAAGAAGTCCTAAGTCACTAAAATAAAACACTATCCTAAATGTCAACACAACACTCTGAAGTTCTACTTTCACTTTCGAATTCCGGGAATTCAATGTCAAATTTGACAGTTGTCAAATTGTATCCAACGGCGAGATCCAACGGCGAAATTGGTAATATTGGAAGGTACCTTAAATCAGTTTTGTAAATTAATAGCACTGGATCCAGATTTTAAATAATGTAAACTTATATATTCTTCTAAGATATAAATCAACAAATTCTAAAACCGATCCTCTGTTTACAACGGTGAGACGTCAATCGGGTTACTCGCTCTATTCGCACCCTCAAATGGTCGACCCCAAACAATTCTGCTTGTGCCAAAAGTCTACACTGGCCACCAGTGTCGCAGTCCCGTGGATTCTGCCTTCTGGAATGTGCAGGAATCGCTGAGCGTCTAGCCTGTAAAGGCACGCAATACCACAATAAATATTTGGTTATGAACCAAGAAGAAAAACAAGGCGCTAGCCTTCATAGATTTCTAATTGTGAAATGCCAATATCAAGACAAAATACAACAACAGGACAATTTGAAACGAATGCATAATGAACGTAACGAATGAAGTAATGAAACAAATAACAATTTACCTGTAAAGGCACGCAATACCACAATAAATATTTGGTTATGAACCAAGAAGAAAAACAAGGCGCTAGCCTTCATAGATTTCTAATTGTGAAATGCGCATGCGTGCAGGTGTAGTGCGGGAAAGTTAAATTATTGAGGCCCGTCACACAGGTTAGTAAAATATGAATGAAAAATGAGCTATGCATGGGTCTATGGGAATTATGAAGAGGACGAATTGTGACAATACAGACACAACATATGACGAATACTGACGATACAGACAACACATTGCACGAACACTATCATAACACACATGTACAAACATACAATACATAATAATATATACAAATAAATAAACTGTAGGTTTTACCCTGTGACATTGAGATTTTGATAATTCTCTTTTTATCGATGAACCGGATTGGGAGTAAAGTGGCGAGCCCTTAAATAAAATAATTTTGAGTTAGATGTTATTGAAATTATTAATACTTCTGAAAACAAACTAGGAATATATTACCTGCATTTACTAAGTTATATTAACTGAAATAGCTTTATGATGTAGAATAATTTCTGAAATAAATTTTAGTTGAATATGATAATATTCATAATACAGTTGTTCTTGTCGTTTAAAGGGGCATATTAAACTAAAATGGTTGATCAGGAGCCCCTTTCTGCCGTAATATACAAATGTATATGCCTTTTAACGCATGTGCATCTAGTTTAGATCCAGACCAGACATTACATTTGTGCACATCTGGTTCAGAAATATCCTTAAGAATATAAAAGTGATTACCCAAACAAAAATAAGGTTTAATTCTATACCAATTCTATATTAATGCTATACCAATAAAATACTTTTTGGTATAGAGTAAGAGTATAGTACTAGAAAAGCATTTTATTCTATACTCAAAGCTATACTTCGCTTCTTGGAGAGCAAGTATAGAATTAGTAGAGCGATTCAAGAATTTATGTAAGAAGTATTTCATTAGTATATAATTATTAAACTCTAAAATTTTCTGAAAGCATATCATTAGTTTAGTTTTACGCTTTAGAAAAAACTGTTGACAATTTTTTTTACACTAGAGGGTGCACCAATCTGGGATTACATCATTTTCCAGATATCAAAGATGTTGCCATGGATACATTACCTGCACCAATAAAATCCAAGCTTTATTTAAAACTGTTTAGGAATGATGTCAAACATTACATAAACTGCTTGCTTCTATCAGGAATATAGTTAATTATTAGAAATAGAAATTTTGAGAGTGATTTTGACTACGGCGGTTAACATTTTACTGGATTTTAAGTGTTTAATGAACTAGTGAATAATAAATAAAAACAAATCACGTGTTTATCTTACTGCAAAAGGTGAGAATTACATAAAATATGAACTGAATACAACTGTGTTAACTTTATGCAGCTTATAAAACTTGTTCTCATTTTTAAAATGTGTAAATATACACAAGTCAAAAGGAACTACAGTTGTAATTTACCAGTCACTTTTTTTCGTTTCGGGTTACTTCATTGATATAGCCAAAATGTAGATCCAGAGCAGCCAGCAAATCTGTCAGACAGTGTGTCATTGGGTCAAATAAATATATTTAAACCTCAAAGTGAATTTCTTCGTTTGTTTTTATTTTTCCCAAATTACTTACCTTTTGTTATTTTTGGCGTTCCATACTCCCATTTTTTACTCAGCTTTTTCAATATAGTCTAAGGGAAACAACTTCTTTTATTTCTTTTCTTCAGCTATGCACGTGATAACTAACAACCAATCACTGCATTTAAAACATTTCAAATAAGGTAGCCGCTGGTTTTTATGTAAACAGCAAATTATTGTTTTCTGGAAAGTTAAATACTTTTTCAGGTAAATACATTTTTATACCATTGTTTTCTGTCATAGCGATACTAAGTCTTTAAAGAATTTAAGTTAATATGTAAACAATTTTACCTTTTACCTGTATAAATTATTGTAATGTTCTACATCAATAATTTATATCACCTTATGTACGGGTCATGTTTGTTAACGTATTTTGACATGTGTCAACTGTCAAATAGAAACTTATATATTTGTAATCGCTATATGTATATCATAACTTATTGTATATATTGTCAATATATTGTTTTATTGTTTTGCAGATAATACATAAACTAATGATACATGATACATTATAGATGTTACATGTTCTAATGTAAATTATGTGAATAAACTTCTGGAACACATAAACATAATTGTCACTCAACCTCCCAGGACCCACAGCTACAAGTGGTCGGTGATAAATGGCGCCCAACGTTGTGTTCTAAATCACATAAGACTAGATCTATTTGCTTTGTGAACCGGTGTTCAGTGATTTTTATTCCTGGAGTGCTGCAGCTGTTACACTTTGTGTAGAAGCTTGGATTGGGATCGACGTCGTGCCGGTGTATTCGGGTTACGTTAATGGAGTAGGGCCCTACATATCTTCAAATCTACACGTCTTCAAGAGGATAAATCTGGAGGATTACTGCACGGGACAAAGGACACTTGGAATTCAGGATCTTGACATTTTATAATGTGATGTGAACTGTGTTGTTGTGATTTTTTTTTTATTTTGGAGGATTTTTGGACTGAATGTGAGTCAATTTTGTTTGTTTGTTTGTTTGTTAATTTAGTTTATGTGCTTCTTTAGTAAAAATTTCAAGTTTTTGATTTACATATTCATAGAGATCTTATTTTTTTCTATATTTTCTAGTAGATTGTTTGTAGATTTTTTGTTTAATCAATTTTTGACAGAGAACCCCTTAAGTTCAACCTTGCATATAACCCCGCATGCTCTATAAGCACTTCTTTCTCTTTCCTTTTGCTGTTTTTCCCGAAAAGTTTATTCGTGGGACTTTGCTTATCGGGTAGAGATTGAATTGAACGCATAATTATATAATAAAATTTATTTTGAAATAAGAAACATAATGAAGTAAAGTGAACGAATGATGATATTCATAAATGTGACATTAGAAACTAATTGAAACTATGGAAGCCAATATGTGTCATTGATTGTATTTGAATGCTAATGTGAATTTTTTTTTTAAATAATTTGTGAAGATGTGGTTCTGAAAATCTAAAGTTGTGATAAAAACATAAGAGAACGTGAATAGACAGTACCATATTTATAATTTGTGAACAATTTGTGTCGCATACTTGAAAGAAATAAGTTAGTGAGATATTGATAAAAAATGTGTGAAGATAGGCTTATTGTTGTGAATTGAAAGTTGAATTTCAAAATGGCGGTGTAAATATGAATTAATCATTTCGAAAACTACGGAACAGAAGCAGTGACTTCTTGAATTTAAATGTCTGCGTTTGTGTGAACAGTGACAATTCTTTGTTGTTAGCAAGGCTGACATTATTATTTATAGTGAAGTAATTTACTCACCTATATAATGGCTGAATACTTGTCGGAAAGAGAATTAAGAAAAATAGAAAGAGATAGATTAAAAGAAGGAGCAGAGAAGAAATTGAAGAAAGCAAATAAACGCAAAGAGAAAGAAGAAAGAGAAGCGCTTGCACAGATAGAACGTGATCTTGCTGTTAAAGAATTAGAACTTCAGAGAAGAAGATTATTAGAAGAACGAGAAATGAGACGGAAAAGCGATGCAGTAGATGAACTTAACAAAATTAGGCTTGAAAGAGAACGCATGGAAGAAACAGTGATGAAAGTTTTACAAAGTAAAAGTTTAACAGTGCCTTACTCGACTGAACTTGAGAAGTTAAGTGAGGATGAATTGTTTCAATCAATGAAACATGCTGTTCATCCTAAAGAAAGTGAAGACGTTTTATATATTTTAAGACCAACTGAAGAAATTAAATAAATTGCAAGAGAAAACAAGAGCTTTAGAAGTGAAAACGTAAGTAAGCAAAGGAGTGGTAGTAGACAATTCAGTCGTATTGAAGCAAAGAATTCAGGAAGAAAAGAAAAAGAAATGGAGAAAGTAAAGCCAGATCACGAACGTGAATTAAAGGATTGCTCTATCCTTTCGAATGAAAATATTGAAAAAAGCGTTTCGAACAGACACAGAAAACATGAAATTAAGCAAAGGAGAAGTAAAGATGAAGCTTATTTAAAGACAGAAGAGAAGACACCTGAACATAGTGATACTGATAGTGACAGTAATAGCAGTAATGATAGTGACAGGAAGTGTTCTAGAGATCATAGCAATGGTGATTACAAATATCACACAATAAAGAATAGTGATAGGACAAGTACAAGGAAATCTTCTCACTCGTTGATGCTAAGTGTTGACAAAAATACACACAAGGAGAAGAGGATAAAACGTAAGCAGAGAAAGCGCGAGACAACAAGTACAGAAGCTGGTGCTGAAACTGAAAACATAAATGATGATGAAATTAATCCTGTTAACAGGAACAACGTTAAAGCTTCGGATATGTTAGGATTGCCTAATGATTCGAGTACAGATATAGGTAAGAAAAAGAATTCAAATAAAGAAATTGAGCGTGAAATGAAATGGTTGGATGAAAAATATGAAATGTATAGAAGGCAAAATAGTGAATTAGAAGAAAGTATAAGAAGCAACATTGAACAAATGAAAACAATTGAAAGGTGCTCAAGTGACAAAGAAAAACACAGATCTCGAAATAGGCAACGGAAAACATCACACAAAGAAGAATCGTCAGAAAGTGAAATAAGTAGTGTTGAAGAACAAAAGATTAAAGAAAGAATAAGTAAATTGAAATTAGTGGAAAAGCAACTGAATAAAGAAATTGAAAAGAACCAACGATTAAACGATATCGACAAGAAAGCGAAACAGGAACGCAAATTTCTATATGAAATAGAAAAGAAGAATGAAAGAGAAGAAAGATTAAATAGGTTAAGAGAAAGAGAGAGAAAATTACTTGATAGTGTTCGTGAAAAAGAACTGACACTCAGTTTAATTGAGGACTCAATGGGAGATGACAAACCAGTGAAAACGTTAGAGAGGAGAAAGAAAAGCAAGGAAAATAATGTGGAAAACTTCAAAGGGAAGTTGTATAAACCTAATATACCATCTTTAACGGAAGACACATTTGAAGAATGGAAAATAGAGGTAGAAGTTATACTGAAATCGGATTTATACCCCGAACCAATCTTAAGACAAGCGGTCAGAAATTCATTATGTGGCCAGACAAGGAAAATTTTGCTTACTGTTAATCATGACGCAACAACAAGAGAACTAATCGATAAACTGGAAAGTGTGTACGGAAATGTGACATCAGGTGAATCAGTTTTAACCGAATTTTACAGTTCATTTCAGAAAAAGGATGAAGGTGTTTCAGAATGGGGATTGAGGTTGGAAGGTATATTACAAAGAGCTATAGAGAAAGAACATGTAAAAGTAGGTCAGAAAGGAGAAATGTTGAAAACAAGATTTTGGAGACATCTCCGACGTGAAGATTTGAAAAGTGCAACACGAATGTACTTCGAAACAGCAAAATCCTTTGAAGAATTAAGAAGAAAAGTTCGACAGGAAGAAAACGAAATGGACGCAAGTAAAATGATTCAAGAGGAAGACGACAACACTAAGGTTGGAATAAGTCAACAAACAGAATCAAATGAACAAACATTATTAATGAAGACTATTCTAGATAGAATGAGTACTTTAGAGAAGGAACTTGCACGCGTTCAAGAGTCAAAGAACAAGGAAAGAGATGAAAGATATGAAAATAAACATAAAAGGACGAGCAGATGGGACAAAAGAGATCGAGAAAGAGACAAATATGACCGTTATGACAGAAGAACGTATGAAAGAGATAGCCGAGCTCGAGATAGAAAGGATGGTGATGATAAATACAGAAACATATATGAGAACAGAAACAGAGACAATGACGACGGGTACCATAGAAGAGAAAGCGACAGATATGAAAGAGATAGAGAAAGATATACTGACAGATACAACAAAGATCGAGACAGATACAGAAGCAATGATAAAGGAGATGAACGAAACAGAGACAGGAGACATGAAGAAAGATATGGATATGATAGAGAAAGGAGACATTACAGAGATGATCGTTCAAGAGATAGATATAATGAGAGAAACGAAAACAACTATAGTGATAACCGGAGAGAAAAATATAGAGATGATAATAGAAGAAACGACACAAGACAGGAAAATAAATTACCTGCGGAAAGACAAGTTACGAATACATTTACACCAGACACCACAAATACTAAACACGAGAAAAGAAATGACAACACATCGAAATCAAAGGAAACGCAGAATTTAAACCGGTAGGCGTCTCTATCGAAGGGCAGATAAGAGACACTACTGGCAGACAAAGCCCTGTTAAGAAAGATCTTTTTGAACGTAGCGTCGGAAAGAACAACATTGCCGAAGTATTCATTGAAAATAACAACGTGAAAGCAATAATTGACACAGGATCTATGGTTACTACAGCAAATCTTGATGTCTACAATTCATTATATCCAAAACCATCACTTCTTTCTTTAGAAGATCTGAATTTAAAGATAACAGCTGCAAATGGAAAAAATGTTCCTTACCTGTTTATATAGAGGTACGGATTTCGGTTCCATTTCTGAAAGAGAAATATTTCGACTTACCTGTGTTGATCGTCCTAAATACAGTTACAAATTCTGATACTTCTGTCATCATAGGAACAAATCTTATTCGTCTTTGTCGCATGGAAACTTCAAATGAAAGTATACCAGAGGTGTGGGATATAGCCTTTCAGAGTTTGGTTGGTGATTCAATTGGCATTGTGAAAAGTACAAAATGGATACACCTGAAACCATATGAAGTAAGAACTGTTACTGGCTTTGTTCGGAAATTGAAGTCTGCTGAAAGTGCTGTCACAGAACTATGTGATGATCAACATTGCTCATCAAGAGTTAATGTTTGTCCTAGAGTAGTTTCCGTCAATAATCAAGGAAAAACTACCCGAGTTCCGGTCAAGATTTTCAACTTATCAGCAAAAGCAGTTTCATTGCCCCCAAAATCAAACTTATGTCAGCTTCAGGAGGTTAACGTCATACGAAAAGCTCCAATAATCGAAAGAAACCATGGAACACATGTAACGCTTAACAATCAGACAACAGGTGACAACAAAGAAGACCAAGAAGATGAACAAGAATTTACAATTACGTTAGACAACACAAACTTAACTGAAGATCAGAAGAAACAAGTAAACCACACATTTGCGAAGTGGAAACATATATTTTCCAAAGGACCAACTGACCTTGGAAACACTGATTTAATTGAGCATGAAATTCATCTTTCCAATGACACACCATTTAAAGAACCTTACAGAAACATTGCTCCTGGATTATTACAAGAAGTGAAAGAACACCTTCAAGAAATGATTGAATGCGGCGCTATAAGACAATCAAACAGCCCTTTTTCTTCAAATGTGGTCATAGTAAGAAAGAAAGACGGAACAATCAGATTTTGCATTGACTTCCGGAAACTAAACAACAGAACTATAAATGATGCCTACGCTATCCCAAGAATCGAAAACACTCTTCATTTACTTTCCGGATCAAGATATTTTTCAAAGTTGGATTTGAAGGCCGGATACTGGCAAGTTTCAGTTAAAGAGGAAGACCGTTAAAAAACAGCATTCCAAGTGGGTGCTCTGGGATTTTATGAATGTAATAGAATGCCCTTTGGCCTGACCAACGCACCAGCAACGTTTCAAAGGCTGATGGAAAGATGCATGGGAGATCTTAATCTTCGAGACTGTCTCATTTATCTGGACGACGTCATCATCTTTTCATCAACTTTTGAGCAACATCTGAAACGTCTGGAAGCTGTTTTTGCCAAACTCGCTGAACACAATTTAAAGCTGAAACCATCAAAATGTGAATTTTTTAAATCAAAGGTTACTTACCTGGGTCATGTCGTTTCCGAAGAGGGCATCCAAGCTGATCCGGAGAAGATCGCTGCTGTTAAATCTTGGCCTGTTCCAAAGTCTATTAAAGAAGTTCGCCAGTTTCTAGGATTCAAAGGCTAATATAGACGATTTGTTAAAGGATATGCCTCAATCGTGAAACCTTTGAATAACCTTTTGATTGGACACTCCACGAAGAAGGGTCAGAAATCCAACGGGAAAACACCTTTTGTTTGGGATTTAGAAAAACAACAGGCATTTGACAACATCATCGAGAAGCTAACCCATCCACCCATACTTGCCTGTGCAAACTATCAACTGCCATTCATTGTGCACACTGATGCATCATCAACAGGACTTGGTGCTGTCTTGTATCAACGACAAGGTGGAGTTGATAGGGTAATTGCCTATGCCAGTCGTAGTCTGAAACCGTCAGAGAAGCATTATCCAGCACACAAGCTAGAGTTTTTGTCGCTGAAATGGGCCGTAACTGAAAAGTTTAACGATTACCTGTACGGCAATAGCTTTGAAGTATTGACGGATAATAACCCTTTGACTTATGAACAAACCTGCAAAGTTAGATCCAACGGGGCATCGATGGATGGCTGCTCTCTCAAATTACAATTTCGAAATTAAATACAGGAGTTGAAAACAAAATTCCGATGCCGATGGACTTTCCAGGAAGTTTGAAACCGAGTTCAACAAAAGCATTACAAGTGATGTCATTAATGCACTTTCAATTTCTGCTACAACTGATAATTTTCATCACCGATTGCATACAGTTTGGTTGCACCAGATAGTTTATCCTCAGTTGAGCCGCCGAAAGAGATTCTCCCAGATAACATCATTGAATCTTTGTCACTTTGTTCCAAGGATTGGCGCAAGGCACAGCATGATGACCCTACCATTTCACAGATAGTTACTTACCTTAAAGAGGGTACAAAGCCCTATGCTCTGCAGGCTTGTACACAAGATTCGACTTTAAGAAAGTATCTGCGGGAATGGGATCAATTGGAATTAAGAGACGGAGTAGTCTACCGTCGTGGGAAAGTGTGAGATCAAGAATATATACAACTGGTGTTACATGTTCATCTCCGAGAAGAAATCTTTTTGGCACTTCATGATGACCTTGGACATCAGGGTAGAGACCGCACAACATCTCTGTTCAAACAACGCTTCTATTGGCATGGAATGGATGCCTGGATAGAAAACAGAGTTCAACGCTGCGAACGTTGCATTAAGAGAAACAAATATCCAGTAACAGCACCACTAGTCAATTTTAAAGCTTCAGCTCCAATGGAAATATTGTGTATAGATTTCCTGAGTTTGGAACGGTCTAAAGGTGGTCAGGAACATATTTTGGTTTGTACTGACTTTTTCACAAGATACGCACTAGCTTATCCGACCAAAAACCAGACGGCGAAAACAACGTCTCAAGTATTATTTGAGCAGTTTATCACACGCTATGGTGTGATAAAGATGCCAATTTCGAGTCGTCCTTGATTAAGAAGCAGTGCGAGTTAGATGGTGTTGCCAAGTCGCATACGACGCCTTATCATCCGATGGGAAATCCAGTAGAGCGTTTTAATTAAACTTTGTTGAAGATGCTAGGGACTTTGGACAACAATTTAAAGGCGGACTGGAAGTCACACGTAGCTCCGTTAGTACACGCGTACAACGTGACACTTCATCCAAGTAGATATTCTCCATACTTCCTCATGTTCGGTCGCCAACCAAAACTAGCAATTGACGCTTTCTTGGGTCTTCCAAATGAAGAGGAAGCCTATAAAGGTCAGCATGAATATGTCAAGAAGTTGAAGGAAAAGCTAACGTCCGCTTATCGAAAAGCACAGGAGACATCAAAAGCAACTGCAGCTACAAATAAGAGACAGTATGACATCAGTGCCAAGGCAAGCCGACTCATGCCTGGTGATATTGTTTTAGCACGAAATGTAACGCTAAGAGGAAAACACAAATAAGCGGATCGCTGGGAAGATGTTCCGTATATAGTTGTGTCACAACCAAATGAAGACATTCCCGTGTATGAAATCATTAAAGATTGTCGGAATGCCAAAAAGACACGTGTCTTACACAGGAATCATCTTCTTCCTCTTGGGTTTACAAGTAAACAAGATAAATAATCTGGACAACCTTTTGATTTTTCATAAAACACTAGTTGCTGGAATGAAAGAGACATTTCAAATATGAAATATTTACCTTTTCGTGTGAAATACTTACATTTTTATGTGCAGTCAACAACTTGTTTATTAATTTGGAAATTAAGAGAAAGTAAATTAAGAAAATACTTACCTTATATACTCTGAATGATAAACAGTCATATGTTAACACTTACACGTGTTAGATATTGCACTTAACCGGAATTATAGTTTGTGTAAATAAAATTATTGGTAGCGAGTTTCGTCGTTTGTTTTGATTATATTTAAATGTATTGATGCAAATAATTTTATATCTTTATAATTTGATTAAAATGTCGGGGACGACATTTCGAAAACAGGGGGAGTATGTCATAGGGTCAAATATATTAAAACCTCAAAGTGAATTTCTTCGTTTGTTTTTATTTTTCCCAAATTACTTACTTTTTTGTTATTTTTGGCGTTCCATACTCCCATTTTTTACTCAGCTTTTTCAATATAGTCTAAGGGAAACAACTTCTGTTATTTCTTTTCTTCAACTATGCAAGTGATAACTAACAACCAATCACTGCATTTAAAACATTTCAAATAAGGTAGCCGCTGGTTTTTATGTAAACAGCAAATTATTGTTTTCTGGAAAGTTAAATACTTTTTCAGGTAAATACATTTTTATACCATTGTTTTCTGTCATAGCGATACTAAGTCTTTATAGAATTTAAGTTAATATGTAAACAATTTTACCTTTTACCTGTATAAATTATTGTAGTGTTCTACATCAATGATTTCTATCACCTTATGTACGGGTCATGTTTGTTTACGTATTTTGACATGTGTCAACTGTCAAATAGAAACTTATATATTTGTAATCGCTATATGTATATCATAACTTAATATATTGTTTTATTGTTTTTCAGATAATACATAAACTGATGATACTGATACATTATAGATGTTACATGTTCTAATGTTAATTATGTGAATAAACTTCTGGAACACATAAAAATAATTGTCACTCAACCTCCCAGGACCCACAGCTACAAGTGGTCGGTGATAAGTGCATGAGCCTTCCGATAAGGATCTGCACTCTGTGCTTTTTGATTTTTTAGGTAATTTCTGACAAAAAAGAAACAGTGCAGTCCTGATCAGAGGATACAGATGATCTGGATCTACATTGGTTGCACATGCAATAGAACGCATTCATATGCCATATCGAAAATGGATTAAAGGCATGTACAGTATTTCAAAACCTTACCTTACAGGAAGTATACCATTATAGTTTGTCCCAGCTCATTTGTGACCCTCGAAAAAAGGCGAATTCTTTCTTATAACGCAACAAATGTAAAAAGTAATACCTGTTTTGTGAAATACAAAAAACTCCTATGTTGTAGAATCCTGGGGTTTTCTTTAAAACTCATATCAAGCTTACAATCGCAAAATTTAAATTTCCTATGGCATGTTGCCATTGTTTACAGTATTGATCTCCATTTTGTGAGGTAACGCGTGACGTCATCGCGATTGAAACAGAGCGGGGAAGTTCTCAAACGTTATTTTGACTATCAAAATGTTCATATCATCCGGACTGACGAACAAGGCAAAATAAATAATTTATTAAACATTCCAATCTGATTTGCGATGTTTTGATTTAATTTCTCAATCACTCTTGCAAAACGCAATACAATCAGTTTTATCGTAAGATAATTAAAAACAAATTTTATGTTGAACAGCGGATGTACAAACACGAGGAATCACATGCGAGATCATGGTGCTTCATATAATTATCATAAGCGGTATGTTTTAAATAATTATACATTTTCATTAGCGAGCAAGGACTGCTGCATACGACCGGAAGTTTGACGTACACTACGACGATGAATATTTCGTTTTTGAATAATGGAATAAAAATGCCTAACAAGGTTATCGGTATCACAAATTAAGGAAAACCTTTTGCAAGTTTTATCGCCTATACCCAGATTTAATTCATAAATACAAATGCAGTTTAAAATCACTTTTGCAACAAGGTATTTCGCAGCCAGTTTTTGATGGAGATTAAATTTATAAACTTAAAAAGATAAAAGGCAGTGTTAATTTCTTACGGTTATTCGTAAAAACCATCTGTAAATTAAAAAAGAAAGGTTACCAACATGATATTTTACAGCGCTCTGCAGGCCTGGTGATTAACCCTTCTACAGTTGATCATTATGCTTACCTCTTTGTTTGCACGCCATGGAAGGGGTTTAAGAGTTTATGAAGGTTAATGGGGAAATCTTTTCTTAAAAGAACCTAGAAGCTCGATTTGTTTCTTTTATCCCTGTCATCGTGTTCTTGCTGATTTAACTCCAGGAGCTCTGGTCTCGGTAAGATCATTGAGTACCCGCCCCATTCGGCTATGCAATGCTCTTAGCTTCTTATGTTTTATATGTTTGTGTGCTTTTGCATGCAACATTGTTAAGCCGATAAGTGGGTTGGAGTCTTTTCACCAAGACAACTTGTACTTGTTTTGTGATATGAGAACCTGTTGGGGCTAGTGTGAGGTTGGTGCAACCTAGAACCTGGTTTAAACCCCCAGTGGCAATTTGATTTGCCACTGACCGTTCCAAGGCGGTAACCCCTCGGGTTCTCATTTTTGTTTATTGTTAGTGGTGTCTTTTTTGAAACTGATCATTTTATTAACCATGCTCTCTCCCCCTCTCTTCTTCTTGACTGTGTGGGGAGGCTGTTTTTTCTGAATGTGGCGATTCCTGATATGCATATTTCACCTTTTTTTAATATTTACTTAGTGGGTAGGCCCTAAGCCCTATTAAAACAATTAAATGTCCCGATTTCCCGCCCAAAACAAGTAAAATGATAAACTGTTAAAATAAGGCTGTTCCGGAAATTGAAAATGGGGGATGGGGGTACCACCAACACATTTTTTGCGCCCACAATACAATTGGAAAATGTCAAAGACCCTTTGCCACGGTAATATTATTTCCTTCTGCCTAAAAATTTGTGGTAAACTTTACGTCTGATAATGTTTTGTACACAAGTTTATTTTTATTAGTTCATTTGTTTACGAGTGCCTGAGTGAAAATATTGCACAAGTGAACTGACCGAAGAGTGTTACGTTCTCTCCATATCTGCATTGCAATAAAGTTTATCACCCCGTGAAAAGATACACGCAAGCACACTTCTGGTACACTGAAATCCTTATCACAACTGGTACACTGAAATCCTTATCACAACTGGTACACTAAAATCCTGTTCACAAATAAAAACAAAATCTGCGAATTTTCAATAGACATTTCATTCACAAACATCATTTTCGCATAGTGTATGTTTTTTATCTTCAATGATTTAAAGAAATATCCGTATAGCTTACGCGATATTCAAGAGGTCTGATGGTTTGCTCGAAATGCACGCTGTTTCTTTGCCTCTTACATCATAAACATATGACGTACAATCAAACGTTAACAATACGTCAGACGTGTGCTATGAAAAAGTACGATTTACACGAAATGCACGCTTTTTGTGCGCAGCAGTTTTCATCGTGGGTGGTAAAATCTTTCTGTCTTTTTTGGTCTTAGAAAGATTCGCATGAATGACGCGCTACTTGCGAGCAGATCTAAGAATTTCTCCGTCACAGATCGAAGGTATAGTTATCAACATTGTTAAACCATTATCACAACAATTGTACATCCTGTTTTGAAAATAAACATTTTTAATTTAGAACTGCATCAAAAAGGCTCTCAGTTATCAATAAATAAATATAATGTACGATGTTTCACACGAGATTTCACCGGCGATGATCTCTGACCAGTAGATACATGTAGTTGTAGTTTTCACTGCGCTTGTTGTTTGAGTTTCCAAGTTAGTGTGACGGAAGTTGATGCATAAGTTGCTAAATTAAAATACAGTTACGTCTCCGCCTAAGCATTTTAAATATTAATCAGAAGAGAAAAAAAAAACAATTACATTGTTTGTCAATAACATGTGTCAAAGTAAAACATACAGACAGATTAGGGCGTACCTAAAGCCCCGGTCACAACCCGCCGCGCTTCTTTTTTGTCCGTACGGTCGTGTTCTGCAGAGGTCACGTTCGCGGCGTTTTCGTGTCAGACTTGGTTAGGGCAGAGAGGAAGCACGTCACACTCACGGCTGTGCAAATTGTGAGCTCGTGGCCTGCACGCAACATCAAGGGGTAAGCGGTTGCATGCATCGTACGTTGCGTATGTGGTAAGTGATTTGTACGTGCTGATAACATGCTTACAACGCAAGATCTCCGTGCGATTTCCTTGTCGGAGGCAGTGCTTACATGCGCTGCTCACGTACGGTGTTCTTAGGCCGCTATTCCATGGTTCCGTGATGCGTGGTCTGTGTCCGTGTACGCGTCCACGTCCGTGTCCGCGATTTTTTATTCACCAAAGATATCGTTGGGTATATTCCATACCTCCGTGTCCGTTCCACGTCGCGGACACGAACACGGCAACGGAACGGACACGGTCATGGAGGTATGGAATAGCGGTTTACACGTCGGACGGACACGGAGGTATGGACTATACCCAACGATATCTTTGGTGAGTGAAAAATCGCGGACACGGACGCGGACACGCATCACGGAACTATGGAATACCGGCCTTATGCGCTCTTGGACGAAGAGAAAGGTTTGCATGCACAAAAAATTCAACGGCGTCTCTGCGTGCTCCCAAATCCGTACGGAGGCGGTACTCACCACGTTCAGATCCCTCAATTTGGCCCACGTTTTTGCACGTAGACAGCAAGCACTTGCAAGTACGGCGGGTTGTCACCGGGGCTTAAGCGATAAGTGTAACATTCTATAAAAGTTGGTGACGTTATGTCTCCGATATTAAGTAATAGTTCTGGATAATTACAGTTTCAGTTGTTTTACTGTAAATGTTGAAAAAATAAAGCAATTCAATTTAAAATCCACTTTAACTAGCGCAGTTGGTTAACTCAATGAAAACGGCATGTTTGACATGTCCCCGGTCTTTATTTGTATACATGACGTCACGCGCTTTTCTAACCTCGACATTTTAACGTTAGAGCGGATGGGAAAACTAATAAAAATGTGAATATAAGAGGAAATATGACAATGACCAAAAAAGTGAAAAAAACGGTCTGGAGATATTTATGAAATGGTTATTATTTACGTATTATTTTCATGTTTATTTGCTTTTAATGTAAAAATACCGAAGGTCACAAACTCAGTGGGACAGACTATAGTATAGAATTGCAGTATACCATTAATATAGAATTGAAGTACAGTGAAACCCCTCTATTACGGACACCTAAGGGACTGAGGGAAATTGTCCTTAATAGCGGGGTGTCCTTAATTGTGGGTTTGAACCACCGGCCACTGTCCGATACATCTTCGGTTCAACATAATTAATCTATCGCTGATTAGACAGCCTAATATGTGTTAATTGGCGTTTATATCTAGTTTAATCTTCAATGAGACAAAATAGGTAAATTTACTAATTTTAATTTTACACATGTTTTACAAATGCAAAACTATAAATTACATGTACTTATGCTCATTTTATACATGCTCTACAATACAAACAGTAAATAAACACTGGTGAGTTTTTTAAATGCAAATCAAAATACATTTATTATCATAGATTTACAAACAAAAACATCCAATCAAATCGATAAGTAGCGAATCTTTTCATTGCCAAAACCTGCCAATTATTGCCCAATTAACTAAAAGATACAAACATCTTAAACTGCTAATTGACATTACCACTTACCTTGATTAGGTACCCCAGTCAATTGTGTAAATCACGGTTTGACAGGTCTGTTTTGATTGCAATTTGCAACTTTACCATTTACCGTAAATGAGTCTAATCAATATTACGTTAATCGGTCTTATGTCGCAAACCGATGTCGCAAACCGATGTCGTAAACTGATGTCGTGAAACAGTCAAACAGTGGAACGTTACCAGATTCGATTGTCCGTAATAGCGGGTCTAAAATGTGCATTAAAATTAATTTCGTACTGCGTCCGTTGTCCGTAATACCGGAATAGCGGGGTGTCCGTATTAGTGAGTTATTTACTACATATACAAAGAAGAGAAAATGTCCGTTCTTTAAAAAATCGTCCGTAATACCGGGGTGTCCGTAATACTGAGTGTCCGTAATGAGCGGTTTTACTGTATAGCATTGGTATAGCATTGGAGTATAACATTAGTATAGGATTGGAGTATAGCATTGGTATAGAATTGGAGTATAGTAATTTAGAATTAGTTCATTTGCATGTGAAAATCTATACTAAATCTATACTAATGATTTACTGTATAGCATTTGTATACCATCACAGTATAGAATTGCCCTTATTTTTTGTTTTGGCAGTGCAGGTCCTGATCAGACAGCACATAGGTGCTAGGTGATCTAGATATACACTGTTTGCCGATGCCATAAAGGCACATATATTGAGTAAAGGGTTAAAATTAAAAATTGATTTACTGTGCAAAACACTCACAATTATTCCATGTTTTATGTCAACTCTTTCCAGGTTATTAGACATAAATGATAATGCAAAAGTCAATATAAAGGGGCCGAAATGGATGAAGCTTGTGTTCCATGTGTGACAAGGTTAGACCAAATCAACTTGCATATAAGTGGAGTCTGATCAGAGTCTGTTCATTTTTATGGCTTTATGCTCCCCGAGGAAATTCGGGGGAGCATATAGTCGCCGGGTTGTTTGTCCATCTGTCAGTCCGTACCTCCCGCATTCATGTCTGGCTCATAATTTTGTTACGTGAAGTCAGTGACGACGTGTTGGGTCACTACCTTTATGGTCAATGTCACAGCATGACCCTGTAGCAAATAAGTGTCCGGCCCTTTACTTTTTTATTTGAAGTCGGATTTAAAATTATTTCACAGAAATGATCATCATAATGAGACGACGTGATGCACGCAACATTAGGGTTGCTACCCTGAAGGTCAAGGTCACAGCATGACCCTGTAGCAACATCGTTTCCGGCACATAGGTTTCTTATTTGTATTCAGACTTTTAAATTATTTCACATAAATGATCCTCATATTGAGACGACGATTCGCACCCATTTGAGTCTCTACCTTGAACGTCGATGTCACAGCATGACCTGGAAGCAAAATTGTGTCCTGTCCATAACTTTGTTATTTATAGTTGGATTTTAAAATTGTCTGATTTCATAGCACTACACCATTTTCAAAATTCACCTCTGAGTCAATAGTTATACAACTAACCCTTTTTGTGACAAAGTACCCAGTCAGGCAGCATCACCCATCTTCGACGGTCTCTTGTTGGATCTTTTTAAGTACATGTTCTTTCTGACCAAGATATAGAGTGTAGATTCAGATCAGATGGATGTGTGCATTAAAAACTTCAAAATAGAGTTTAACAGATAACAGTGAGGGAAGGGTGTCTGTAAAGGGCTCAAACTAATGAATATAAACTGCCCCTTTATGTTATTTGTACGGTTGGAAACCTTCTTAAATTATGGAAACATTAACATAATGCTGACTCCCTGGGACACATTGTTATAAATGAAACCAAGTTCAAATAGCTAAAATTTACAGGGTCTCTGGGTAATTACTATGATAGAGGTAATAATCAAGTGAAATACAAAAAAAGAAATAAGCTGAAATAATTATGATTTTGCTAACCCAACAATTTTCGTATGATTGACACAAAAATTTGTTATGTCTCTTTTTTGCTAAAAGACATTTATAAGACCTTTGGCATTGCTTTAAGTTGTGATTTATTGCTATAATGCATGAGTATAACATTTTATTATCATCAAGTTCAGCTAATGTTAAGCAACCTCCCATGCACCCAATTGTTTGGAATTATCAAAATTGGTACTGTTAAATTTGTGTAAATACTGAAATGCATTCAACCCAGGGCTAGGCAATGTGGGCAGTGATGCATTTTGATGCTATTACTGCTCGATCAAACTGAGTCTATAGTGTTTTTGTCTTTGTCCTGTTCCGTTGCTTTTAATGCTCCTTTTTCCCATTTATTTCAATAGTTTAAATTACTTTTGTTTCAATATTTCGGCTAGTTTTATTACGGATGGCTTCAACATTCCAATTTCCAGCAACACCTGAATTGGATACTTTTCAATGATTTTTCCCTGTTCGTCTATCGAAAAGTTATTGTTTTATTTACAATGAAACTTTTACTGCGATTAAACTTGTATTACATTTTTTAAATTATATTTTAAACAAGATAAGCAACGCACAGTTTTGCAATCATATGGCGTGTCTTCCACATGACTTCATTCTGTTCAGTTATTAAATATATTTAATGTCTAGGACAAACCCGTAATGTGCAGTGTAACAAGAATTCTAGTGTTAACTAGAATTCTTGTTACACTGCACATTACGGGTTTGTTTTATTCTCATATTATTTACGCTCCGTCGGCTTTCAGTACTTTCAGTGCTTTGATTCTTTTTTCTGTTTTGTTGTTGTTATGTGATACATTTTTATCGAAACCATGAGATATATATTATAAATTTATCTTATATTGAATATTAAATTGATATAAAATCAAACTTAACTTTTACTTTTCGGAAATAACCGATGTTTACTTCGTTGAATATTTACATGTATACCAGCAACTAAGGACCTAACTTAAGGTATGTAAAAACTATGACCATAGTCATTTCCTTATATTTGAATAAATAAATTAGCAGCAATCTACAAGTAATTGGCGTGCATGTAGAACATTCTGTACACAGAGATACCTTGTAATATAACTTGAAGTAAATTTTATCTACTCATGTATTGATGACACAGAAACATCTACACGTACCCCTCTTAAATCCCATCCTCTCTAATAATTATTATTTTACTGGTCGCTTGATTGAAGTAGGAAATAAGTTTATACAGGTCGGTTACTGTAACACTTATTTTCAACTGGAATAACAAAAGCCTAGAAATGATTGAAAAGGGTTTATGAAACATACCAATAGATAAAAGGGATTTTTGAAAGCCACACTAAACACGATAAATATGAAATTATTGTCTCGGTTCGATTGAGCACGTTCATGGGCAGTAATAGAATTGCATATTTTCTTTATGATCATCATGATCATAGGTGTTGCAAGGATCCAGAAAACATATTCAATACAGTATCTTCTTGATAAATACGTCCGTTCTGGACTGTGTGTTTCACCCATACACGATCATTTACGTTTAGGACAGAAGTAACTGCGGCACCGTAACATTCAGGTACCACGTTGTTGCCCATTATTAGATTGCTTGTCATTGGTATGTCGTTACGGACGATTTGAAAACGAGTATAGTCAGTTTCATTTCTTTCAATGCAGATATTTGCAGAGAAAAAGTAAGTTCCTGCAAACGGTGCTGTAAATATGCCTGTTGAGCTGTTATACGCATTCCCAGCATTTAAGGTAGCGTTCGTAAATACAAAGGTTCCATTGGAAGTAAGTGTCCTATCTTGAAGAAGATGAGCTTGAAATGCAATAGTCGGTACTTCTGATGTAACTGAAACTTAAATATAAATCAAATTATAGATTATTCTTTTTCTGCATCCTTCTTTAGGTACACGGCATGCACCATTACATGTCTAAGGCCGGTATTCCATAGTTCCGCGATGCGTGATCCGTGTACGTGTCCGTTTCCGCGTCCGTGTCCGCGATTTTTCACTCACCAAAGATATCGTTGGGTATATTCGATACCTTCACGTCCGAGTCCGTGTCCGCGACTTGGAACGGACTCGGAGATATGGAATATACCCAACTCCTTGGTAAATGAAAAAATGCGGACGCGGGCGCGGACACGGATCACGATTCACGGAACTATGGAATACCAGCCTTATTCAATAACAGGATTGCAAAGCAATTACCAAAAAAGACTAAGGTTCTTTAGTCATCATCAAATAATGTGGATATTTAAGATTTTTTACTGTTTAAGCAGTTTACTGTTTTTAAATTTCTTAAATATGTCTTACAGTTTTCATTGTTTTCTTTGAGAACTATTATTGGCATTTTCTACGACTAGTATTTAAATGTGTCAAAATTGTCATAAACTCGAACTCTATTGCCCCTTAAGATAAAATGCATTATTGATACGACGTATTACCATGGAATACATAAAAAAAAATTATCTTACTCATTGTAGCATTGCTGTCGATATATACGGGGCTTTTCAAGGAAAATGGTATCCCTAGTGATACTTTTGGCAAGTTGTTTCCAATTTAATAGATGTTACAATAATTTGAATTATAACTGTTTGGTTATTGTTTACAAATTATAACCATTTAATGTTTATCCTTCAATTCAAAATAAACTGTATGATATTCAAACAATGATGTCAACCACCTGAAGACTCATTTCAAGTGATGCGCTCAAAATAGACACAAAACATAAAATGATTATGAATACATTTTCCATTAACTCGTATGTATTGTTTCTGCTATTCCTAAACATCAAATCATTTTATTAGATAAATCATTTTCAAGTTTCCGTACACCTACAGCAACTTTTCATGTTGCAGGAAACGACTTGGTCCGAGTCTCCCTCACATTGCCGTCCGAGGGCCGAAGGTCGCGGGCTGGTACATGTCCGGGACCTAGATTTTATCCCAGCTCCGCAAGTTACACTGCAGGCTGACCATGAGTCCCAAGATGCCCAGCCGCCATCTGGAGTTCAATGTTATTTTCTGTGAGTCAAGTATCAAATGCAACAACAAACATAGATACTGCGAATATTTTTTATTCTGTTACAAACATTTTTAATGTTTAAAACTTCACATCAGCAGCTATTTTGTTTGAGCATAGACTTATTTGCTTTGCAATAGATGCATTAATGTAAAAAATCATATGACTGACCTAATAGTTTCTAAAGATATGAGTTAGAAAAAAAACTATCATGAAAGGGTTTTGCATCAACATATTATGCTAATTGATTAAAACAACTTACTAGCACATGGCCCAGGTAGACACATCGTCACGTCCATGGTGTCCCCAAAACAATAATGACCGGAATGTTGTGGAATGGGATTTGAACAATTCCTATGTCTGCGCTGAATTCCGATGTCACAAGTTACCGAACAAGCTTCCCATGGTAGCCACTGTGTCCAACCACCGTGAATTATATGACGAAAGCGTCATTAGACTTAAAAGTGTCCTTTTGTCCAACTCCTTTTGTTTGATTGTATTATGGTTATATTAACGCGTTATATTCAAATCAAGGTGTCATTTGAGTTTAAGGGCTTGCCCCACTTCTCCCAATCCTGTTCATCGATGAAAGAAAATTATCAAAATCTCAATAATGGCAAAATGCCGTTCAATGAAACTTTGCATAAATGAATTTTACTAATGTATCTTGATTTTGCCTAAAGCAAGACACGTTAGAATAGTAAAGAAAACAAGCTAGACCTTAAAATTCCCTATAATTCCATTTACATAAATTCACAAAAACTGAGCGATAAAAAACATAATTTTAAATTCCCACTTGAGTGCAATGTTACTGACAAGAAAATGTTGTGTACTTAGTAAAAAACTTTCAACTGCTAAAAGAGAAATCAGTGATTGTTATCCGTTTACGCGACCAAGAAGTGACCATAAAATTGAAGGTTAAACTAATATCTCGTAAAGTTTACATATGGAATTCACGAGGACACAATAAATTGTTGTTAGTATCATATTACTCATGTTGGCATTTAAAAAGATGTTTTGTGTTGTTTAGTTTTTGTGAATTTATGTAAATAGAAGTACAAGAAATTTTTAGATCTTGCTATTTTTCTTTACTGTCCAAACGTGTCTTACCATCTGCAAAATAAAGATACATTAATAAAATACATTTGTGAAAAGTTTCATTTACCGGCATTTTGCCTTTATTGAGATTTTGATAATTTTCTTTTTATCGATGAACATGATTGGGAGGAGTGTTGTAAGCCCTTAAACATTCCTTTTTTATACATTTATTTCGTCAAACTGACTGTATTGGAATGATGGTTGCAATCGCTTTATGTTGAAATCAAGGCTATTGATTTCACCTCCCATTTCAATAACTTTCGATACAGTGGGTGTCATCATTTTATACAACAATTTAAAAAGGGGTAACTATACCATGCGTTTCCATCGGTTGTTTCATTTAAGTACAAATGTACGTTGAAAATATTTTTTGGATATAAAAAAATCGTAAGTATGGCCAAGCAGATAACATATAACAGCAGTCGAATTATTCGGTGACAGATTATGATTATTAACGAAGTAAAATTTCTATGAAGCGCAACAATTTTGTTCTTACACATTCGAAACTTTTCTTTGAATGTGCCTATGTCATAAAACATATTCCGCGAAACATAATTATATCTCTAAACACTTCCTCAACTCGAAATAGATTAAAAGTACTTACGCGGACAGTAGTCATTTATACATTGTTTATATTCCGCGGAAGTCCCAGAACAATTCCGACCACCGTATGATGGATCGGGGTTACTGCAAGCTCTAGTCCTCGTCTGTGTTCCATTTTCACAACTAACGTCACAAGATGACTAGGATGTCCACGCTGCCCAGTTCCCACCAACTATTATCATAGTATTATATCCTTCAACGGTGTTGAAACATAAGTCACCGTGTAATTAATCAAATGTGATCATGAGCTTTAAAGTTAAGCAAAATTGCGACCCGTTTATCATATTTTAATTTGTTTTCATAAGAAATATGAGGGAATGAAAACATTAAATTCATCTTTTCTTGATAGAAGAACGAAAGGACGGCTTTGAAAAAAAATGAAAAGGATGGATAAAGCGACCTATATGAATCTCTTTTTTTTTTCGAAAAAGGCGACACAAATATAATAACTGTAACATGAATCTGCAGACTGCAAAACCCAATATGACACTAGCAAAACAGCGAAATCCAAACTTCGAGACAAACTGAGGTGATTCAATGGCAGCACTACAACTCAATAGGTGGAGAATGTCTATGGTCGCCAAACAGCAGTTATGATTGATGTCATTTAAGATCAAGCTTTGCCGTTTTATTAATTTTGTTTGCGCTTTGTTTGTGCTTCTCATGTAACATCGTTTTTAACACTTTATTTAACGTCGGTTAGGCCATATAATAATATGTATGTACTTGGACATGTCTGAAGGTTGCACATTTTGTGTTCCACATTAGAGCCAGAACAATTCAGTCCACCATGAACAGGGGTTGGGTTGCTACATTGTCTGGTGCGTGTTTGTGTGCCATTTTCACAGGTAACGTCACATGCACTCCACGAACTCCAATCTGCCCAATTTTCATCAACTGTAAAAAACATAAATATGTTGTAAACATTATCTCAAATATAAACTGATATAATTGAATGTTATTGGTTAAGACCAATTAAGTGATGGTAAAAGTATGCGTTGATGTTGTTAAAATGGTAATAGTTTGCAGGGAAGCAAACTACTTATTTGAAAAAAAGGATTGCAATGCCTGTTATATATTTTGAGTCAAAATACGAATTCAAAAGGTAACACAATGACATGGCCTTATTAAATGAACTTACCCAACGAACACAACTTACAAAACTTTGGACACACGGATTTTGCCTCGTGTATATTCTCACAAATATGGAACTTGCTATATAACCAGGCACAATCCACTTTTGGATCATCTATACATGCTGTGGCTGTGAAATAAAGAGGTCAACTAGTGTGTTTTGCAATAATGCCATACTAAAAATTAAAAACCTATTATAAATGTATGTACGCGCATGAAAGGCCTAATAATGCAAAATAACACGTACTTAAAATGCATTGTACATGATTTGCATACTCGTTTCAACTTCCCTTGTTTTTAAATTAAATTCATATTGATTAATTCTATCGTGCATTTAACTCTATATCGCGGATACATGTATGAACGTTTAACCGTAAACTTATCAAATTTATTTTATTAAATATTTGTACGTATTTTATAACACATTCTTATTAATAAATCCTTTAACTTTGTCGTTACGTTTAAGATGTGCACAGAGAGGTCTATTGCATATGTCTTAGCTGCAACATTCGAAGCAGTGCTGTGCCTCCCGCTCATGAAGATGTCGTTCCAAGTAAAGGTGATTGAAGTCACTTCCGGATTGGTAATTTGGTTTCTCTGCATTTAGGTTTCTCCCGACTATTGAGGCCGATGTGTGGGAAGGAGGACCGCATTTCTGAAGTCGTATAACTTGAACTTATTTTTTCTAAGATCTAGTTAAACATTTACTTAGGAAATGGAGTTTAATATACATTAACTGTTTATGTTCATTTTTGGGTGGTGGATTTGTGCACACAAGTTTCGGCTCTTTATAATTTAAACTAGGTTTGACTAGTAACTGAAACAAACTCCAGGCATACATTATCATTTATTTTTAAGCACTGTGCAGTTAATCAAAATATGAAGAACAGTAAAGAACAGTTTGCTGCCGATATCCGAATTAAGTTCAAGTATATTTCTAGAAAGATATAAGAACTTCTTCAAAAGTGTATTAGCTAATACAAGCTTTAAAGAAAGTTGGTTTTTTTTAATTAAGACATTTTCCTTTACAATTTCGTGAAACCATCTGCAAATCTAAAAGAATTTATTCTGACACTTCTTTGAATTCCATGAAAAACCAACTGAAAATCCAACATCCAAAAAAGTGGTTGAAACCTTTTTTTTCATTATGCCGTCAGTATATCTGATAGAAAGTGTTGCATCACATACATGTACAATGAAACCAACTGTACATCTTTTTATCCAAAGTTCTTTTATTAACCTTTTGAAAATCTAACCGAAAATGTATCATTTTATACCAAACTGTCAGTTTTTCTAAAATAAAATGTTTTTATAAATTCATCTGTACATCTTAAAAAACTGTACAGTATTATACTTCGTAATCCGCGCATGAAATCCCTTAAGAGGTATCCACTCTGTGCTCACTCTTTTAGACTCACGGTCATGTTATTGTCCTGATTTGGTATATCTTGATATAAAACGCATAAAACTTAAATAACCTGACAGTGTCCGTACTGTTGATTGTTTTATTTTCTGTTTATCGAACAGAATTTAAAAAAATCTCTTACATCATTTTCAATACAACCGAGCGTGTATCCGTCTGCATTGTTGTATTCCAAGAAACAAGACTAAAAAATCAAGATATCGCATTTAGTAAGTTGCGCTTTTAAAGCTAAATAATTTAAAATGGTTATTTATGGTTTGCATATGCTGACACCTTTCGTAAATTGTCCTATAAGACCAAAACATAACACGTCTAATATGTTTTTAGAAATTGATTAAATTATTAGCACATGTTCTCAATTCCTCTCTTAGCTGCGTTAAGCCTGTGTTCTGAAAGTGGATATTCCTGATATGCATATGTTGCTTTTTACTATTATGTGTTGATGCACCCTAGAGCCTGGTTTAAACCCCAAGTTGCAAATGTTTTTCCCACTGACCGTTCCAAGGCGGTAACCCCTCGGGTTCTAACTTTCGTTAATTGTCTGTGGGTTCCATATTGAAACTGATTATTTTAATACCATGCTCTCTCTTTTCCTCTCTACTTTTTGGCTGTGTGGGGAGCCTGTATCTGCTGGATGTGGCCATTCCTGATTATGCACATTTCACTGTTTTCTTATAATAAGCCGTTTTGGGACTTACTGGCCTTGTATATTAGGCCCTTGAGTATACGAGTGCTTTGTTTAAAATCTAAAACATCTGTTAAAAACGGATATAAACGACACAATACAATTTCTGTTATGCAATATATAGTTTACTTAGGAATAATTGTAAAAAATATGAAAACCGTCTCTTATACTTGGTGAATTAATTGTGACGTAAATATAAATATTTTTCTTCACATAAAGTCAATTGTATAAAACATGTAGCGTTATATTTACATCTTTTGAAAACAAAAGACTTGATAAATAGTGTTCAATTCATGCTTTCCACTGCTGTTTTTCTCATAGTTTTAGAAATTTGCAGTTTAAGACACAACAAATTTAGATAACCTGGTCGCTTGGGCAACTGGCTGTCGCCGCACAAGTGTTAACGTTGGTTATGTTAGAGCAATTGTAACATTCCAAGGAAACTGCAAACAAAATCATCCATTCTGTGAATACAATTGAAATAACAGTGACGTAATTGTTGAATGTCGAACATGTTTAATAACATTTCCTATTAAACATTTAACCAGTAATGAAAACGAAGAGACTTAAATATATTGTTACATCTAATCTAATAAAAGCTTGTATTTATTCCAATTTATTACACTAAAATTTTATTCATCTAAAGAATCACAACTACTGGTGGTACGTATTGTGGGACGTGGCTACAGTGAGCTGTTTTTATTTTAGTTTATTGCGCACAATGTCTTGGCCTGTGACGTAGACGAACACGCACGGTTTGCCACGAGATTCTGCGAAAGAGCTTGCCGTCATTCGCTTTGTCACCAATGTGGCTGTTCCAACGGTCATTTAAAACACGTAATATCATGACTTCTGACTTCACAAACTTTGAAGAGCATAAATGTATTTCATACCTATATCGGTTTATTGCTTAAATGTCAACCGAAATGGCCAGTGTTCATTATTTTAAGGTATTATTTTAAACCTTATGAATTTTTAACCTACCAGCATTTCGAAAGCAAATCGCCGATAAAATGACAATGGTGTCTGAAAAACAAATAAAACATTACAAACGTAACAAAACGAATCACAACAAATAAATGTTTTAACAGCGATATCATTTCGGTAGGTTGGCAACAAAAATTAGTATTATATTACTTTTATTGGACCATGGGCATTTCCAAAAGGACTTTAATGTACATTTGTAAAGGTTATTTAAAAGGAAACAGACTAATATCCAATTCAAGGAGGCAATTTTGAAGAAAAAAATACCTTTATATATAGACGGTTAGGAAAACCATTAAGTTTTACTGTAAAACGTTATTTAGATTAATTATCGAATCAACACTTTAAAAAAAATATTTTTGTGTGTTAAGGTTAGTATAAGTAGCCTAATAATCACATGACTTTTTGTCGTTTGGACTAGTCGAAAACTGGTTGCGTGTGTAACAGTAGAAAATCAGATCTATCTGGCATAACAGAACAAAGCGTAAACAAGTCGTCGCTCTGTCAGATATGAAAAACCACTAAGTCAAAGAAATTTCTCCAACATTCGTTAAACAATAAATATCTGTTGTTTTTTTTATTTATGAATCATATAATTACATATTTATAGTCTGATAATATCGGTCAATTACCGAATGTATGGATCCGATCAAAAATAAAACAATCAAGCCTAGGAATATTGACTTGACGATCAAACAATACATTTTGTAACTGAATAAGATCGAGGCAAAAACACATGCATTTGAGACAAATGGTTGCTACATGACATTCATAACTAAATCTGATTTGTGTACTTTCATTTAAATGCGAACATGTCTGACAATCTTCATTCGCTTTCTCAATACTATTCGAAACTTATTCATTAATAAATTACATTGCTGTTAGAAAAGAAAACTAGAAGGCGGACACATATGATAACGAATCCAAAATCGTGATAAGCAAGTCACGAAAGTTAGCAAACTCGAA
Organism: Corbicula japonica; assembly: GCA_038501625.1. Taxonomy (NCBI): domain Eukaryota; kingdom Metazoa; phylum Mollusca; class Bivalvia; order Venerida; family Cyrenidae; genus Corbicula; species Corbicula japonica. Next base: position 464,113 of record JAZAYU010000143.1, read on the forward strand.
ATTAAATGGTAAAAGAAGATTCGCATAGTACTTTTTAAATAAAGATAAGTTATAAAATTAATATTTCTTTCGCCGGCGTATCCCGAGACAGAGGCGTGTATTAATTGTGTCCTAATAGGATCGAATTTAAACAATAGAAATTCATTCATCGTTTATTACCCCGCTTAAACACAATGCTTTGAAAATTTAATTAGATGAAAAGGGAATTTTGAAAGCCGACGAACACGAAAACTATGAAAATATTGCAGGCTCGGTTGATTTAGCCTGTTCATGGGCAGTAATGGAAATGCATATTACTTCCCACGCCGCCTAGCCCGGGTTAAGTGCAACTCAATATTTACACCAATTAACTGTACAATTTTGATCCATCGTAAACGATGGTATGCATATGGCGGTGAACATGGAACCTTTGATGCGGTATTTTCAGATTAATAATATTTCATGCTCAGCGGCGTATGGTCCCCAGATAAAAGAATGAGTTTGCCTTAAATGAGAAAACAATGGGCGGAACTAAACACAATAGAATTTTGACAGGGGATCTGAGAATATTAAGCCTGCATATCACAGACAACGCAATGGCAAAATTTAAAAAGCAGGATGTATATCATAGGGGTGATTGAACAATATCCGAACCCGTAAAAGCTGGGATATTGAAACCACCAATATACAATGTACGAACTGGCCGAAATATTTAAATAAAATTAATGCAATTTTAGAAGTACTATTGACATAGTACATAAGTATCCTACTTATCGATCTCCAAAAGACGTAACTGGTAACAGTACTGATTGACTGTACGGGGAGAAATTTTTACAGCAGCCACACGGCACAAACAACTCTACTGTGATATTGAAATAGATGAAAAGGTAACGTTGAAAGCCGACGAACACGACAAATATAAACAAAATTGCAGGCTCGGTTTGATTAAGCCTGTTCATGGGCAGTAATTGAAATGCATATAACTTAATCTGCTGTATTTTCAGACTAATACCATTAAACAAAATGATAAAAACGGTAAATGGCTAAAAAAAAATAACTTTCAGACATGCTTGATTCGGTCAGGAAAATCAGAACCTCGAGGAAACAAATCTAATACAGTTATATCTAGCTACCTTTTTGTACGTCCGTGATATTTGATAATATATTGTGCATGACCTCGGTTAAAGATAAACTCTGGGGAGTAAATTTGATTTGCCAATGGCCATTCCCAAGTCGTAAGCTGTTTTTAGTGTTTTATATACAATAGGTTGCATGTTTAGATATCATCATATTCATATGATGTTCAACCGCGATTTTATGCTTGGTAAGTTACCCATTGTCAAATGCAATTAGTCTAATGGGTTTATTTGTTTGCATGTACACTGTGTAAAATTGATGGGCGGAATGAAGTTATCTCACCAAGGTTATTTGTATTTGTTGGTTAGTTTGAGAAACTGTAGGTGCGTGTGTGAGGTTGATGCACCCTAGGAAATGATTTCAACTCAAACGGCAAAATAAAAATCAAAGACAAGTACACAATTGAATAAGATGAAAATGAAAACTTTTATTACTCTATCTTCTTGTATTTGAACATTTATTGATGAAATAAATATATTCAGAGAAATTAATAACGTTATCATACTAATGCAAGTGGATTAAAAAAACATCATGATGACGAGAACATTGATAATATTTATTATGTTAGGTCTTCGCTTTTACTTAAGCGAAGATATTGCCTTTGTTTTTTGTAATATACTACGTGTTCGTATATGTGGACAATTAAGATCTGTCTGCATAAGTGAGCTAAACTGGTGGTATATTCTTAAAGTCATAAAATATTTTTAACAATACTTTGACACAGATTAAATCCAAAGAAAAATCGTGTCGTGAAAAAGATTTTGGACAATAGAATTTGGGGGGGAATTTCTGTACTTAAAGATGACGCAGCTGAAATAAAAAGAACAAGGAAAATAATTCTTGATCGTTACAGAGATTGCGGCCACTCTAAATAGACGAACATTCATTTCAAAAACGAACTTTCAAACGTTCGGACTGCCAAACCAAACGTAGATGATGGAATATTTTTCAATGTTTCTATCGTTGGCATTAATGAGCCATTGTGTATTTGGCTGTTTAATTATCATGGAGGGTCAATGTTCATCTGGACAAGAAAATTGTTGCATAGGACAAGAAATGCAACACGACAGTGTTCTGAAGAAAAGAATCGACAGTCTGGAAACACAAGTTGCAAAACTGCAGGAAACGATTGAACGTCACATTAACCATTCAGGAAATTTTAAATAAAAATAAGGAGAAACCAAATTGTCGATAGATATTAAAGGATACGTTTTCCAAAAACAGATTTGTTAACAATTATGATAAGATACTGTCAAATTGATAAACATCCTTGTCTGAATAAAAGAATGCAAACTATAATTTTTATTTTAAGACAATTAAATAATTCGGCTAAAGAAAAGTGGAAAATATAGGGTCCGTCTCATAATTACATTTGAAATTTCAATTAATCTTCACAATCGAGTCTTAAATAATAAAATTTCATTCTTCAATACGAATGATGCAAAATCACTCATTTTCCATGAATAATGCAATCACGTCTGCTTTTTCTCAGAAACACTAACATATTATAAACTTATGCTTCCTTAGCAGTGTCAAAGGTATGTCCGGATGACAATACAAGGTACAACGATTCGTGCTATGACATCGCGAAAGACAAAAGTGCATCGTTCATAGAAGCTGAGGTAAAATATATTTGTTTAGGCAAGCCATTTTGGTAGCCACCCGTAATTTTGGAAATGTGAAATACAAATAACAGGATAAGCAAAATTAAGAACATACATCTTTTTGACTCAACATAAAAATGTTGATATATTTTTGGGCAAACAATTCGTGGTGTTTACATGTAATTAGGCACTTCTTCTTGCCTTCTGAAAATTGCCAAATACGTGTAAGTTTTATTTCTGTATTAAGTTATGGTTTCTTAATTCGTGTGTCGATCTGACCACGAAATCTGGATAATTTACAAAATCTACTCCAAGTTCATGATCTCAATATAGGAAGGAATATTTATGACTGTAAAGTGACAAAAAATGTCAGTTCACACGACCAGTAAAGATAATTGGAACTCGAACACCAATTAGGTTAATTATATTATATAATATCATACACAACAGATAAACGGCATTACAATTAACAATTTATCTTAACGTTTCTAAAATGTTTTAGTAAATTAAATATTAAATAATATGATGTTGGATGACTGGAATTCGTGTTTTTCTTAGAGGTCAGGTAACTGCTAGTTAGTTCATAATAGCATCTTTGCTTCTGTCATGAAAAGATCTATTACGTTTTAATAAGTTTAAAGATTTGAAGTATGTTTCTTAGTTAAAAAACGCATTTGATAAAGTATGATTTATTCGACAGGTTAACATTAACATTTCGTGCAAAGGAGGCATTACTATGAATAATGTATCAACGATTTTAAAGTATATCGTCTTCTTTTTGGACTATAGTTGCAGAAATTATGTGATTATTAAGGTTCATGGGGATATAACGAAACAGAACTTAGGAGTTCGGTCACTTTCTTTCGTTTCTGCCACTGTGATTTGTTTAACTTTAAAAAATTTTAAAACTAACTTAAAGATGTTCGGGTTATTAAAAACCTACTTTTTTTCCTCGAATGTTATATTATTTATATGTTGACACATTTGCATGCAATTTCATGCAACATCGTCGAGTCCATGTGTGATTTTAAGTAAATTCATCAAAGCAGCTGGTAAATGTATGTACTTGAGAGTTGGGATCGAAGAACTCTCAATAGTTTAGCCCTCAACCCAGGTCTAGGCGGCTTGGGAAGTATTATCTATTTCCATTGTTTTTTGCCTATGAACATGCTCAATCAACTTGAAACCGAGCCTGCAATTTTGTCGTCTTCGCTGGCGTTCAAAGTTTCCTTTTCTCAAACCTACTTGAAACTTTCAGAAGTAAATTTGTTTGGGCACTACCGTCCCAATGCGGTTGTAATTCAGATTCTCTTCTCCACTGTTTGTTTTTAATGATTCCTTTAATTGTAAGTATCATAAATTTATGTACTTTCTTTCTCTATATTAACTGGCGGTTCGATAAGGTTGTACTTCCTGGGTTTGGCACAAAAAAGTTTTGTCTGTTCTATGATTTAATTTGCTTGTACTACAAACAATCTTAATTTATTATTTAGAGATTTTGTCGGCGACTTCACAATTCGCATCTGATACACGTTCGGTCGGAAGAAGAAAACAACTTTATAAAAGATATCTTTCGAAAAACATCAGGTAATAGTAGTTAAATTTCTTCAAATTCAATTTGTATGTCGGTTGCTTTTAATGACATTTTGCATTATTCAATCAATTCAATATGATTGATATTTATTTTTGCCTTTAGCGTTCAATCTGATATGCAGGATATAAACTTCTAATTTGTTTGGTCTCCGCACCGCCGCAAACGCGTTGTTTTCACGTTTAGTGAGTTTCTATTATTTTGTCTAGTAATCATTAACGTAACCGATGTTCAAGGAATAATATTATACTGAAAAAAACTGTCATAAACCCATTATCAGTTAAATAATTTTGCATAGGAACAGGCTAAATCAAATCGTGCGTTAAGTACATTATGTGTTTAGTAACCTAATTTAAAACATCTTTATGAAAATAAGATAACTTAAAACATAAATAAAAGAATACAAATTATCAATAAAACGAACAAACATTGCGGCATGAATATACCAAGTACATATTTTAAATAATCAAGTTACTTTCAAATATGTCAGATTAAGGCAAATTAGTTATCCGAATGAGCAAAGTATGACTCAAACACACATTCAAGCTACAGAGTAAATTCTTATGGTGTTGTTTACCTCAGTGCCTTTACAGGGGCAAATTTATGTCATGCTAGTTTAAAACGCACGACGCAGTTTTAGTCCAAAAATCGCGTTCGACTATCATTCAAAGGTTTGACTTAATTCATCATAAACAGGACAAAGATGGAAGACCGAAGCGTTCGGGAAATGGAACAGTTGCTGCAGCTGTAACGAGGTGTTGGTCATTCTGACTGTATACTTGATTTCTTTATCAACAGGTTTAATTTTATTTTAGCTGGCAATTTTTGGATAGGCCTGACAGACATGGATGCAGAGGGTTAATGGATTTGGTATGTACACTAAATGTGAAACACCTGTTTTATGTTTGTTTTACCAAAGTAAGATTGGTCGAAGTTCATGGCTGTGGAGGATGACTTTAATTAATTTGATTAGTAGGTTAAACGCGTTTTAGTTGCGCTCAATCCGGGGCTAGGCGGCGTGGGCAGTAATATGCATTTCCATTAATCGATTGAAGTTTAGTACAGGTAATATGATGGTGTGTTCGCAGCAATTATTAAATACATACAAACCCATTTTAATGGCGATTTTTCAATTTAATATTGTATTTTAGGTATGGTACACGACAAAAACCGAGTTTCACTGGCTGGCATCCAGTCGAGCCTGGCGGAGCAGTTGTTGAGAACTGTGCTGTCTACGCATCTCACTCTAATTTCCTGTGGAATGACTATCCTTGCACTGATGCATTGCATCCGATCTGTGAAATGCAGTAGGTTTTTAGATTGCTGAAAATCATGTAAGTTATTTTAGACTTCCTTATTGTGATTTAAGAAACAATATCTTTATAAATATAGTATCCATTTGTTAACTTGTTTTTCTAATTTTTAATACGAGAATTTATTGTCGTGTAACATGATATGCGCTCGCCCTTTTAGCTTAGATGTCAATATGTAGCATGCCAGCTATGTCTTGGGATATGCTTTATAAGATAGAACTTGTATGAATCATGTGTACGTCAGAGCATGTTACAAATGTATGAATGTTTTATCAACTTTGAGGCATAAAACTCTGCATTAGTGGCTTCGTATAAAATGTTACTGCGTACTAGTCGTCATCTTGATAGGTCTTCTGTGATAAAATCATGTCCTTGATGAGACCATACTCTACAAAACATATTTATAGAAATCCTATAAGATCTTGATTAACTTTACCGCAACTGTTGCCAAACAAAGCTGTTGATGCCTTATTTGTTGTATTTATTTTCATTGACACTTCAAAGAAAAGTTTGTCGCCTAACCTAGTTCTTCATATCGTAGTTGTATGTATCCACTTAATTCAATGTCCCTTTTTATCTTTATTTTATTATATTTCAGTGTCCTCAATGTAGAAAAGGTCGAATAAACTATCAACTGCGTTTCGATGTTCAACAACGTTGTTTTTACTCAAACCCCATTGTATAGATCTGTCTTTTGTATCGCGCTATTTATTACTCTCTCGATTTTTGCTTGCCACCTGTTGATTGTTTACATCGTTAACTAGGTCACGCCTACTATGGCTTAGCATTTGGCTGAAGTTTTCTATGAAAATCAATTTAAAGTAGCAGTAAGTACTTTTGTATAGTGTCCTATAATGCCGTGACCTCTTTACAAAGACATAAAAGGAAATAGAAATGCAGAAATAACAAGGAATGTGGTTCATTGTGTTTCACTGTTTAATATTAAATAGCTATTAAATAGATCGATTCAATGTGGTTCAGGCTATTCGTATTTTCGTTGAAACTGCTCGTTACAAGGGAATTTATGAACAACAATCAAAAGTTTTGCATTAGCAAACAAACTGTTTTAAAAATTTCAAGCAAAGTAAAATCTGCTTAGTGTATGTTTAAATGACACTGTTTTGTTTTATTACAATCATAGCTCCCTTCATAATGACTTTAGACATTATATTGGTGTCAAAATATTAGGCAATAACACATATTACTAATATTACTAATATTAAAAACCTGTTCTATGTAGAGCAGTATGTAAAACGTGGCAACTAAGAAATATAATTTCCGGGAGATTTTGGTAAAAATTATGATTTAACGATTATGTTAAAATTTATTTTCATCGAAGTTTATAATCATTACAAAAAGGAGAAAGAGAAACTGTTAATAGATTCTAAATAATTATTTATGATAAATCTGAAATCAAATATATTATTGTTAGGTTCAAATAAACTTAAGCTGCAAAGTTGTACTATAACCTTTTGATAAGTACAATTTATTTACTGTTTTTAAACGTAACGTGAAATAATGTATAAACAAGTTTTATTTGCAAACGATTTTAAAAGATAGTGAGCGTGTCTCTTATTTAATAATACGGAAGTGATGTGCGTAAAGGGGAAAATTATATAAACGAACGCCTGAAATAACTTCATTAAGGCTCTTTCATCTGTGTTTTTGATAGAACAAGAACAGTTTGTTGCAAGTGATATTAAAACGATTCTCGCAAAATGTACATTTGTGTAAAATAACTATGTAAGGATGTTGCGCTTTATTTAGTGTTTATGTCAATTATTCGCATATTAAACCAATATATCGTTGTTTATCTTTTACGCATCGACCTATATTCCTTTATTTAATTAAAATGATATTATAATAATTTAAATTTCGACTTTGTTTGAATTCTGATTTCTCTTTTTATTTTTATTTATAACCAATATGTGTTTGTGACCAGTGTGTTGTTTTGTTTTCTTTGCTAATATTTTATTAGAGTAGGCATGAACTATAGTTGAGCTGTGTGTAGTAGTAGTGAATTCACCGAGAATTTGTACAAGTTTGTTCATATCGGACCATGTTGATGCAAGTGCGAGGTTGGTGATCCCTAGAACCTTATGTAATGCCCCAGCGGCAAATTTTATTGCCACTGACCGTTCAAATGCAATAAGTCCACAACAGGATCTCTCTTTCGCTTTTTTGAAATAACGCCATATATACTTACAATTTTACGGAATATAATTGGACATGTTCTGTATATAATCTTTATTAACATGTACATATGATGGCTTTTTATGTTGTTTATACACGTTTGCACTACTTTTTAAAACCGCCACATTCAAGCATAAAGGAAGAAGCTCTGTTTTTTACGAAAACGTTACAACATACATAGGTCCTTGAGCATGTACTACGTCAAAAGAAGTAAATCTAGATGACATGAACATGAGCTCAGATATGCTGCAAAGATCCAGTAAACATATTCAAGGCATCTTCGTATTGGTATAGATAACCATTCTGATTTGTGTGTTTTACCCACACACGATCATTTTTGCCTAATTCAAAAGTAACAGCGGCACTTTCACATTCGGCTCTCACGTTATTGCCCATTATTAATGTGCTTGTCATCGGTATGCCATTACGAACGATCTGAAAACGCAAATAGTCATTCGGAGATGTGTCAATGCAGATTTGTGCAGAGAAGAAGTAGGTTCCTGCTAATGGTGCTGTAAATATTCCCGTTAAGTTGCTATATCCATTACCAGCATTAAATGTTACATCCGTAAACACGAAGGTTCCATCGATGGAGAGGACTGTACTTGTTAGAAAACGAGCATGGAATGCAACAGTCGGTGTTACTGAAACAAACATTGTAATTAAACATTAGTAGATAATAAATACGAGAACTCGATTTCAAAGCAAAGCATAATTTGTTTATTAAAACACAATTTGATTCGTATCTTAACTAATTACAAGAAAAAGAAATGAAATCCATTCATTTAGAACCCCATAATTATATGTATAAGAATCACTTAGCAAATACAGAAGAACTGTTTCACATATCGATTTACCATATCGGTCTTCTATAAAGTGGCAATCGATATCATCAAACAACGTAAGTTTAAAGCCTATCTTCGGAATGTGCATCAATCGAACATTCTAGGTCACTTAATATTCAGCTAAAAATGTAGTTTTTTTAAAAAATAAAACGTAAATATGCAAAGCCTATCGGAGAAATCTTAATTAATCTTTAAAAGTAAAAAAAAACGTTAAAACATGTCTGTTATAATCCCCGAGATTAACTGTTTGGAGACATAATACTTTACACTCATATAACAGTTTACATACAGCACATATCGAAATTGCAGGAAACGTACTGGTTCTCGTCTCCCTTACACATGCTTCCGAAGGCCGAAGGTTGTGGGTTGGAACATGTCCGAGATCTAGACTTTATCCCAGCTCCACATGTTACACTGCAGGTAGACCATGAACCCCACAATGACCAGCCGCCATCTGGAATTCAAATTAGGCATATAATTTACAATACAACAAATGATTTCGTTCTCGGAAATGTAATGCATGCCAAACAATGGAAACAAAAACTTTATATGCTTGGACTTTAGGCTAGCTAATTTAACGTGGCCAATCAAACAGACACTTGTTTCCTTTTGTTTTGATTAAGAAATGCTAATGAGTATGATATCCACACATTTTTAAAACTTGACATTTTGTTTCAAACAGATTTTGGCCGCTAGAGGTTGGAGTATTGACTGTTCATGCTCATGTTCATGCGTTGCGTGATTATTTGAACATAAAGAATTGTTTCTAAATTAACAATTCACATCTTTTAACCCATTACCAATACAACTTTGTAATAAGAGGACTAAACTATAGACAAAGTTAATTCAAAGCTATAACGTCTGACTCCACACCCGTCAACCGACAGAGCCAGGAGCGGACGGCACATCCAGGCGCAGAAACGGTAAGTTTTTTCATACTTGACAGTGGTGTAGGAAATTTTCATTTTCGCTAGTTTTGATTTACTCTTGGTAGGAAATATCGGCTGATGTTAAAAGCCAAATGAATTCTGCACATACCCGTTGATTTCTGAAGCGGTAGAAGGGGTGATAAACATTTTATCGCGATTCAAATACGAAAGTTTGTGATGAAATCTTGAAGATCTGCGTTTTATAGCAAAATACTCCATAGTTCTGAAAGTCTGCATAAATCTGTAAGCACCATGGGAAAATTTAATCATTCCCCTGGCAATATGTGAAATATTAGCACAAACAGACTTTTAACAAATTTGCGAAGGCTTATGGAATAGAGCTGGGGTTTAGAAATGGGCAGGTCCTTGGAGCAGAAAGCGAATTTATTGGCGGGGACCAGGAGCTGATATAATCGAGTAGGAAAAATCGTTTGATGTATTGTTTTGACACTATTTTTCGTCCTCAAAAATGAAACTTTGTTGACAAACAGTGATACTTTTGTCCATTCGTACGTCTGTTCATGTCATAGATTATACAGAAATCATTTCTAAAGGAGTTTTGTAAGCTTATGTTGCATGAACTCTCATTAGTTAACGGAATTATCGCAGGTTTATCATTTTAAGCCTTAGTTAATGTGTGATACTGGATGATTTTAATACACTTACTTTTGTCAGATATTTGGTTTAAATGATGCCCTCTTTTGGCGAAAAACGGCTTCAAACTATGAGGGCATTTTGAAAATGTGGAGTTCATTAAGCATTAAATTATTTATCGGCCTGTGTCTTTAAGACATGGTAAGACATCATTTCGTCATTGAGGTAAATGAAATAAAACACGCTGGGTATTATCAGCTTCAGTCGAAACATAAAAATAAGCTGTGGACTACATCTGTACACTATATCTCTTCCCACGTAAGAAAATAACTTTCTTCGATGATTTTAAAGAAAGATTTAACTGTTAGTTATCGAACTTCTTCTGCGAATATTTTCAACATATGTTATAATTTACTAAAACACAATTTGCGAAAAACGACCATGCCTTAGTACTGTGTCTAGCACAGTTATATATGGAGTGTAAATGAAAAATTGCAAGTGTACGGTGTAAAGTGGGTAACGAATTCAATTTTCTGCCAAAATACACTTAAACTTTAGTGCCTGAGCATACACTGATTAAGGAATTGCGTTTAGCGTCGAGAGCAGGGAGCGTGAAGCTGGGTACAAGTTGTATTGCAAGCCCAAGCGTAAAGAAAAACAAATTAGTATTTTCAAAGAATAAAAGTGTTTAATTCAACCAAACACATTATACTTAACATAAATATTAATGTTAGGACGCCGTTTCGGTCCGTCTTTACCACTTTTGATACGTGACCATAACTTAAACGGAAAATGTAAAACTCATAGACCTTAGTTCATTCAAAAATTTCTAGAACTTTACAGTAGAACTCCAAAGCGGTAATCCCTCGGGTTCTTATTTTTTGTTAATAGTTTGTGGTGTCTTTTTTGAAACTGATCATTTTATTAGCCTCTCTCTCTCTCTCTCTCTCTCTCTCTCTCTCTCTCTTCTTCTTCTTCTTCTTCTCTTCTTCTTCTTCTTCTTCTTCTTCTGTTTCTTCTTCTTCTTCTTATTCTGTGTAGGGAGGCTGAATGTGGCAATTACTGATATGCATTTTCACCTTTTTTCAAAAAAATTTCATTATACAATATTTAATCATGTTCAAGTTATGCATTGTTAAATGAACTAATGCAGGTTTAGGATTTATTCTTTTTATCCGATCTGTGGACTTCATTTAAAAACAAACGTATGTAAATTATCTTTGGTAAAATGGGGAAAGACTATATTACAAATGTACTAGCTTTTAACACTTGTGCATATCTTAAAAGGAGATTTTTATGGGTTTTTTGTAGTTACGATAAATAAACGCGGAAGAAAGTCTTTATTTTATAATTTTCTACCGATTTTGAGCCAACAAATGCGTTTTGGGGCTTCATGATAGGGAAATATCAACATAATGTCAAGAACTAGGCTGCACTTCATCGCAAATTTAACCAAAAACACAACGTGCAGAAAAACACCAAATAAAGTTGAACCTCCCTTAGCAGCCATCTGCATTCAGAAACCATCTTTCTCAAACAGTCCGTTTGTATATTTACTCAAATGACATATTTTTCTAAGTTTTACCCTTCTGTAAAAGACACCTGTTTTAAGCAGCCACTTTATTGTCACTCCCTGCTTTATACAGGTTAACTATACTGCTTTAAAACCAGATATAATTGTCTCACAATTTTGTTAAGTTTACAGAAATCGATAAAGTAATGACGGAGAAATGAATTTAAACATTATTTTGAGTGAACTTGACGTCAGTGATTCAACTTTTATTTTTGGTGTTTTGGGATGCTTTTTTTCTGTGAACAATCAACAACAGTGTGGCAAATGAATAACCAGCAATAATGCCTTTAACTAATAGACGTGTATGCATCACAAGCTTACAAAAGTCCTTTAGTAATGATTTCTGTATAATTTATTACATGAACAGACATACGGACGGACAATACTATCACTATAATGCTATACTATCACTATTGCGGACGAAAAAAAAGTGTCAAAACAATAGATCAAACGATTTTTCCTACTCGATTGTATCTGCTCCTGGTCCCCGCCAATAAATTCGCTTTCTGCCCCAAGGACCTGCCCATTTCTAAACCCCAGCTCTATTCACGAAGCCCTCGCAAATTTGTTAAAAGTCTGTTTGTGCTAATATTTCACATATTGCCAGGGGAATGATTAAATTTTCAAATGGTGCTTACAGATTTATGCAGACTTTCAGATCTATGGAGCATTTTACTATAAAATGCAGATCTTCAAGATTTCATCACGAACTTTCGTATTTTAATCGCGATAAAATGTTTATCATCCCTTCTACCGCTTCAGAAATCCACGGGTATGTGCAGAATTCATTTGGCTTTTAAAATCAGTCGATATTTCTTTCCAAGAGTAAATCAAAACTAGCGAAAATGAAAATTTCCTACACAACTGTCAACTATGAAAAAACTTACCGTTTCTGCGCCTGGATGTGTCGTCCGCTCCTGGCTCTGTCGGTTGACGGATGTGCCCGTCGTTGTTAAATATTTCATTGTTCATAATTATATCGAAAAGTGAAGCATGCATATCAGGAATCTCCACACTAACAAAACACTGCCTCCCCACGCAACGAACATTCGTCGATGGAATAGAGATGGTCAATAACAGTTTCAATACTTATCAACCAGACAAATTAAACACTCCACGAAATTTTTAAATGTCCGGGAAATACCGCCACTAATTACAGAATTAGATGTATTGAACCTAAAATATTGGCACATAAGTTTTATAAACTAACTTTAACATTATTTTACCTTGATTAGAATGAGCCGAAAACCTTTTATGAAACAAATATCATATTCAAACAGCATGATGATGATTATTTAATAAATACATGTATTATTTTTAATCAGTTTCTGTCTGACATCTACTCCTTATGCAATAATTTATTTGAGAAAACATTTTCAAACGAGTTGAGCCAGATAATAACATTTTATCATGTGCCAAGATAAATATATCCACAAAACATGTGTACTGATTATCCAGCTAACCTACTTACTATCACAAGGCCCAGGTAGACACAATGTCACGTCCATAGTGTCCCCAAAGCAATAATGACCGGAATGTTGTGGAAACGGATTTGAACAATTCCGATGTCTGCGCTGAGTTCCAATGTCACAAGTCACCGAACAAGCTTCCCATGGTTGCCATTGTGACCAACCACCGTGAACTGTGTTTTTGCGAATATTAGGAATAAATTGTTTCTATTTTGTTTTTCGATTTACTCAAAATAGTTTCATAGGGTTGCATAAAATTCCTAAAAACGCGTAATGTTCAAATACAGAAAAATCCTCGGTCAGCAACGCAATTATTTTGTGTTAAGCATAATGATATGACTAAATAAACTACAGTAACTTCACATTGTCATTTGTGCCCTTCAAAAGTTTCATTTAAAAATGTTGCAAACAATGAAAGTACTTATTATATAAGCAAGTTAAAGCTAACCTTAACTGAAGAGAGCGCTAAAGAAAGGCTTCTGTCAAAATTTGGCCAAGAACAAAACTTTGATACCCATCTATTTATTCGGCAACCGATCAATCAATTGTCAAACTTAAAATGCGCAGGCACATATTTACACTTTTTTTATTAAGCCTAACCGATAAAACAGGATTACTCAATGACATGCACTCAGAACATTTTAAATGAAACCAACTTACTGGGACAGTAATCATTAATGAAGCATGGCATAAATTCCACGAATGTCCCAGAGCAATTCCGACCACTGTTTGCTGGAGCGGGGTTATTGCAGGCTCTAGTCCGTGTCTGTGTTCCATTTTCACAACTGACATCACACGATGACCAGGGTGACCACGCTGTCCAGTTCCCATCAACTGCATACATACAAACAACAGTAAATGAGTAATTAACAAAGATGGATTTTTTAGTTACTCTTGTGTCATCCTCGTGTGCTTTGCTAGAATTACAACAAACTAAATTATGTAAGACTGGATAGCTTCGTCAAATATCTATTTCTTAATACTGTGTCTACATAGTTATCGTGTTACATGTACATTGTACAATGAAAGTTAACATTGCACTTTCCTTAAGAAATATTGAAAAATGGCAAGGATATAGCCAAATAAGGTTTTTATAGAAACAAAGAGGCATTATTATGTCAATTATAAAGTTTACATACATATTTCGGCAACTACACAACCCTTTTGTCAAAAAAGTATATTTTGAAAGTTTTTTTTATTTAATGAAGGAAAAACAAGGGCATAGGTTTATAAAATGAAAGAAAAATATAAACTTAAAATTGTTTATGTAGGTATCTGATAAATGTGCAAAACACGAACTATGTAAGAGCATAGTTGATTCATCTTTTATATCAAAGCAATATAAAGATGGAAAAGGAACTATAAAAAAACAATAGAACACGATTATTACTGGAAGTTTGCATGTGTGGTTGCACGTGTGATTTGTATTGAGCTTGTCCATGGGCAGCAATAGAAACGCATAGTAAGAAATGCCGAATGGTGCCAACCAAACATTTTCTTTAAGCACCAAAACAGTGCTTCAGATTCATTATAGTTTCATTTTAACAATTTTAACACCAAATTTGTAGCAGTGTCACAAATCACGGTTAATATTAACAGCTCTTTGAGAGCATTTTTATATTATCATTTTTAAAACCTTACAGCTAAGTTAGTTTTACAACATAGTGCTTTAACACACTTTACAAGCAAACTGTCATTTTGCAAACATGTAGTAAATGAAAAGGGAATTTTGACAGCCACTGAAAAAGACACATATGAGCTTGTTCATGAGCTATAATAATGGAAATGCATATTACTGCCCAAGTCGCTTAGCCCCGGGTAATTCAATATGTACACCAGGATAAAGTACAACTTTGATCCATCCAGACCGATGGTTAGCATATGGCGGCGCATACGTTAACCTTTGTTACGGCAACACAAACTTTTAATGTACTTGGACATGTCTGACGTGTGCATATTTTGTGTTCCACAGCAGTGCCAGAACAATTTAGACCACCATGGACTGGGGCTGGGTTGCTACATTGTCTGGTTCGTGTGTGTGTCCCATTTTCACATGTAACGTCACATGCACTCCACGAACTCCAATCTGCCCAATTTCCGTCAACTGAAAATAATTGAAGTCTTTAAATATAAATATATAACAGATTTTATAAATTGGAAGACAAAATAAAGACACTGTTACAGTGAGTACAAACGATCTAAACGTTTTAAATTAGTAAATTAAATTGCATTTTAAAGTGCATCTAAAAACCAAATATTTGATGTCACACATATATAAAATTACATCATTTTTTACGCCAAAATAAGACATTGTTTGTAAGAGATGTTGATACAATAACATTCACCTGAAGAAGAGTCAAATGTACTCGAAACGCGTTGTGAAATATTGGAGTTTGTCTTCCTTTATTTCTTGATATGTCATACGTATATACATTTATTTGACCATTTCTTGACGTTTTACTCAATTATTTCTTTAAAAAATAACACCAAAAAGAACGTTAGTAAACACTGTTGCCTTAAAAAAAATGTACACACCAACTGGTATTAATCCATGTGTATTATGATTTTTAGTGAGCTCAGAAAGTCGCAAATCATTGTTTGACAGTTAAAGAGAATATCATTACCAAGCGAACACAGTGTACAAAACTTTGGACACACGGATTTGGCTTCGTGTATCATCTGACAAATGTTGAACTTGCTGTTTAACCAGGCACAGTCCACTTTTGGATCGTCTATACATGCTGTGGCTGTGGAAAAGTAGTGACAATTTGATTTTTTAAATTGGTACTGTTGTATTGTGTAAATATATTGACTTGAGCTCAAACATCAAAAACAATCAACGGAAAAGAGGACATGTTTCAAATTGGCTAACGCCTTGAAATAGTGATACTGTTTTTACATTTATTACTTTTAAGCGGTCAAAAGCTAACTGGGGGCAGTAATACATGTATACATTATCATTACTGTCCATAAACAGGTTCAATGAAACCGAGCCGCACTGTTTTCATATTTGTCATGTTCAGTGGAATTCGAAGTTCCCTTTTCATCTGTTTTAAATCTTATATGAACTTTTTATTGAAACAACGTGTATATATGTAAAATATGTACAACGTGTACAAGTGTTGCAATGGTTTGATTATTAATAACATATCTTAGTAAACTTCTAGACGATGCGTTTTGAATTTTTATTAATTTGAACGCGTTTTTTTAAATGAGATGACAAACTTCCTAAAATAAAATATATCAATTGCATATTTAATTGTAATTTTGCTTTTGGTCAATGAATTTGCTTGTTTTGTGTTATTAAAATAATATTGTTAGTTTGGTATTTACGTTTAAGATGTCCACAAAGATGTCTGTTGCAAATGTCCAAACTACAGCATTCAAAGCAGTGTAGAGCCTCCCTCTCTGTAAGATCTCGATCTACGTGACTGTGGTCGTTCACTTCATTTATGGTTTGATAAATAAGGTTCTTAGCATGAAGGTTTCTCCCGACAATTGATGCCGATACGTGTGGAAGTGCGCCACATCTCTGACAATTATCAACTTCATAAGTAAAGCAAAACGTGGCATACATTACGGAATTGGAAGGTAAATATTTACTAGGTTTCTCTCCATGTTTGTTAAAATTTAATTTAAATCTCCTCAGAACATCATCTATGTTTTTTTAATGGTGGGTAGTATGGAAATCTGTTTTCGAGTTCTGATTTTTACAGTTTTAACAGATAAATCTATTCGGGTTCGAGTTCAAGGACATATTTCTAGTGTACTATTTCACAACATTTCGATCACTGATTACAAAACAGATGCACTTATCGATCATAAACTATTTTTCACAGTGTCTCGCCGAAATATTGTAACCATGGGGCAACAAGTAGTGTGCTGACATAATTCTAAAATTCAGTGAAATGAAACAAACTAAAATATCTCTGGTCTTCAATAAGTACAAATATGATATGAAAATAACTTCTCAAATACGTAAGCTTCACAATTGCTTTCACAGGAAATTATGCTCAAGTGATACGTGTTAGTAAGACCAACACATATTAACACGTTGTTTTGACTGGATAACCTTAATTCGGTTACATATTGTTACATGTATCAATTTCAATAAAGCTCTTACAGCATTTTCAATACATCCAAGTGTGTATCCAGATGGATCAGAGAAGTCTGCATAACACGACTGAAAAAAATAATAACACCACTCAAACAGTTGTAACTTTAAGAATTCCATTTGTATAAAGACAAAAACGGAAATTGTAAATTGTTATAAATGCATTCTCATTTCTTAAAGTCGTCTTTTTAAAATCTCTAACGATCGTAAAACAGTTTTCATAATTGCATGATTGTTGATTTTTTGATTATATATCCTAACGATGGCTACCTAGATAGTTTTTACAGGTATCAATTTGGCGTTAGTACCCAAATGTAACATTATACAATAAGGTTATCTCAATCAAACAATACATACCGAGGGCTGAACGGAAAACTGTCGTAACTCACTTTTTCAAAAGTTTACAGGAGAAGCAAACAACTGTATATTTTGTTACTAGAATATTTTTCTTAAGTTTTTATTGAACAAATAGGCATAAAATATCAATATTTTACTATAATAAAATATAATGTTTTGAAAAAAAAATATTTGAGATAATATTGAATAATTTTTGACTTACGACAGTTTTACATCTGAAATGTTAAAATACTGATACTAAAATGAATGGAAAACTGTCGTAACTCAAAACAGCTTATCATCTTTTGACATTAAAAGTGATAGTAATACCTTCTTTGGACCTTTTTTGGTATCCATTGTATTTTATTCACTTCCTTTAAAGTCTTATAGGTCTTAAAATGTATATTTTGATGCATGTTGATCAGTTTTCGACTAAGGGAAATTAACTTCAACCCAGACTGTTGATTTATAAGCAGTATACTGGATTTATTATTTGCAAAATTCTTGTATTATCAAATGTTTAACATTTGATAGTATTCTTTTTTTATACAGTCAAACTTGCATTAAGCAGCCACCTTATAAAGGGAGTGACAAAAAGCGACTGTTTAACTTGGGTGGCTGTTTAAGACAGTTAAAAATTATAACAAGATGTCAGTTTAAGACAGATGGCTGCTGAATACAGGTGTCTTCTAAGGCAGATTCAACTGTAGGTATTTAAAAATTCAACTGTATACCGGGTACTTGTTTTGCATATTGACTTCCATAGATTAACATGAAGTTTGTGAAAGTCTTAGTAAATTTTTGGAAACTAATCCAAAATGTCTTTTACTTTCAACCATTATGAATATTTTCGACGAAGAAAAGAAATTCAGATAAGTTTCATATCAGAAATTAATTTTGACTATAATAACAAACTAGTTTTTTCTTTTCAAACAGGAGATATTAATATGACCTATAAGGCAAAACTTTGATGAGTATGGTTTCACTGAAAGACAATTTACTGCTATTTTTGTACATTTTGTTTTTAATTTTATTCGCAAAAAAATCTTTTTTCCAGTATTTAATGGATTTTGTTATTGATACAATGATTGCGACAGAATTTGTACTGTGATGGAAAAATAACCCCTTTTTGGCAAAATCAATTAGCTGAAAGCAAGCAGCACTTAACCCTTTACCCCATGGTTATACCTTTTATTGCTGGGTGTGATGGGCTAACAGTGTCTGTCAGCCGGCACATCTGTTCTGCCTTGTTTGGATCTAAAATGTTCGCTTTTAGAATCATTACGTTATTTCTGACCATGGAGTATCCAACAGAGTAGTGTGATTAATTATGGCAAAATTTAATTTTCTTTTCCTTTTCCTTTTATTCGGTGACAACTGTGTTGATTGACAGATGAGCCAAATGTATTAAAGCTTTGAGATCATGGTCAAATCACAAGAGCAATTTATTTGTAAACTTTATATATTATTTAATAAAGATCATAAACGTAATTATATTCGAAGATAATTTTATAAAAACCTCAGAGATACAAAATGACTAAACCAACTGATATAAAAATGTTGGTCTGTGCCACAGAGGCAAAAATTCTTGTCGCGAAATAGATAAATGAAAAAAATATCTACTCAAAATGAAGTTAACCTCAGAATGATAAAAATTGGTAGGTTCTATAGTAGGTTTTAAGCTATCTGGAATGCCACAATTGGGCATGTGTTAATATTTACATTCCTATTGATTTCTTCGTTTAAAAAAATTCGGTTCATTTTGCATGAACCGCATGACCCGTAATGACGTCAGTAACGTCATGGCTGTTACTATTGAAAACTCCCTCGTATTACTCCCCCTTTTCACTTAATACTAATTTTTGAAAGCGTTCGGCTTAAGTTTATTTAAAGAAAAAATGAATAAAATGTAAATATAAGTAATGATTCTTATTTTGGTGCGGTTCATGCAGATTGGACGTGCACGCGAGAGCTGGCAAATTTACCATAAAGCTCTAGCGCGCTTTATGGATTTGCCAGCTCTCAAGTGCACGTCCAATCTGCATGAACCGCACCAAAATAAGAATCATTCCTTAAATGACTTAAGGAACCCTTAATGAAGCAATAAATGGGAAAAGTTTGCACTGCAAACTCCTATCCTAATTTCTGTCCATATAGTGTACCTAAAAGAAAAAAAAACCACCATATTTTGCATGTTTCAATTTGGAAAATGTGTGCAATTTTCAAAACTGGGATAGTAAGGTATCTTTTCAAATTTTGGTTACTTTACTTTTACAATAACTTCAGCTCTTGCCTGTATTTATGTACAGTGGTAAAAAAGCAATGATTCAAGGCAATGATCTTTTGTTGAAGGTTGAATCCACAAAAATATGTCTTGAAGTCATAAAAATAATTTAATCAGGAGAAAAAAAAATGAAAAAAGAATTAGGAAATATTATGATTTTGGAGAGAATACACTTTTAGGAAAGAGGAAACTGCCAAAAAATCTCAGTGTGAAATCGGAGTATCATCCTCAAACTTCAGCACATAACACCATATCTCATTTTCACTTTTCTTATGAAATTACCATTAAACTTCCAACATTCCTGTGAAAACCATAAATATTTTTATCAAGGAAAGGGTAAAAACAAAAGGCACAAAACGCCTGTTGTGGTTATGTTTCACTTGGACGTGAACCACAATATTCTTATTTAAACAAAGATTTTTAATAATTTTTGTCAACTTTGTTTGATTTGGTTGATGCGATGGCGTTTCAGTTACGTAAAAGATGTTGTTGCATTTTAGACTGGTTTCAGTCTATTCTCCTTACAAAAGCTATTGAAATAGATGAAAAGGGAACTTTCAAAGACACCAAACACGACAAATATGACTCGGTTTGATTGAGCCTGTTCATGGACAGTAATGGAAATGCATATTACTCCCAACGCCACCTAGCCCCGGGTTGAGCGCAACACAATATTTAATCAATAAACAGTAAAATTTTGGTCCATCCCAAACGATGGAATGCATGTGATGGAACTTTCAATGCGGTATTTTCAGATTACTACCATTCCAAGTTCAGCGGCATTGGTCCCCAGATAAAAGAATGGGTTTTCCCTAAACAAGAAAACAATGGGTGGATCTAAACAGAATGGAATTTTGACAGGGGATCCCAAAGGCAAAATTTAAAAAGCAGGAAATATATCCTTGGGGTGACTGAACAATATCCAAAATTGTATAGACTGGGATATTGAAACCACTCATCTTTAAAGTGGCAGAAATATTAAAACAAAAGAAATTTTACTAGTACTATTAACCTAGTACATAAGTATCGTGCAGAATGACCTTCAAAGGACGTAACTAATAACAGCACTGATTGAATGTACGGGGCACACTACGTATTTGAATGACAATACCATTAAAAGAAGTGAAACTGGTGTATTTAGTTATCTAAAGTTTCAAGAGTTTACTCCGAATCAATGCGGAGATATTAAAATTACATTAATTGTTGTAGTCATAACCTCGGTTAAGACTTACTCTAAGAAAAGTTTGCTAAACTTCTCATGTTCAGCTCTCAAGAAATATATTGTATTCATACTCTGTACTGTGAAGGTTGAACAGTTCCAGATATCATGATATCACAATGATGAAATCATCAGTTGTTCGTGAAATTAGTTCATGATCTAAGATACGACAGTTTTCAATTAATATCATTGTATGTAATATGAACTCTCATTATGGAAAACTGTATGTAACTCAAGTTACGACAGTTTTCTATTTCTAAAAATAAAGGGATTGAGATACGACTTTTTTGCAACTGTCATATTTATTTGACTTAAAATAAGAATATGGTGCTAAGATTTTTTGTACATATGTATTAGTGGTAAAGAATGTCAAAAATGCAAAAATATGATTTTTTGAAAAAAAATGTGAGTTACGACAGTTTTCCGTTCAGCCCTCGAATTACGAGTAGCCATTTTCTTATTATCACCCCGCAAAGTGAATCGTGGCAATGGATTTACTTTTATCGGTTTTTTATTTTCATTGGAAACTCGCGGTTTGAAACATAAATAACAAGTTTCAGATAACCTGACCGCTTTGGCAACTGGCTGTCGTCTCACACGTGCTAATATGGCTAATGTTGGAGCAACTGTAACATTCAAGAGGAACTGGAAGGAAAGTGTTAATATGATGTGTTTTATATGCCTTACGATAAAATGCCAGTTATTATATTTTTCAATTTTATAAAAGACTCACTTTTAGTTGATTTTTGTTAATAAACAATTATAACATGCTATATATCAAATTTAAGAATTGTTAAAGATTCTGTTTTTCGTATTTATCTATTTATTTTGTTTAAATACAAACATGGATCTTATTATTGTTTTGTATTTCTCCTGTTAACAGTCAGGTAAATATTATTTGTAATATTATAAGTAAATATTATTTGTAATATTATAAGTAAATATTATTTGTAATATTATAAGTATATTAGTTTCTAGATATTTCTTAAATGTTTGCATTATTTATTTCTTGAGACAGGTATCATTTCTATCCTATGAACTTGTTAAAATTACAACCAAACGTGTATCGTCAATGAACAATTTGCAGTTGTACGCTTATTCTTTATGTCAGTCAAAATGGTCAATATCCTATTCAGAAATAATATAAACCGTAAGATATTTTACATACCAACAATTTTTAAACAAGCCGTCGAAAAAATGACAAAGATGTCTGAAAAGCAAATAAAACTATCATGGGCATATTTACCGAAACTAAAACAAATTAATGTATTTTAACAGCGATAACAAATAATCGGTGCGTTAAAAATAATAGTTTGACTTGAAATAGAGTATGATCATGGTGTATATATTTGGTGAACAACTATACTGATTAAAGTGTATTGGCTTGTACTAAGGGAGATCAATCTGTAAGTACTGTATGCTTTGCTACTGTTGAGGTTGTATCCCTTGTAATGTTTTTAGGAGGAGCCAAAAGTAAAAATATGTCTACCTTTAGTCACAGGTGCTCGGCGCATGTGTCCACCCTCCCCCATCCCATCACTACAACCCTCCCATATATATATAAAGAAACAACCTATCATTCATGACCACTATCATAAAACCTATTAAAGGTCTGTAACAAACTGCTATGGCCGGCCCTATTAAAACACAAATTTTGCAAGTCCAAGTGGAAAGACATGCAGAAATCAGCTTCAAAACAATCATATAATGACATATAATAAAACACATGTTTGATTTTCGTAACAGTGATTGTCGACAAATATAAATGTCCTTTTATGACCATCAATGTTTAGTGTGATCAACCTTGGATTAATGTTATTCCATATGCGGCTTCATGTACATTGATACATGTACTTTAAGGTCAGATCGTGTCCGAGGTAGTGTAAAACGAAGTTTGTCTTTTCGCTGTCGAGAAATGAAGTGTATTTGGAAAAGACTGTTGATGTTTTCTTGAAGATTAGTCATTATATGATTGTTTTGAAGCTGATTTCTGCATATACTTCAGCTTGGATTTGCAAATTTGTGTTTTAATAGGGCCATAGCAGTTTGTTTGCATTCCAGTTACAGACCTTTAATAGGTTTTATGATAGCGGTCATGAATGATAGGTTGTTTCTTTATTATATGGGAGGGTTGTAGTGATGGGATGGGGGAGGGTGGACACATGCGCCGAGCACCTGTGCCTTTAGTCGTATGTTTAATTAATATTGAAAATCTGATTTAATCGGTTAAGAGCTGATGTATGTAACGTTACACTGAGGAACACCTTACAAATATAAAACATTATTTATCTAAGTTCTAAAGAATCAAGTGCTTACCAACGTTATCACAACTTTTAACATTCTCACAGAGGAAATATTAATGTTTACATATACTTAAAGAAATAGTTTTCGTGTTTAAAGTAGTTGCGTTTCTAATTTCTAAAGAGTGTATATTTTAAAAGTTGGATAAAATTTATGTATTTAGAACTGTAGTTAAAACAGTATTATTCGAATGATGGGAGGGAGATGGTGGCGTACGATAGAAAAATCCACATTTTAGTTGGAAAATCAACAATGTGCGATTCACCACCTTTTTTGAAATGGGGCTATGCGCGGGAAGCGGGGTCTTTAGACAGTACAGGTCAGTCTTTGAAAGGACGTCATATAGTTGATTAAATTGCTTTCCGTGACACTTTAGTTAATAAAATATATTAAAATAATTTTAGTTAAATAAACGAACCTGTTTTTAAAAAAAATTATCATAGATGCGCACCTTTTCGTTTTGGTCTTTTCTGTATAATCGGTTTTAAAATAAGTACACTTCTTTCATTACAAATAAGTATTCATTTAATTTACTTACAGTTAATTGTAATCAAATATCTGATCATCATTACTGTATCATTTCATAAAATCATTTGCGATCTTAACTAAAACAAATGGCAGAAAATCTAGAATCAAAGTGGACTGGAACGATAACAGGTCCAAAACAGCGATAAGCAAGTCATGAAAGTTACCATTTGATCCTAATAGTCATATAATAATATATTCAGTGTACGGAAGCCAACTCGGGCCGGTTTAAGTAAGAAGTCAGTCGCCAAAAATTCAAACTTAGATTCGAACTCAAAAACGGCCTAAATGTGCTTCCGTA
Source organism: Corbicula japonica (assembly GCA_038501625.1). Taxonomy (NCBI): domain Eukaryota; kingdom Metazoa; phylum Mollusca; class Bivalvia; order Venerida; family Cyrenidae; genus Corbicula; species Corbicula japonica. Next base: position 488,420 of record JAZAYU010000143.1, read on the forward strand.
GCATTGTACTTTTAACGAAAAGTAATTACTGTAACTGTCAGTATTTTCAGTACTGCTTGTGCTTGATATTTTTCAATAATATAAAACACTTTAGGGCGTATCTCATTTATTATATCAGATATCATCCATTTTCGGGGGAAAACATTACAAATATATGTTGGAGGGTTAAAAAAGCTGAGATCAACTACACTGTAAAAAATTCCCGACAATTTTTTAGGGAAAAGTCCTGGCAGCTGGTTGCCAGACCCTGTCCCGTAATAATACGGGTATTGACCGTAATTTTTTATACGGTTCGCACCGTAACATTACGGTGCGAACCGTATAACATTACGGTGCGAACAGTATAAAAAATTACGTTCAATAACCTTATAATTACGGGACTGGGCCTGGCAACCAGCTGCCAGGACTTTTCCCGTAAAATTACGGTACCCGATGTAAAATTTAAATACTATTTTTTAAATACAGTCAAACCTGTCTTTAGCAGCCAGCCAAGGGAGTGACAAAATGTGGCTGCCGAAGACTGGTGACTGTTAAAGACAGTAAAAAATTAGAAAAAAAATGTCAGTTTAGGTCATATTCAAACTGCCTGCTTAAGACAGGTCACGAGGTGGTTGCTATTCGCATGTGGCTGCTATGGCAGGTTTCACTGTATAAATTTATTTATTTTTTATCACAAAACATTGGACCTCTAAGTGAGACCTTGACCTTTAAGCTATAATTAAGGACATGGACTGTGCACGAGATACGCCATCTGCACATGGTACATGTACACAGTTACATTCCATTCCCTCCCACATGTATACGGAAATTATACTCTGAACAAACTCAAATTGAACATTTTTTATGTGTGACATTGACATATGAACTACGGACACGGGCATTGAACGAAATACATCTTCTTCACTTGGTGAACATTTGTGCCAAGGTACATCTACAACCCTATAAGCATAAGGATAGAGGCACATAGACCAAACTACCATTGTGACAACTATACACATGTATATGTCACGCTCATCGCAAGTGGTCTCCACTAAAATGACCGTCAAATGGGTTTCGAAGATACAGAGCAGACAACAGACATACGGACAACACTCAAAATCAATGTTTCCCTCAAAATGTTGATTACATACACACTTAATCTTCTATTCTTATATAGGACTTAACACAGGAACATGTCTTTGAAAAATTTACTACTAACAGAACAAAACTGTTATTATGCAAAGAATCAAAAGATTTAAAATACAAGTGAACCATTTTAATCTAAATGATTATGCAATTTTATGAAAATAAAAAAACAACATTTCGAGGGCTTGGCGCAAAACTGGTCCAAGTCAAAGTTGTTCACAAAATCATTTTTTACATAACCAGAGTACTCAGTAAAATACATATTCTGTGCAAAAATAATGACATTATTTTAACTATTTTTGAAACTGTTGCTAAGAAACAAACAGGTCCATCTCAAAACAACAATCTGCATGGTGACAAAAGTCCAACTCAAGTTGGACCTGTTAGGCACTGACATAAATGATAAATAGTACAAGGACAGGTCCAACTTAAGTTGGACTTATTTTGCACTAAAATTTTTAATAAATCGCAACTGAATATCTCAGATAGACTTATTTTGCATCATGTAAGTTGAAAATTTACAAGAAAGTGTAACAGAAATGAAAATACCCAGAGAAATTTGACAAAAAAGCAGGGACTTGTGTGTGAAACTATTGTATAACCTATATTTATTTATATACAGTTACAGTAGTTTTCATATAAGTGAGGATTCAGCATTGTCCAATAAAATGTCTAGCAAGGCTTATAAAAAAAGTAATTATCTTGTGTGTAGATTTGTGCCATGAAAAACTAAAGATAATAGGCAAAAACCATGAGAATTGAAATGTAGTTGCATAAACATGCAACAAGACTACACTTACCGGCAGTTCTAATTACACACCCCATATTTTACCAATTTTCCAGAAAAATAAGAAACCTCCTTTAAATTATCATATACCATTCGAAAGAGAAAACCTTTGCCGTCAATGCCATAATTTTTCTTTTCAGAAATAAAAACAGAAGTATGACACTTGATACCGTTTTATTTCATCACTATCAACAATAAAAATCACACTTCAATATTTGGTATGTCCCCCGTTCGACCTGATGACAGCCAGACATCGTGCACGCATAGAATTGATGAAATTAAAAAGAAATCGCTGCGGAATTGCATTCCACACCTGCAGAAGGTCGTTTGATAGTTCTTGCACACTTTGTTGCTGCCTCAATGACCGCACGCATATTGAGTTGTTGTATTGGTTTTTCAATCCATTTTGTTGCAGTATTTTAGGAATCTTAATAGAAGTGTAGGAGTAACATTTGATTTTAGCGCAAATTTTATGTAATATTTGACTTTTTCTAAAATCTGAAAAAAGTAATTGGATTAAGTTTTAACAGCGAATTATTATAGCACTGACATTCTTAAACTAATTGCACAATAAAATAGTTCTGTGAAAGCATTTGTAGCGTAAATGACCGTCGCCGAATATGACGTCACGTGCATCGCGTTACGTCATTTTCGTACACTCAACATGGTATTCAATCATCGTAATATCAACGTTATGCCGTAGTTATTCTAATTAAAACAATTTAAGGGCAGTAAAATGAAGGTAAAGACTTGTAACTTACCTGTCTTACTGACGTGCCAGCTTGGAGCATTCCAACGGCACGCGCTCTCTCTACCAAAGTCATACGCGCCATTTTTTGTGAGTTTTTATACCGGCCTTTTTATCTCTGGCTAGAATTCTAATGATTTTGGCTAAATTCAAACTTGCCTAACATTTTGTACATGTGTGCACGAGGAAAATGCTGATTTCAAATTTTCACCTCGCATGAATGAACTCGAATGGGGATTTTCGTGTAACGTGCTACGATTAGACATCAACTCCAGGTACAACCCCCGTTATAACCAATTACCATAAACACCATGTTTTGATAGTTATTTTCGTCTATAAAAAGTGTGTAATTAGAAATGCCGGTGAGTGTATATTGCTTTTTGATTTTATACCACAATAAAGAAAAGTAAAAGCAATACAACTAGGCCAGTGACTTGTCAGTTTCGCCGAAAGTTGTCAATACCAGCCCCTTTTTTACCAAAAATACATGCAAAGCACTGCCAAATATTACTGTATGGCTGTATATCTGGGAAATCTTCAACTAAAATAATTTAAAATAATAAATAATCATAAAAATAACTAAATTACTCAGATATTTTAATTTATTTTCATAAAAGCTTATCACCCACTATTAGCAAATAATCCATTTAAATAATTTAAGAATGTTGAAAGAGCAAAAATGGAGCAAAACTTCAAGCGTTAAAATAAAAAAAAATTAAAGATTGATCTTGACTATATTAGGGATATTGCATATTCTCTAGGGTTAGTTTCCACTTTTTGGCGGTATTTACCAGTAATTGCTGGTATTAATTTTACTGGTTAGTACTGCAAGCATGGAAAATACTGTTGTTTGCCAGCAAGAAACAGAAAACTAGCAAACAATAATCTTATATGTACACCTGCAACCTTAGAAAGTCTTTTCTCAGAACTGGCATGTAAAATGCATTTTACAACGGTCTGCCATACAATAACTGTTATCTAACACAAAATATATATTCTGCAACACATCATTAAATCTGTAATGATGGCACAATTACTGTCACTTCCATCAGCTCAGCAATATGATATGAATTCTAGTTAATTCAACATAAAAAGCTCTGCTATCAACACAATTTAACTACAAAAAAGTCAATAAACCTTGATATGTGCTTTCGTAAGCATATCAAAAATGTATTTAAAAATTGTGAAAACAGGTATAAAAGCTATTCAATCTCCAAGCAATTTTAACTCTTCAATACTGTTTGGCAAAACCAAACATAAGTCACACAAATATTGTTTATTCTACAAAGTTTCATGACACTAACTCAATGTTTTCACAAAGTGTTGGCATAAACTAAGTGCAATAAAACAATCTCTCCTTTTATATATATGTACGAGGTACAGTCAAAAAGTTCCAGGACTGTCATGATATCTTTTGTATTTTCCGTACGATTCAGTAATTAAATATATGACATAAAAATATAACTATTCCACTGCAAGAACATATAAATATATGTAAAATATACAAACATAAACATGTTTTCTGATCCATTAGAATAGCCCACTATGTCATGTACGGAGCACTTCCGCGACGTCGTGACGTTCATATGACGTTTGCAAGGGTTGCACATACCTTATTCATGTTCAAGTCCTGGGTCACTATTTTATGAACAGTTCCATGACACAGCCCGACAGTGTAAGCAATATCATCTAGAGAATTGCGCCGATCAGTTACTAGGATGTCCTTAATCTTTTTGACTAAGCGCGCATCATTTCTCGGCCTTCCGCTTCGCGCATTATCCTCAATATCCGCCCTACCTTTCCGGAAACGTTTGTGCCACTCAAACACAAGAGTCCTGGAACAATTTATAACACCATCCTTCTGTTTCATGAATTTCCAAGTATCAGTCGGGGTCATACAAGACATCGCAGAGAATTTAATTACTGTCCACTGCTCCGTAAGTTCAATTAACGTTGTCATTTTCTTGCTTCAGAATTTTTACACGGCGGAAATTATACTTCACAAAATGGCGATACTTCAGCCGATCACGCTAAAATTTTGTAATTGTTTGCTAGTAACGTTCCGTTGATGTCTTGCGGAAAAATAAAGACGTTTTGGCGCTGTTACTTTGAGAAACTTCAAAAAGAATGTAATCATCTCATTGCAAAATAAGGCAAATTCTGAAGTGCTCCGTATTATGGTTGTGGACATGCTAAATGTGAAAAAAATAAATTCAAATACTTGTTCAAACCTACTTTTTCATAGCTGTTGATATTAGATTAAAATAGAAATACATGCATGCTAAATTTTATGAGGATCCGACGTCAATAATTTGTTTAAAAGGACCAGTCCGGGAACTTTCTGACTGTACCTCGTATATGGGGAAACAAAAAAAATCTGAAAACAAATCCTTACAAATTTTTAATCCTAATTTTATCTGTTATGATGTTAATGACAAAAGAACTGATCTATTATGTATTCAGACCTTTGTATGAATTATAAGGTTGCCGCTCCCTTTTCTGAATACTGGATGTTAAAGATGTAATACGCACAGAAGAGCAGGGAAATAGCTTCTAAGTAGCTGTGGTAACGGCCAACAACCTTGTTATCTACTACCAATGCAAACTCTCTTGCCGCCAGGCTGTTTTCTCCTAAAATTAAAAGTGTACCTATATTAGAAATGACTCATAAGATAAACAGTTAAAACATAAAAGTAAGACTTTCATCCTGATTTAAAACTAAATCAGAGAAACGAGTATAAACTTTGTTTTACCAAAGTCAAATCTGGACAAGAACCACAGATCTATACATGTAAACCTTATACAAAATGTTCAATTTATGTTGTTTGACATTTAAATACAGTTACATAATGTATATTACCAGTTACATGTGGTCATACAGGGTGTACAGTTATTTCGTCAGGTTACAATGCTAGTGTCGTTGGATAGTAGAACAGCTATGACCTCCAAACAGCGGTTTCAAAAATAATCTTTTGAAAGAAGTGTTGGCAGAATTCCACAAAACAACACTAATTAGTAAAATAACTTTTTTACTGGTCATACCTAACATGGCAAGCCTTTGCCAGCTCTCACAGTTGGAACTCTCAATTTCTTCATTTGAAGCCATGTCCTTAAAAACAAATGCAAAATACAATATAACAGGATTTACATGTATTTGTCATAGAGCTGTTCATAGACAGTGCGCTTACTATTCCAACTGCTGGATAGTATAATATAAGCCGAAAAAGGTTAAGATCAAGATGAAATCTGCATCCAGAACTATCAAAATATTTCAAGTTTTAAAACTGTAATTTTTATTCTTATACAGGGGTTCCATTTGACCCGGGAGATGACCCTTTGGCTCTTGAAATTTCCAAAAAGCCACTTTTTGACCACTAGGATTTTAGCTGAAAGGTAATTTTTTCATTAAATTAGGGATATTTTGGCTAATAATTGGCAGATTCCCCTAAACAATGTTCACAATGACCCTCGAGATTCAGAAGCTAGTGGACCCCGTTATACTGCACCTTGACCTCTTAGTCTGAACTTTACCTTTAAGACCTGGTTCCTGCTTCCTCATATGTACATTAAGAAGCATTTAGATTAATACCTTTCAAAAGTTTGGTAAAAAGAAACATAAAACAAATGTTCCAAGTCAAAAAAGAAGATATACATGTAGATGTCCAAAATCAAAACAGAGTTATTAGGATTGTTTCCTCTGGTGTAGATGATATTTTAAGATACTTTCAAGTCATTGCATTTGATAGTATTCAAAATATAGAAATTTATAAAAAAAAGTAACCAACATATTTTGGCAGATCATTTTTGTTAAATGATCTACTACGGTGTGTCAAAATCAATAAACACCTGTTTGCCAATGCCTGACATAAGATTGATAATATTATGTAATGTCGATAATGAATAAGGTGTTTAAGGCCCACATTCGGCCTAAGCTCTGTAGGCCCAGCAAAGCTTGTCACTGATCCAGACCCTGGCACGTCATCTTAATACTATATAATGTTTGGTTTCAACTTTAGTTGCCGAATGGTAGAAATTTGCCTGACTGCAATTTCCAGTCAATATAGCCGATGAGTTGACTTTTGAATCCAAAGGGTTATCCCTCTACTCTGATCAATGATATCCCTGCTAGTAAGTGATATGTTATTTTAATATCTAAAACATGTATCAAGTTTTTCATTAAGATCTTGTGTAATTTTACTCATGATAAAGCTTACAGTTTAGTTTGTGTATTTATAATCACATCCATTGGAAACATCAAGCTATCTTCTGTCTCACCTAAACACTTCTGGATACAAAGAATAACCCCCTGCAGAATTGCTTGAAGGTTGTCGTTGGTCTTCTCAACTGCCAAGCGAAAGAGGTTGTCTTCAAGGGCTGGTTTTGTCTTAAAATACCTGAGCAAGATAGGTGCTTTCTGTTTTATGCAGTTTCAAGGTTTTCCAGCACATTCAGTCCCAATAAAACTTCACAATGGTTAATTAAAACACTTCCTTCTACAAGATATGGCCATCTGCGGATAAGTTCTTGGAGGTTTGCTCCATCATTAATGTCTTGCCTCAGCAGTCCATAAGTTCTTTTCATATTTTCATTAACTTTGTCCCAGTCTTGCTCTTTAATTTTGTGCATATTTTCTAATTCTTTTCTTATGTTCTCCTGTTCATTTCTCTCCCGTTCATTTAGCACTGGACCCCAGCTGACACACCCATTACTGTCTTTTTACATGGTCTTTTCTTTCTACAAGCTCCACTTTCATCTGTTTGCCCCTCTACAGTACTGGCCGTTTTAATCGGCTGCACCTTTCTGTTCATGTTTTCGTTTCTTGAGATTAGCTGCTTCATTACAGAGTCATATCCACTCCCAATGCAAACTTCTCCAATTCTGTCCTCAAACGTATTTGGATATTTTCCCACAATCATTGCTGCAATCACTTCAAGTATTTCTTCCAGCAGTTGTTACCCCCTATCTTACTCACTTCATCAACCAATTCACGGGTAAATTGTCTTCTCAAGTCTGGGTTTAATCTTTTACCCGCTTCCACTTCTATCAGCACTGTAGGCATTTTGTCGATCACTGCTTTAACATTGAAGAGCGATAATGTTGGCAATGAACTTGGTCCAGGAGCCTGTGGCTGAGGCTTCACCGGAAGTGTTTCTTTCTTTGTGGGCTCCTGCTCTACCTTGTTTCCTGCAAAAACCATACATTGTAATATATGAATAAGCATTTGGCAATTTAAATTTAAATTTCAAATGTTATTTTCTTAAAATTATTGATCACAATTATTTTAATGACAAAAGAGTTCAAAGCCATTTAAGCGACTAATCCCAGAGCGCTCACCATTGAAGAATTTTTTAAAAATATATCATGGACTCCATGGGAAGTAGTAGTTTTACTAGTATTTCTGTTAAAAACAAGAGCAGTCAAAGGAGTGACGAATGCCCCACCCCCTTGTCCGTCTTCAAAGAGACCTTGACCTTTTACCTGCAAAATAGGTCTAGTCAAATAGTTCTTGAGATATTGCTCAAAAATTGATCTGACCTTTCTTACCACCTGCGTTACCTAGACAAAAATTTTTACATCAGATTCCAGAAAGGGGGATAATTCATGAAGAATTGGGTATGAATGTGTTATAGACCTTGTGTCAACTTATTTAGGATATAAAAGGAAACAACTAAAAGTATTTGAAATTTGAATAAAATCCAATGAGTGAAAGTGCACGAAAATTTGAACCTTTAATTCTAAGGGAACAGGGGAGATAATTCACAAAATAATGAGCCAAGAGTTATGGACCTTGTATGTTATGATGTGGGTGAAGATAAGGAATAAGTATATAAAGTCTGTGAAAGAACAATCAAGTAACAAAAGAGATCTATAGAGAAAGTGCATAAAACGTTTTAAACAACTAATCATGAACTCCAGATTTTAGGTAAATTGTAACTTTTGAAACATCCTACATCCTACAACAAGTGCACTGCAAAGCGGGGCAATATACGTACAAAGGGTTGTATCGGAGGTTGGAAGCAAAATTTAGACCGTTAAAGCCAAAGGACAGGAACAAAAAAGTCATATGACCTTTTACCCTTACTATGACCTTGACCTTGAAACAAGCCATCCGGAATATGGCTTCTGCACGTCATCTCAATGTGGTTAAGATTTGTTTAAGGTTTCTTCGAAATCCTTCAAGGGGTTAAAGAGTCACTGAGCGGAAGGAAAACAAAGTCATATGACCTTTGACCCCTACGAATGAACTTGACCTTGAAGCCAGCCATCCATTCTTCAAAATCCTTACAGGGGTTCAAGAGTTACAGAGCGGAAGGGAAATTGCTTACGGATGGATTCAGACGGACACCGAGGCGAAAACATAATATGGCCCTTTAAAAGTATAAAAATTAATGTTTAAGGCCAGGAAAAAAAAATGTGTTTAGGGTTACTTGTCCAGAAAAAATAGGGAAGGGAAACACACAAACAACTCTTTTGTTTATATTGTTTTTATCTCTGTTTAATTATTGCTTTAAAGATTCAAAGCAATTAATATTTTGACCACAAAAATATCTCCATGAAAATCAATGATTAATGCTAACGCTGTGTCATGATTGATTGTACTAAGGCCTTATTTTAGTTCTCTCACGAATATAGGCGTCGTGAAAATATGTGATAAAAAGTAAATAAGTTAATAGATTGGTGGTAAAGATGAAATAATAACTATTCAATAACATAATTAAATAAGGCAATACATGTATAACATTTTGCTACAGATATGACTAATAAAACGGTGTTTATAGACGCAGACATGTAGTTGTTATTGTCGTACTGTTTGTCCCTATTTTTCCGCACTAAATTTTTTGTACTCTATCAATTTCGAGCACACATTCCGAAAAAATTATTACAGTCAGGCAAAATAATAAGGGTCAGTTGGGTAAACCTTAACACAAGTTTTTTATCTGGCCTAATCAATTTGTGAATAAAAATGTATCTTTTTTGTGCCAGAGCTCAAAAAAAGAATTTTTTTAAAAATCATTATTTGAAACAGGATTTGAACCAGGATCATTGCGCTTACAAAACGATTCACTGTGCCATTCAGCCATTAACATTATATGTGTCAACAGATATGTATACACCAATGACTTAATAGCATTAGTCACAGCGACTGGGTAACATTTAATGCAATATTATCAAGATAAGCAAAACTATAAACATTTTCAGTGTTTGTCTGTCGGTTGTCCATCTGGAGTTCAGTCACTTGAAACTTAACAAGAAGTGTGACACTTTATGCCAGAGCATGTAGGATAGCTCTCAATTACTTTGTGAGGTAGAGCTAAAATGATTTTGTAACGAGTATTTTCTGCATGTACCACAGAACCCTTCAAGGAAGTCTTGTTTTACGCAGGTGTGAGTGACATTTCTGCTAGCACAGACAGTTTTTGTTTTTAACCTTTAATTACTTCATATTTGCCACAAATATGGTTTTTACAGTTATCTTTACCAATACAGGTTACATGATGTATTTGTACTTACCATTAACACTGTTTAGAAAATTCCGGATATGAATAGGTTTCATGAACCCTAGATCTGTTTCATTCAAATATTTCAGGTCTTAAGTTGTCTCAACTCCCAGTTGTAACAACTTCTCATAGACCATATCATTGTCCACTAACTTCACATTGTTGAAGCATTTGGTTAGAAAGGTTTTGAGACTTTCTGACTCAGATGACATAATGACTGCAAACTAATTATAAACAAATTTCAAGGAGAGGAAAAGACACTGATTTATTTTGTACACTGGCACTGGAATCGAACACTTGAGCCTAGAAGCACGCACACAGCTATATACAACAGTATCTCGAGACTAAGTGTTTTGCTGGTATATACCCAATTCATGTATATGATGAAAACAATCAACAGAAACAATGAATGATAATTCACAGAATTTGTCATGCACTACAATGACCTGTATTTTTACCCACTTCAAGACTTCCATCTTCGCATTCTGATATCACCACATAACAGCCAAGTTTGTACTCTTTATTCTTGTATGTGACATGGGAACTGACAAAAGCATTTTCTGCTTGTTTCAATAATTTCTTGAATTGACAAGTTGTAGAGACTTTTATTTAATGGGAAAGCAGTATCCTGTACAACAAGACTGCTTTTTAACAGTGATCCCTGGACATAATATTTCTGAAGATATTGGTGTCTATTTGCTAATGTTTTAGCAATATGCTTAAAATTATGCAGTTGTCCGGCACATTAAATTTTCTTAAAATATGTGTGTTTGCTCTCAAACCTCATTGTCCACAAGTAAATCAGTGGTCCGAACTCTAAAGTTAGTTCAGGATAATGAAGTAGAAAATGATGTTTTGGTTTCAGACATGAGTTCGGGAAAAGCCGTTCCCTATCAAAAATGTACTCCTCAATTTTAACATTTACATAAGCTATTTGAGAAAAGTCAAGATTTCCTGAACAAAGGATCTCAACAATAGTCTTCAAATTCAAATATAATTCCAACCTCTGTTGTCAACATCCAATACAAATGATTTTACATACATAGAAAACATCCTCAAAAACACCCAGTTTTGCACAGCATGTCCTGGCAGTTTATCAGCATTTTCACAAAATTGAGCTGGTTTATCCAAAGCATCATAACCTTCATATGGTCAGGTAAGTTAAAATCCTGTGGTTCAACTGTGGCAGAGTAAACCACTTTAACCCAATTAAATGGTTTACAATCAATGCCATATCAAAAGAAACTACACCTTCAAACAAGTCATGCCCTAAACAAGGCGGCAAACCCGGGGATGAAACATGGAAATATGAGAGTATGTTGAATGGGGAATCAAACTTCACTCCTTTCACGGGACCACAATTTTGATTAGAAGAAACACAGGCCTTATAATCATTAACTGTGCGTAGACAACTCCTACAGATGGGTTATCAGTTCTACTAAACTCACATATCGGCAAAAATAATGTGCAGAGAAACTTTCCTGAAAACCACCAATTGAATGAGATCCCAAATTATCACCAGCAATGCGCAATACACTTCCTTTAATTGTGTCACCCTCAACTGTAACACCTTCCTGTTCCAGTATCACAAAATCATGATTAAGTCTTTCATACATAACACTGATAGAAAAATCTTTCAGGTCTCTTTCTTTACACAACAGCTAGGTTTGGGTTAAGGAAACAAAAGTATGAGCCAAATTTTTCAGCGGTGTGATAGCGCGCGACCTTTGTTATAAATATTCATAAACCAACTCGTTATCTAAAACAAAGTTAGTTTTATTCCATTTTTTTAAACATACAACTCTTATAGAAGGCTAAGTGACTTTTGAAATAGCAATTAACTGCACTGTATAATTTAATGATACTGCTAAAATGTTTATTTCTGTAATAATTACTGTGATTTCTGCTATATACACTTAACGAATTGATTGATTCTCCTTTCTTTCTTATGCTTCCAAAGACTGAATGCCTTGCTGAAATTAAATACAACAATCATGAATAGTATGCTTGAGCAAGGCTAATAACATAAATGACCTAGTATTTAAAAGTACAAAGTACTTAAAATTGAAAGATTATTGGAAAATGAAATTAGATAAAATTTATCTTTACAAATACGCTGCAATTTCGATACTCCAGACCGATTTTCCCGCCGATTTTTCACAGTATAGCAAAAAAAGCTAAAGTTGTAATTAAAAATCCACTGATTGATTATAATAACGTTTTGGTTTGTCTCCGACTGCTCCGAGTTGAAGTTTTTGGGTTAGTTAAATTATTTGCCGACGTCAATCATCATATTTATCGATCTTGTTACTCCACCCTTGCATCGTCAGCTTGAATCGATTGGTCGACGACTCTGACATTTTTAATTGTTTTAGACAAATCCCGTAACGTAAACAAACATGTCCGCCTCGAGCAAAGAATGAATAACAAAACTGCTTATCAGAGGTCCTAATTAACAAGAATATGACATGAATGCGGTAGAAAAAGTACCAGATTGTTTATCCACGACAGGGGGTAATTAATGATTGGTAAAACAGTGTATGGTCGGTGACACGTGGCGGGAAATTGATCAATGTTCATCTGCTGTGAAAAATTTTACGTCCGCATTTTTTATCGCCAGATTCATTGATTTGTAAGAAAATCATCGCCATCTGGTATTTTTATCGCCAATTGGCGTTTTTGCGAGCGACAACGCTAACAAAGCAACAGTACCAACTGCATATGATCAATATTTGATCTTTTTTCTCTTGAAAAATGTGCAAGAGTATAATAAACCCCATAAGATTGTGCTTCTTTTTTGCTGAACCAAGTGGATTGACTACGGTAACCTCAAGTGCATCCTGATATAAGATGATTGGAAAAGACTTCACCTTGGTAAATAGAGAATTACGTTTGTAAACATTTCCATGTGTGACATCATGAAGACTACACGTATCGACATGATAATCATCTGTAAAAAATTGGAAATGTGACCGATTATGACGATAAAGACTAGCAACAGACTGGCATATAAGAACATACTGGTATGTTCTAGGCTTCTGGTCACTGTAATGCCCTAAAAACATTTCAACAGGTTCACATACAATGAAGTGCTTATGATAAAAAGAAAAGCGTTTTGCAGCAGTTTTCAGGGGCCCTTGATTGCAGTTATTAAATAAGTCATTGTTCATCATTTCCATTTTAACGTGTTCAATATGCTCAAAAGGGACATTCAACTGGGAAAGCTTTGAACATACTCGACTTAGTAAGAGATTCTGACTGACTGAGTGGCATTCATTGAATACAGAAATAATAGCTTGAATTGTTGAAATAGGCAAAATATACTTCCCCTGCAATTTAAGATAAAACAGAGCTAGATTCTTTATATAATGATTCTCGGTATCTTCATTATCTTCAAAATCAAATTCATCGGCAGTATTTTCAATTGAAGTTAAACCCCTAGAAGTTTCAGCAGCATGATTTTCCCTAAAGCCCATCTGCAATTCGTGTTCACAATTTTGATATTCAGATACAGCCATTTGAGATAACATAATTTTACCTTTGTGCTTTCTTGAAATATGAGAAGTAAATGTTGACTTCACTCTGAAAGTACAAGAACAGTATTGAAATGGACATTTTATTTCTTCCTTTTTAGAAAGATGATCCTTTAAATGTTTCATTAAATTTCCATATGAATGGAAAGATATAACCGAACACTCTAACCTTTGACAGCTCTGAAAGTGCCTGTCAGAAATGTAATTGTTGTTAGTACCATCAGAATAAATTTCTGGGTTATGATCCGGTATAAAGTCCTGGTTGGCAGTATGCGATCTAAACCCGTGTGCTTTAAAAGAAGAAAATTTCTTAAATCGCCGACTACACGTTTCCAGTGGGCATGAATTTACAGATATATTAATCTAAAAATAAACTGACAGTCTGTTAATTTACAGACAGTCTGTAAAAACAGCAGTTTCCTAGACCTGATCAACGACCAGTGAGTGGGGTAACGCTAAAGTGTGACGCAATAAAATGCGTATATACTAAGTCTAATGTACGAGTAGTTGATTGGCTATATACCAGCAAAACACGGACTTTACAACCCCCCAAAAACTAACCTCCAATTGCAATAAAAAGGTGAAATATGCATATCAGGAATCGCCACATTCAGAAAAATAGCCTCCCCACACAGGTGCAGTTAACCAGTTAAAACTATTTGGAAAAAATTAAAGTCACTGGGCGGCGGACGCCAGTAACCGGTCCTAATTTCAAAGTTTCAGACACACATTCTGTACCTAGTCTATGAAATCAATCCACAACAACAACCTGAAACAGAAATCAGTGATTACTGTAAACATATGGCTATAAGCTACTCAGGCAACACAAATTCAGGCTATGAAGAACTCCTGAAAAAATCCAAGGGACACTGAAACACAGTCCAAGCATCACTTTTGCTCAGTCGGCCAAGGCAAAAATCACGAAACCTAAAATCTTGCAAAATATTAATGTCCAACCGACAACTCCCAGAAATGGTTGCTTTCAAACCAGCTGAAACAGCAGATTCAGAAAAGAATATAGCCAATAGCTGTCATCCCTACCGATTTTCCGCAGAATAAATCCAAAAATATGCAACTGATTTTCTGACGCGGAAACATATTACTCTACAGGATTTCCCTAGTTTCGAATTCCAGCCCCTGCATCACACTGATATCACCTGGATGCATTTGGTTTCTAATAGTTATTAAAAAATATATTCTAAAGACCTTGAAAACACGAAACCTGTATCTATAATTAATTAAGGCTTGACAAATGTCGAAATATCTTCATAATATCCCTTATTTCATAATTTCGGCCAGTTCGAGTAAGTGGCTATCTTACTGGTATGCGCTCCCCTGAGACAGCGCGTTTCCTCTCTTTCCGGTTTCCCAGTATGCAACGCTGCATTACGGTGTAAAACCCGTACGCCAGTAACGGTCTCGGTACCGTCAAGAAACCGATAGTTTTGACCGTAAAAAAATACGGGGAATTTTTACAGTGTATGCGACGTATGTCTTCTTGTAAAATAGTCGTTTTGGAAATTAAATTATCTTAAAAACAAGTAATAATAAATTTGACTTATGTGCAAAATTACAGCGAAGAATTAACCAATTAAAATTATGAAGTGACGCAGAGGTTAAGTCTTTTTCGTCACTTTTTGTTAAAACATAAGTGGACAATATTAAATATAACACTTCATTCAATAGTACAACAATGAAAACGCGAAATGAAACTAAAAAAACAGCAAACATTAACTTCAGGGATAGTTATTGATTGATGAATATTTATAAAACTAAATTAATATTGCAAAATTATCATGGCTTCGGATAACAAACACGTTAAATTGAGAATAACATGCACCTCTCATGGATGGAAAGTGCCAGGATAGGAACTTATTTTGGATGAAAACTACAGAATATATCAATAAGAGAGAATTGTTTGCCAATTTGTGTCTGAATATCCATGTTGTTCTGTTTGTGTAATGTAACAATTTGTAGCTCTGCATTTCGTTGAAAGCTAGTACCTTCCTAGTCACCAGACAGACCCTTGAGACATTAAATTAGTACGATTTTACGAATAGGCATCGGACCGAGCCGATTATTCGTAAAATCGCATTTTTCGTAGTATCGCATTTTTGATAGTTTTGGTTGTTGATACAGCCGCAAATCGTCAATGTCGTTATATGACGTAATGTGACATTATTGTGATATGTAGAGGTCAATAAATAAATAAAACAAAGAAAAGAAATGTTCGATGTAGTTCTTTTATTGTGAAATTACATGTTATCATAAATCAATTAAAATTAAGATTCAGCTAACCTCCCTTTGAAAAAAGCCGGGCCCTTCATAAATTGCTCAAAATGCCGATATCAGTTTACTGAATTAAAATCGCCGGAGTAATAAGATTATGCAGAATTAAAAGGCAGAAGTAGAATGACAAGCTTTAAAATTGTTTCAAATTCATACAATTTCAAACATTTGACATTTAATCACTCAAACTGTTTGATAGAAGCAAACACGCCCGATGGTTGTTAACAGAGCATTTCGTGTCACAACTGCTTGGGTCGATAATTGCTCAACAAAACAAAAACGGATATCGCTCGAAAAGGTGTGAAAATCACCTGCCTGGCCGAAATTCTTTAAATTGCATTCTTATTGCACTGGAAATAAGATTAAGGGACTGTCATAGTTATTCGCTAAATCGCATTTTTCGTTAAATCGCAATTCGTTCGATCGCATCTTTTTTATATTGAATAAAGAAGGAATACGGACGGGACCGGCCGCCTTATTTGTAGTATACCGTTATTACATGTACGTAAAATCGCGATTCGTAAAATCGCGACTCGACTGTATTCTGAACAAAAATGAAAACTTACCAGTTTTCAACTAAAAAAATGTCCAGTAATGCTATATTTTGTCTTTCAATTAATTTGTGGAGTTTGTACATTTCGGATATTTGATAAAGCGGGCAGATGTCTTTTCAATGATTCACAGAGGTTTAGGTTATCTCCTCCTTCCTTTTAATGTTGAGATCGATATTTTTAACATGAAAATCTCAAACAGATTATTCGACTGTCAAATTTAGAAGTTTATGGCATGTACACAAGAAAAAAATCTTTAAAGTTCACTAATGCAAAAAAATAAGATTCAGTTTCCTCGTACACGTTTTTGGAAATTAGCCCCTTTTTAATAAAAGAAAGAACAAAGCCCGACGCCTTTTTTTTCCACGTATCACGTATTTTTATGTTTTCTTTTTTAAATGATATATACTGAATCGACACTTTTCAAAATAAACATATTGGTAATTAAATTTCTACAGATATTTGCTTTCACTGGCATTATTCATTAATGTAATAGGAGATTTCCGTGATATTTTTGTCAAGTTTTCACTTTGGCTTTATATATTAACACCTCATCGCTTTATGCAAACATATTTTAATCAAGAACCATGGATATTTTGTTTATAAATAAAAGCGTCGTTTTTAAAGTTGAATTTCCTATTGGTTTTGTTATTGTCCCCGACAGTCATAATATCCCTCGATTTTGGACTCGTGCTTATATGACTTATCGCATTCAGACGAAATAATTTAACCTCTGCTACGTTAATACGTGAAAAATCTTTGTCTCAACAACTTTTGTATAATAAACAATCTTACGTTCAATCAGTGCTGTTATCAGTTAAGTTCTTTGAGGTCGTTGAACACCACACTTTTTATGTTAATGAAAGTATTTCTAAAATTGCTTTTGTTTCAACATTTCGGCCAGTTTATAAAGTTATAAGGTGCAATATCTCATTCAATATAGATTTGGATATTCTTCAATCAACCCTAGAATAAACCTAATTCGCTATTAATGTTACCTTTTGCGATCTCTGAGATATTCAGGATTAGTAACAAATTGTTTGTTAAAATTCTATTCTGTTTAGTTCCGCTATTTGCTTTCTCGTTAAGGGCAAGCTCATACGTTTACTTGGGGACCATGAGCAGCTGAACATGGACTGGTATTAAATGAATCTGAACTTGCAGCAGTGACCTTAATATGCAAACATTCGTTTAAGTTGGATAGAAATTGTAATGTGAACTGGACAGGTGTAAATATTGATGAGTTGCCCTCATCAGTGGGCTTGGCGGCGTGGGCAGTGATATATATGCTAATCACTGCCCAAGAACAGACTCATTCAAACTGAGCCTGCAATATTTTTATATTTGTCGTTTTCGGTGGATTTTCGTTCTTTTTTCACAGAACATTAAGATATGCGCTACCAATAGTCAAATTTGAACTGTCTCCCTCAAACCGAGCCTGCAATACGTCCGTATTTGTCGTGTTCGGTGGCTTCTAAGTTCCTTGTTTAAAATTGTTTGTCACTGCCTGTTGCAAGGCGTTAACCCCTCAATTTATAATACTGTTTTATTCTTGGTGGTGTCAATTTTGAAATCGATTAAAAATCGAAATTGAATTTGATCATTTTCTCACCCATGTTCTCTTTTTCTCTCTACCTTTTGTCTGTTTGGTTAAGCTGTGTCTTCGAGAATCTTCGCAAATAGAGATGTTATCTATAAATAAAGTGTGATTGCAAACGAAATAGCAAGTATTTACAGTCTTTTGCACACAATTGACTTACAATTATATTTTTCTAACTTTAAAGTCATAGTTTTATATGTGAGCTTATATTTTGCCCTTTTGCAACCTTCTCTTCGTTTAAGCATGGCATGTTTAGACCAGATAACGGACATATCGTAGAAGGACGTGAAAAAATGCTTCGTAAACAATGTGAAGGTCTCTTTGTTGCCCAGGTTTGAAGCTTTATAAAGCTGAGCAGGGAAACCAGTCTCAATTCTCAAGCATCTGATTGGCTGAAATGGCGACTGGTCGCCATTTCAGCCAATGAGATGCTTGAGATTTGAGACTGGTTTCCAATCTCAGCTTTATAACCTTGAGGCCTGGTCTGAAGCTTTATAAACTCTGTGCAAACTGAACTGATCATACATTTGTATCTTATACAAAGTGCACAAACATATTACAAAATGAAAACCATTATTTGTCTTCTTGCTGCCCTGGCAATATCTTTAGCAGCTGTTCTTCCAGAGCATGGGGCGAATGGTAAGTGACCATTTCTTTAAATTCAATATTTTAAATATGAAAAAATCACGGGTTTAAGTCATAAAATAGTTACAATAATTACAGATAAAATTTGCATTTCGCTTAATATGTCTTGTTGCCGGCTGAAAAGGATTTCATAGCTGTCGGGCGGTAAGTTAATATCGGGCAGAATCGCTATTGAGTAAATTAATATGAATATTTTTGACACTTTATGACTTGGTTTGATCGTGTTCTTGACTTTCAAAAATCCATTATCTACTATTTAATCATCACAGTAGCGTAGTTTGTGCCGTGTGGTGGTCGTACATTCGATTAGCGCTGATATCAATTACGCGATGAGCACGACTATCATGTTTATTATTAACCAAAATGTGAAAATATTGCGTTGAGACATGGCGGCCGGGATAGTAATATATTTTCCCATTACTGCCTTGGAAAAAGGCCATTCAAAACGAGCCTACAATATTTGGTTATTTTTTCATGTTCGATGGCTTTAAACGTTTATTTTTTATCTATATATTTAAGAAGACATTAAAATGCACAAACACCGCTTGTAAAACTAAAAATATATGTTAGGAAAAAAAGAGGAACCTAAAATATGAGCAGCGTCAATTTAAGCGCAGAAAATATAATTAACACTGATTAAAGCGCCGACAATTTTAGCGGCGTCAATTCAAGCGCAGATAGCATAGATTAGGGTGACTACTGTTACATGTAGTTTGAATGGCAATGACCGGTAAATTCTCTGCTTAGTACATGAAATTACAATTGCATATTTGTTTACTATGTACTGTTAGTTATCTAGTATAATTTTATGTATGAAATACTTAGTCATAATTTTGTCGGAAAAGTGTCGGAATCCCGCAACAGACGGCGGAAAGCTGAAAATACCGGAAGAATTCCTGCAGAATCCCGCTATAAAAACCCTTAAAATAAATAAAAGATCAACTTTTACCTTAAATCAACAAATAATCATGTTTTACAACAAATATCCATAATAAGACATATATACCTATAATAAGACATGAAATAGACCCTGCGTTTTCTCTGGCTTGGCCTTTGACAGTTTTGACAGACGATCTGTTTACAAACAAACGCTTTATCAATATTGATGACGTAGTACACAAAATCCTCATTTCCCAGGCTCCTACTGCCAGTCAGCATGAACGATTAAATTTCCAATAATTTGTACAAAAATGCAAGTTGATAAGTGGAAGTTGAGGATCTGTAGGTAGCGTGTTAGGTTTACTACATCAAGGACATCAGTATGCAATAAAGGTAAACTTCTCGATACCTGTTTACAACTTAAACACCAAGGATTAAAATCATGTAAACAATACCCCACCCATGTTATATTTCGCGGTAAATTTAACAATGACCTGAATCTGTAAAATCAATATGAGATACACGATAAAGCCTAGAACAATAGGACCTTTAAAACCCTAAGTCTCACATTACCCTCCTCTTTAAATCATTTGTGTCCTCACAAATTACTTCCAAATCTAAAAATGTGCAAATTACTTTAAAACACCTGATGACTGAACATTTCCAAACGATCAATTTAATTTTCTAAAACCAGTAGAACAAACACATGTTTTAACAGTAAATACACATTCAAACAATCACTCGACTCTCTTATCTGAATCAATAAGTTTAAACATTTAAACATATGTCTCAACATTACACTTAACAATCATCTAAAAATTTGAAACTTGTTAATATCACTGACTTTACAGTAACTGCATCAAAAAAAAAAATAAAAATTAAAACCCACAGGACCGTTGGTGTCTACGGTATTCTTATCCAGAAAATAGGAAATGCTGCACCATCCTATTTCTCCACATAGAACAGTCTTGTTACATGTTACAAATACTCTTTGCAACATCAAAAACATGAATAATTGCAAAACATGAGAAATTTATCTAAAAAAATCAAACATTATCAAGTGTGCCTTTAAATTCAAAGAACATTTTATCATTGTATAACTACCAACATTTATGAATTCAAAAACACATAAAATCTTTTTACTGAATACTTCAGTAGCAGCCCCTTATGGAAGTAATTGTAGTCCCTTAAGAAAAGTAACTTACACTGGTACTGTTTATCATATATATTTACACAGTTAAATTGACTATGCCTTTATTTACTAATTTATGTCTTTTACTTTGAAAATAAAAAAACAACATGCTTTCAGCATTACAAAAGTCAATTTCGAGACTAAATACATGTACTATTTTTAAAATGAATTCCAGTACTATTTCTTCATATAATTATTTAAGATGTGTAAAGCCTTATTTTTTTTCCTTAAAATTTATGTCTCTAAAATAAGTGAAAGGAGAGAGTAACAATAGCAATTGAATTTGTTTCTTAAATATCTCTGTGAAAGTCCAATCCAGCAATTTTTGGCATTCAGTAGCGGTAATGGTGAGCTCGGTTGTGGTATGGGCGATACCTGTGTCGGTCAGTCTCCCTGTTCCTGTCTGTTTCTCTGTCCCTCTCTTGTCTCGGATGTTCGTGCCTGCTTACGTGTTGTTGTCCTTGTCTGTCTTTGTTGTTTTCTTTGTTCTCTTCTTTCTTTTGCTTGTCTAGCATAACGTCCATTAATTTATTTATTTCCGTTACAAGCTGCCCTAAGGCTGCACCCATGGTTTTCACCTCTCTCCTGAGGTGGGCTACCTCTTGCATAACTCTTTCTGACAGAGACGAATCAGATGAGTCAGAAGATGATGACGAGGAGCAATCATCGGGTATCGCTGCAGGTGGAGCATTGGTGGTTGTCTGGGGTTTCTGTGATGAAGGAACAACTTGTGCCGCAGTTAGAGTGTTGATGCCAGTGGCACTTACAGGACTGACTGAGAAGTTGGACGGTTAATAACCGTTCAGCATTTCATCCAGAATGTTCTGAGTGTTTACTGTGTGGTTGGATACCTGACTGGCAGGTTTTCCAGTCGGAATTCCACTTTGGACGAGCGATTCTCTTAGAATGTCAGTAGGTTTCCTGCGCCTACTCGCAAAAATTGTCTCGCTCTCCTCTCGTCCTAACCGTTTCATGTCATTGGAGTTTGGAATGTAGTGTTTTAAGTTTTGGAGGAGACTCATTTCCTCATTTACATCTTCACCATTCTGGATCATAGCCTCTACCGTGGCTTTGTGAGTAGGGTACACTCGGGGACTCACGTGTTTCTCCAGTTCCAGCTGAGACGTAGTGACAAATTTACAGATGGAACAATAAAAGGGGACGCTGTCAAGGGTCACATGCTTCCGGAATATATGTGTTATCACCTTTGCCCGTTCGTTTCTATATTTGTCTGTCTCACAGCGTTGGCACTCGTATACCCTGTCCCGATTGTTGGTGAAATTGATGCTTGTTGACACCTGTATCGGCCTAGTGTTGGGCTCCTTGTTTTCTGTTGCCATGTCTAAGACCCTACAAATATACATTAAGCAATTTTTAATATACAAAAAATATTTATTTTTGTGCTTTTCTTCTTCTTTTTTTAATTGACTCTGCTGATAAAGGTATATATAAAAAAACTATATGCTGAGGCTTCATCAGGCATTGTTGAAAAGAGCTCATTCTAATCATTTGTGCAAAGTTTGGTCCACTTGGGGGGAGAAAGTCCTGTATACGGTTTCAGTTTATCATAATGGATGACTTTGGTGTCGTCTCTTGACTTTGAAAACTGTATTACATAATTTTGATCACTTAATTTCTCCTTGACAAGGAATGGACCAGAATATGGTGCTTGCAATTTAGTGCATACTGCCTCTTTTCTTGAGATGTTCAAATACCATATAAGATCTCCTGCTTTATACTGATGAAAAGCTTTCCCTGGTGAATATAGGTCTGTCTGCCGCTTTGCAGTACTGCGGGTATGTTCACGACATATTTCATGCGCCTTTTGCATATTTTCTTTTAATTTAAATACATATTGTCCATAAGATGAGGCGGTCTCCTCTGACATTGTATTGTTCCCAAATGCAATTTCTGCTGGAAGTCTAACTTCCCTACCTAGCATAATTAAATTAGGTGTTAGTTTTGTTGTTTCATTTGGGGTAGCTCTGTATGCTGCTGCTAACCACCCTAAATTTAAGTCCCAGTCATGTTGATTGTCTGTAAGATAAGCCCTGATCATTCTTGTCAGTGTCTTGTAAAATCTCTCTGTCATTCCGTTACATTTTGGGTTTCGGACCGAGGTACGTGTTTTGCGAATTTCGAGTAAGTTACACAGTTCTGTAAATAATTTGCTTTCGTAATTACTGCCTTGATCGCTATGAATATATAAGGGACAACCATAACGCGCGATAACTTCATTGAGAATGACCCTTGCAGTTGTTTCTGCGGTTTGATCAGGGACTGCTATTATCTCTACCCACCGAGAAAAATTGTCCACTACTGTTAATATGTATCTATTATTTCTAGCTGTACAAGGTAAAGGACCTAGAAAATCCGCTGAGAGCCTGTCTAACACAGCTCCTACTGGCATTGTTCCTAAGGGGGCCTTGGGGTTGGTTGGCAAAGGCTTATTTGCTCTTTATCAGTAACACAATAATTTGTTTCAGCCTTGTTGAGGGACCTACTTGCATATGATATTACTTTTTCAGTACCGTCTTGAATTTGGCTCAGTACAGCACCAATGCCATAATTACATGCATCGCAATCCAAGATAAATGTGCCATCATTTGTTGGTAGAGCCAATATATTTGGGCTAGTCAATGCACCTTTTAAGGTATTGAAAGCAACCTGACATGATGGTGTCCATTTGAGTAGGCTTGAATTCTTGGTCAAATCAAAAAGTGGTTTTGCAACCGAACTGAAATCCTTGACATGTTTACGATAATATGAACACAGTCCTAGAAATTGACGCACTTCGGTTACATTTTCTGGTATTTTCCATTGAATGATTTTTGAGACATTGTTTGGATCAGGTTTGATGCCTTGCGCGTTAACTCGGTAACCTAGAAACGTAACTTCGCTTTTGAAAAGTTCGCATTTTTGGGGTTTCAGTTTCAGGTTAGCAGTACGAAATCTCTCTAATACTTCGCGTAACCGCATGAGGTTTTCTTCAAAAGTTGAACCAAATACTATGCAATCATCGACATATATAATGCATGTTTGCCATTGAAGACCCTTAAGTGCTAATTCCATAACGCGCTGAAACGTTGCTCCACTGTTCGTCAAACCAAACGGGGTCGAAGTGAATTCAAAAAGTCCATGTTTCGATATAAATGCTGATTAAGGTATGTCATTTTCGCAAAGTGGTACTTGGAAGTATCCAGATGTAAGATCTAAAGTAGAGAAAATTTTTGCGCCGGCAAGTGAGTCTATGCATTCATCGACTTTTGGGATAGGAAACGCGTCAGGTTTCGTAACCTTGTTAACTAGTCTATAATCAACACATAGTCGGACTGAACCATCCTTTTTACGAACAAGTACAAGAGATGATGCCCACGGAGAAATTGATGGTCTGATCACTCCTTGATCTAAAAGTTTGTCAATGTGTTTCTTTTCTTCACCTTGAAAAGCAATAGGAACACGCCGGAATGGTTGCTTAATGGGTTTGGCGTCACCGGTGTCAATTTTATGTTCGGCTAAGTCTGTCAGACCTAAGTCATTGTCATTTCTTGAGAATACATCTTGGTACTCTATCAAAGTTTTTGCTAACTCAATCTTTTGGTTGTATGTTTTGCCCTCACTTGCTTCTGTGAATAAGGTCTGTAAGTGATTAGGAATGCTAGTGAGAAATGTCTCATTGTTGGGCTTCACATTCTTAAAACCTTGACTCAGTTGTATTATATTCTGTGAAAGTGACTGATCTGTATTGTGTGAGAATTGAAGACGCCTTATTGAAGCAAAATTGTTTTTGTCATTGTTTTCTTGACTGAGGATTGTGACTGGGCTATGTTCTAAAAATTCTGCAGTACCGATTACTGCATCTTGGTTAATTGAAATCTCATTGGGAAGGGTTCATGATACGCACCTTGATTGTGGCACTACTGTTTATATCGGCAAGGCTGGATGCCATGGCAAGGGGGTATTTTTGCTTGAAGCTGTCCGAGGGTTCAATTATGATGTTTGAATTGCCTTTTGAATCATCAGACTCATAGCGCTCAATAAAAGTATCTATGACCTGTTCTGTATGACCTTGAATTGTATAGTGGTCTGCTGTCCGTACTTTGCGTATATTTGGAGTGATGTCATGCTGGCATGCTATTTTGACGCCGTTAAGTATGATTTTCTTTTGACTTAAGATGATATCAGCTGGCTTGCCATTTTTTCCCTTAAGTATGTCCATCCCAAGAAGTACGTCATCCTTTATCTCAGCAACAATTACTTCGTTTTTGACCATAAAATTGTCAATTTTTAACAAAAGTTCACATTTGCCAAAATCTGCTAATGGTTCACCTCCTGCATGCATTAGTTTTCCCTTTTTGTATAAATTTGGCTTTTCAGAATCTTTAATTTTGTTAAAGACCCCTATTGATACCACTGTTTTCTCTGCACCAGTGTCAAGTACAAAATTTACTGGTACACCCTGTACTTCCCCTTTGTAGCCCAGTTGAGATTTTATTCATTTAAGAGAGATAATTCAGTTTGTATTAAGTTTTACCATTTTTGAAGTTATCTCCCTTTCATTACCATTGTAATTAGTCAAGCGTTTAATTTCCCTCCAAAGTAAGGGCCATGTGAGGTTAATTTTTGTCAGAACGTTTTGGTCAGCCATTGTGTAATGTTGCACATTGGGCATTTTTGTACTTTGTAATAAAATCAGCAAATTAGGAAACTGGATAATTCATGGTTAGTTACATTTATTGTTTTAATGATGCAATTGCTAACCTTTATTGTAATTCTTTTATAAAGTACAGTTTTGGAGAGTTTTATTAGTTTATTTGGAGTTTCTTTCTTGAGTGTTGGAATTCAAGATGGCAGCATATTTTCTATACTGCAGTTATTATTATTAATAATCACTGTCTTCTATTGTGCACTGATTTGTAACTTTCAGTAACCCCGAGTAACCAGCTAACAGGCACAGAGAGTAGAGAGTAGATGAGAGAGAAGAGTGGGAGGAAAAGTCCAATCCACAATTGGTATGTAACTTGGTATATTGTTATCTGTACTTTATCATATGTTATTGTTTCTATTGTTTTAACTGGTATTATGTTAATGGCCACTAGGTACTGTTAAAAAGGCATACAGATCTTTTAGTAAACAATATGACATTAATATAATCAGTGATCAAGTACCATTATTTACAATTATTATTATATGTTATAATATATACATAATACCATTGTACTTAAGGTTCTTTAACATTTCTGTATTTTCAGGGCTTGTTACTTAGTTGCCAGTCGCCTTAGTTGGTAAACTGCACTTGTGTTGCCAATTGCCGTTTGACAATTGCCATAGTGTTCCACTACATATTAAACACTGAACCTTACCTACCCTTGGATTTGTTGTTTATTGAATAGTAAAAACTTAATAGCGATGTAGGGCACGGGTAGCATTTGGCGCCCAACGAATTTTAATAAGTGGACACTTTGAAACTTAGCTGTGTTACAGTGAATATTTACTGTGAAAGTCAATATTTGACTTGTGGACTGCATTTATCAGTAACTTTATGTAATGCAGTAATATTTACATGAATATTGGAATCCAGTGAAATAGACATTAGTCACATATATATGCTAAGTCATTGGTAGAGTCATTCAGTAGTGATTCATCTGTGGACTTGCCTATCTCGAGGTAATTGGTGGATTTAAATCATTACGTTTACCCTTGGAGCGGACGGAGGGGACGTGGAAGTCATCGATCTTGGAAACGCCATCAGGGAAGACGAGGATATTTACGTTTATTGGGAGTTCGGTGGGAGTCGTTTGGGTAGGATGCATTGACTTTTCATCAGGGAAATTGATTGGAGGACAGACTTTGAATGAAGTGTGAAAACAGAATTGACATTCACTTAGTGTTTGTGTGGACTAAGTATTCTAGTGGCCAAGAGTCAAGATATACCTATGCATATATAACATATTCGTGAGTACTATGAATTTGTCAATATACTCATAAATTGCAGTTTTACACTGGTTATTTATTTTTTCATAAGTACACAGTAACAGTACTGTTTCTATACCAAATTTATTTGTTATACCAGTCTGTCAATAAAAACAAACTGCAGTTTCTGATATATTCTAGTGTGATATTGTAAGAAATGTAAGAAAGGAAATCACATTGCATGCATAATTAATTTCCTTAGCATTAACTGGTGAAGGTGCTTTATTAATACCCCAAAATACTGGCAAGCATCTTATTTCTTAGTCTTTACAGTATGCTGCTATATTGAATCAGTTCAAAAGATATTAATTGACCCAATTTTGATACATATTTGTTGACATTTCAGTCAAGACTTTTGTTTACATTTAAGGGTTGGCAAATTGATAAGAAACTTTTCATAATCCTACAAAATTTTCATTAGATCATTATTTATATTTCAAGTTAAATTACATTTGATAAGATTTTTCAGTAAGTTTTGAGTATTTATTACATTGAATACATAGAGAAATTTTGTATTGCCATTGAATCAGCTGTTTCATTCATAGATAACCTCATTTTGAAATTGCTTTTGGTATTCCAATTCCTATTGGATAAATTGAATTTAACCTTTGTAAGGTCATTACCATTCATTGGGAATCTCATCTCCTATTGGCCAATTGACTTTTTTGCTGTGTGATGTCATAGGCACTTGCTACTTATGGATTGGTTGAAGACTGACAGTTGAACTTCGACATAGTGACGTTGCTTGTACAGGTAATCAGGTCAATACAACTGTAGTATTTTGTAGTAAACACAACAATGTAGTGATAGACTTATTCTTTGGGAATAATTTGTGCAGCTTGTTATTTAAACAGGTATATATTGCAACATGCAATAAATTATAAAACCTATGTAGTCCTATAATCCCCATACAACCATAAAAAGTTAAAATACCTATATTAAAATACCTGCAGTGAAATTGCCATTGTTGTTATAAGATTTTCTCTTTTGACTTTAGCCATCAGTTTCTTTTGAGAAATTGAATAAAAAAGTAATAAAAAAATAAATAAAAGCAATTATTTTTTTAATTGTGGAGGGGAGGAAATAGTTAATACGTACTGGTATATGTTAAAAATTTCTGATCTGGTGATTAAAAAAAAATGTGAATGTTTACTGGAACATTTTGTGGTGATGTGATACATGACAACAACAACCTTTTAAATTGTAAATGCTATATTGACTTATCTCACATCGGTGCAACAGTGAATTAACTTATGTGCACAGGAAATTGACGGTGCTCATGGACATTAAGTAAATACTTAGCCAAGTGATTGGTGAATTATCTTATTGCTAGAGTGCAATAGTGTACTAAGTGAACTTAATGCTTAGAGCAAGAGTGAATTAACTATTTGGTGAACTTAAATGAAGTAAGTGAATTGATTTGTTGGAAGTTTATTAATTTAATAATCAGACTTTCCGATTATTAATTAAGGTAAGACCTGTGTAATAGGCACTATTAAGAATCCAACATCTGATTATATTTTCATCAACCGCTTCATACCACTGACTTGTATGCAAAATTTTAATGATTTTCACCGTGTAGTTTTTGAGATTTTTAGCTTTTTTTTATTTAAAAAAGTGAGAAAAAACGTGAAAGTATCCAAATTCTTTAATTGGTGACACAATTTTTTGTTATTGATAAATTCAACCTTATTTTTTTTTAAAGTTTATCCAAAATATGTTATATTTTACTAAACCAATTTAAGATATAATATATAAATATAGAATTTATCTTAAAATGACATTTTTTGACCAAATAAATTTTAAAAAATGCATTTTTTATATTTCACGAGACTAAATTAATGAAAATTGTGCAAAATCCTGATTGGTGCAATATACCAAACTTTACCATTTTTTAACTATATACCTTAAACAAAATTTAAACAAAATTTCAGAGAAGTTTACCATCCAGTTTTAGAAATTTTCAAATTGATGACTTGAATAAACACTATTCTGATAGCAAAAACCCCTTTAATCTTGATTATTTTGCTTATTTTAGTTTAAATCATGAGAATTTTATATTCAATGACAGAATTACACATGAAAAAAGACATATGCCAATTATTTCAGCTCTAGGCTTACAAAAAAAAATAGCTTCCAGTGGGATTTGAACCCTGGTCCTCTTGCATGATAGAAATCTACCCTAATTTACTACTATAGTTACCTCCCTTGGATACTCTTCTGGATATAGGTATTCATTACACAGGTCTTACCTTAAAATACATAGTGTTAATCAATTCTGCACTGTACGGAATGTGTACTCAGTGTTGACATTACACTTAGTGGAATAGTTAAGTGATGAATTTAATTATGTGAAATATATTCAGTGCATTAGTGATTTATGTGAAATATATTCAGTGCATTAGTGATTTATGTGAAATATATTCAGTGCATTAGTGATTTATGTGAAATATATTCAGTGCATAAGTGATTTATCTGAATTATTTTCAGTGCTATAGTGAACTATCTGAATAATCATTAGTGCTATAGTGAACTATGTGAACAATCATTAGTGCTTTAGTGAACTAACTGAAATATTTTACATCAACGGAAGGAATTTATTTGAAATCGTGATTGACTTAGTGCTATACTGACTTATGTGTGAAAAATAAGCGCAATAGCATTCTAATTAAC
The DNA here is from genome assembly GCA_038501625.1 of Corbicula japonica. Lineage (NCBI taxonomy): Eukaryota > Metazoa > Mollusca > Bivalvia > Venerida > Cyrenidae > Corbicula > Corbicula japonica. The sequence continues at coordinate 517,914 of JAZAYU010000143.1, forward strand.
AATCTTTCAGTGAAATAGTGTAATCCATTCAGAAATAAGTGATTATTATACATCTATTGGACACCGCTGAGTGTAAAAGATGACTGACAAGAACCCAGAGGAACTTGGAGCCACAGGGGGTACTGAGACAAAACATGAAACAACAGAGAGGGAGAGATATTTGTTAGAGGCTTTAAGCAAAATGGGTTTAGACCCAGAAAGAGAGGATCCTGATGACATTATTCGATTCATTCGAGGAAGACAACGACGAGTTGAGGCTACAGGAGTAAAAGAAGAGGAACCCTTTGTTAAACCATTCTCATTACCTGTTAGCACAGTACCAACTACTCCCAGAACTTCATTGTCATTTATTGAACCAGATGTGCGGCCAAAGACTCCCGTTAACTTTCGTTTTCCGATTTTGTCATATTTCTTTGGAGAGAAAGACAAGGGTGAAGTATCTTGGGAAACTTTTAAGTTTGAAATTGAGGCATTAATGGCTGGCAAGATATTTACAGAAGAAGAAATACTGTTTGGTATAAGGAGAGCTGCTAAGGGAACAGCAGGGGAAATAGTTAGGCATTTAGATCTGGATACCACAGTTGAGGAAGTAATCAGAAAGCTTAACAGTACATACGGAAGCATAGATAACAAGCAAACTATCCTCAGAAAATTTTATGCGTGCACCCAAGGCACAGATAGTGTTAACACATTTGCCTCCAAGTTAGAAGAGATTTATGCACAGGCCATACATTTAGGTGCAATACGAAAGGATGATCGTTTTCTTCAGGAAGCTTTATATCAAGGCCTTAATACAGAATTTAGACACATTGCATTATACAAAAGTGAGACCATTACTGACTATGATTCATTTAAAATGGAATTGAGGAAATTAGAAGCTGACTTGAAGACACCAGAGTCTGAGACAAAATCTAAGACATGTCATGCTGCTCAGTACAGAGATAAGAAGGAAGAGAAAAGTGAGATGGAGCAATTAAAAGATATTGTCATGCAACTTCACAATAAGATTGATCAGCTGCAGAAGGAGAAGAACACAGAGAAACAACAACAACAACAGCAACAACAACAAGGCACATACTATGGTGGACGGCGAGGATTTAGAGGAAGAGGAAGATTCAGAGGGAATAGAGGAGGAAGAGGCCGAGGAGAATACAAGCCAAATAGACCCTTGGCGTCACAGACCTTTCAAGGGCTATGCTTCATATGCAATGAAAAAGGGCATATGGCAAGAGATTGTCCAAAGAAGGATTTAAAAGATTAAGTGCCCTTGTTAAGGGATCAAACATGAGCACTGATCTCAAAGATCCCAAATTAGTTGGAGAAACCAATGAAGCTCAAATTTTGATCAACAATTACCCAGCTACAGCCTTATTGGATACTGGCAGTTGTGTAAGCGTCATTTCACAAAACTTTTATGAAACATATCTTCAAGAAACAACAAATTTACATCCAATTAAAGGAATACTGAACATTGAATGCGCAGATGGCCAGAAATTACCTTATTTAGGATACATTGAGACAGATTTAGTGATCACCAAAGGACTTCCAGATTCAGCACAACAGACATGTTTACTTTTAGTTGCACCTGATACCAATTATTCTTCGAAAACACATGTTATCTTAGGGACAAACATCTTAAAGGAACTTCTTCAAATGTGTAAGGACACTCATGGAAACCAATTCTTACAGAAGGCCAACCTACATATACCATGGTATCTTTGTTTTAGAACAATGGTTGTGCGTGAAAAAGCACTCAACAAAAATAAGAACAGAATAGCAATAGTCAGAAGCGCCATGCCCCATAAGGTTATACTGAAACCTAATGAGACAATTCAGGTAAAAGCATACTTGGATAAAGAGATAGATCACCCTGTCACTACAGCTATCTTACAAGAGACTGAGGATTCATCAATACCGGATTACGTAGATTTGACACCAGGAGTAATAAAATATGAATATGGGAAGAATTTGGATATTTCAGTCACTCTATCCAACTTGAGTACTAATACAGCTGTAATATCACCAAAAGAGATTATATGTGAAATCCAACCAGTAGAAGTAACAGAAGAGGTTTTTAACAGGATAGAAGAAGAGGAATTAGACAGGCAAAGACAAAAGATAGTTGAAGAATTAAACATAGATGAGGATAACCTTTTGGATGATCAACAAAAACAACAATTAAAGAATCTTTTAATCAAACACAAGGATATTTTTTCAATTAATGACATGGATATAGGACAGTGCAACAAAATTAAACATAGGATTGATCTTTTGGATGAAACGCCTTTTAAACAGAGACACAGACGCATTCCACCCAACATGATAGAAGAAGTAAGACAACACCTGGAACAACTTTTGGCATGTGGAATAATAAGACCGTCGAAATCACCATGGGCTTCGAATATAGTACTGGTTAGAAAAAAGAACGGCAAGTTAAGACTCTGTGTATATTACAGGATGCTGAATGAAAGAACAGTTAAGGATTCCTACGCATTACCTCGCATTGAAGAAGTGTTCGATTGTTTACATGGAGACCGATATTTCTCAACCATAGATATGAAATCTGGGTACCACCAAGTGGAGGTGGAAGAAGAACACAAGCCTCGTACATCATTTACTGTAGGGCCCCTTGGTTTCTGGGAATATAACAAAATGCCTTTTGGATTAACGAACAGTCCTGCCACCTACCAACGGCTTATGGAGGAGTGCCTTGGAAATTTAAACATGAACATCTGTGTCATTTATCTTGACGACCTGATCATTTTCAGCAAAAAATTTGAAGAACATCTGCAACGTATTGATGAAGTGTTTACACGGCTCAAAGAATGTAGTTTAAAACTCGCAGCGGACAAATGTTTCTTTTTCAAAACTCGGATTTACTTTCTCGGACACGTAGTCAGTGATGTAAGAGTTGAAACGGATCCATCCAAAATTGATAAAATCAGAAATTGGCCTACACATAAAACACCTGAAGAACTCCATTCATTTCTTTCATTCGCAGGATACTACAGACGCTTCATTAAGGATTTTAGTAAAATTACAAGACCACTATCAGAACTCGTTCCACACCCAACCAGAAAGAAGAAATCAACCAAAGAGACTCCAAAAGAGTGGTGTTGGACAGATAGAGAACAGAAGATCTTTGACCAACTGAAAATCACACTTTCATCGCCACCCATACAAGCTTACCCTGATTTTCAGAGACCATTTGAATTGCATACAGATGCATCATCTCAGGGTCTAGGAGCTGTGCTGTACCAAGAGCAAGAAGACCACAAGAGGGTTATCGCATATGCTAGTCGAGCATTGTCTTAATCTGAAAAAAACTATTCGGCATATAAATTAGAATTTTTGGCTTTGAAGTGGGCAGTTACAGAGAAATTTTCAGAATATTTGGCTTCGAATCATTTTGTGGTACTTACAGACAATAATCCACTGACATATGTGTTAACTTCAGCTAAGCTAGACGCAACAGGGCAGCGATGGGCAGCAGCTTTGGGGCAGTATGATTTTGACATATACTATCGTGCAGGAATTAAGAACACAGATGCTGATGCTATGAGTCGATACCCCCATACTGAAGAAGCTGACACAATCAAAGTTGAGGATCAGATAGTGAAAGCCGTCTGTAGCTCAATGACACCATCATACTGGGAGACATTACCAACAATGAATATCAACATAATTGAGGCAACTGAAAATCCAGGACAACCTATGGCACAATTAGAAATGAGAGAAATTAGAAAAAGACAAAGAGAAGATCCAATTATAGAACAATGGAGAAAAGCAGTAACTGACCAAAAGATATTAGACAAGAATCTCACCAAAGAAGACCTTATAATGAAAAGAAACTTCAATTATTTGAAAATCAAAAGAGGAATTTTATTTAGAGAAGTTGAAGAAAATGACAGAACATTGGAACAATTAGTGATTCCAGATCACTACAAGGAAGATATCCTGAAGGGCCTTCACAGTGATATAGGTCACCCAGGGAAAGAGAGAACTCTGAGACTTGTCAGAGACAGATTCTTTTGGCCTGGAATGGCAAAAGACATAGAGCAGTGGATAGCTTCTTGTGACAGATGTTTAAGAAGAAAGACAAATACAGGAGCAAGAGCACCACTGGTCAATGTTCATACCACCTACCCCCTAGAGCTTGTATGTTTTGATTTTTTATCACTGGAAACATCAAAGGGAGGATTTGGTAATGTTCTAGTGATCACAGATCACTTCACCAAGTTTGCCATGGCCATACCGACAAAGAATCAGACTGCGAAGACGACAGCTGAAACATTCTATAATCATTTTATAGTGCATTACGGCATACCTACGCGTCTGCATTCGGATCAAGGGACTAATTTCGAATCCGAAATCATCAAAGAACTTTGTCACATCACTGGCATGAAGAAGTCTCATACTTCAGTGTACCATCCACAAGGAAACGCAGGTCCAGAGAGGTTTAACCGCACTTTGTTGGATATGTTAGGAACACTTGAGAACTCACAGAAGTCAGACTGGAAGAAGTATATCAACTCCCTGGTATATGCCTACAACTGTACGCCTCATGAGACAACTGGAATTTCCCCATATGAGTTAATGTTTGGAAGAAATCCCAAACTGCCCATTGATACATTGTTCCAAGAAGCCAGAGAGCCTGACACTAGCTCTAGAAACACACAAGTATATTAAAGACTTAAAGGAAAGGCTAGAAAAGACAAAACAGATTGTAGAACAACACATGAGCAAAGCCAAATCCAAACAAAAGAAACATTATGATAAGAAAGTCAGAGGAGCAAAGATTGAGGTTGGAGACAAGGTATTGGTGAAAATTCTAGCACATGGTGAAGGAAAACATAAGCTAGCAGACAGATTTGAAGAATAGGTCTACAAAGTAATTGATCAACCTAGAAAAGACATACCTGTATACAAGGTTAGATCAACAGATGGCACCGAGAAGACATTACACCGCAATCATTTACATCCAGTCAACTACCTGGATTATAATGAAGAAATAGCTGGAGATGAAGAAGTAGTAGAAGGAAAGGAACTGAATAAAGGAGCAAAGAAGAAAACAGAGGAAAGGAAAGATGCATCAAACCAGGAAAGTGACGTCACTGACGATGATTCTGATGATGATGTTGGATATCTTATTCCAGAGATAAGGTTAAGTGGGGACGCCCATAGATCTAACTTCATGCACTCAGAAAGGGAAAATAGAGAAGAAAAGGAGAAAGTAGATGAAGTAGGAACAGAGGGATCTGTTAAAGAGTCAGATACTAAAGCAGTACCTGAAAGTAAAAGCACTGAGGAAAACTCAGGAGAAGATAAAGATCAGACAACACTGAAGGAGGTGCCAGATGTCCAAGAAAAGACAGATGTAGAACTGGAAGAGCAACAAGAGGATCAACTTGCAGGAGTTGAGCTTGAGAGGGTCAATTACACAGAAACAGAGACAGAAGCGACAATAGAACCTGACCAAGAAGAGACACGTAGAAAAGAAGTCAGAGATTTGCCAAAGAGACAAAGGAAGTTGCCAGACCCACCGAGAAGATCGGGAAGAGAAAGAAAGATGCCATCCAGATATGGTGAATACCAGTTATATGGTATGGTTAATACAACACCATATGATGCCAGATTTAGAGCGCTGGAGAACCTTATAACCTCAGGTGCATTACACCATATGGATGTTGACTCAGCAAGGAGAATTGTGACAGCACTTATGTCAAATTAGTATTTGATTTTAAATCAAACTGACTAAACATGACAATTTTAAATTTTATTAAAATTAAAAAAAAAATACACCACAACATCCCTATAATCCCTATAGAATATGGAAGCAAAGATGCTTTTATTTGGAGAGGGGGAGAAAAGGTTGTAGATATAGAAGCACTAACAGAAGTTAGTGACTGTAGTTGTAGTATATTGTAGTCTGTAAGTCTAGACTAGCTATTGTTTAGAGTATCTATGGTAGTCATAGGTAGAATATTGACGACATGACAATGACGGGACGTCATTTTAGAGAGAGGGGAAATATGTACCCCAGTTGAGATTTTATTCATTTAAGAGAGATAATTCAGTTTGTATTAAGTTTTACCATTTTTGAAGTTATCTCCCTTTCATTACCATTGTAATTAGTCAAGCGTTTAATTTCCCTCCAAAGTAAGGGTCATGTGAGGTTAATTTTTGTCAGAACGTTTTGGTCAGCCATTGTGTAATGTTGCACATTGGGCATTTTTGTACTTTGTAATAAAATCAGCAAATTAGGAAACTGGATAATTCATGGTTAGTTACTTTTTATTGTTTTAATGATGCAATTGCTAACCTTTATTGTAATTGTTTTATAAAGTACAGTTTTGGAGAGTTTTATTAGATTATTTGGAGTTTCTTTCTTGAGTGTTGGAATTCAAGATGGCAGCATATTTTCTATACTGCAGTTATTATTATTAATAATCACTGTCTTCTATTGTGCACTGATTTGTAACTTTCAGTAACCCCGAGTAACCAGCTAACAGGCACAGAGAGTAGAGAGTAGATGAGAGAGAAGAGTGGGAGGAAAAGTCCAATCCACAATTGGTATGTAACTTGGTATATTGTTATCTGTACTTTATCATATGTTATTGTTTCCATTGTTTTAACTGGTATTATGTTAATGGCCACTAGGTACTGTTAAAAAGGCATACAGATCTTTTAGTAAACAATATGACATTAATATAATCAGTGATCAAGTACCATTATTTACTATTATTATTATATGTTATAATATATACATAATACCATTGTACTTAAGGTTCTTTAACATTTCTGTATTTTCAGGGCTTGTTACATTAGTTGCCAGTCGCCTTAGTTGGTAAACTGAACTTGTGTTGCCAATTGCCGTTTGACAATTGCCATAGTGTTCCACTACATATTAAACACTGAACCTTACCTACCCTTGGATTTGTTGTTTATTGAATAGTAAAAACTCAATAGCGGTGTAGGGCACGGGTAACACCTTTTACATAAATACTTTCAGAGAGTGGAAAACCTCTCCTGACTGAGTTATTTAAAATATTGTTTTGGCCTTGAAATAAGTTCAAAGGGACTGACTCTTGGCCGGAGGAGGCAGTCCTCGTTAGTTTAAATCTTTGTTTTCTGTGACCTTTGTATGTACTTGACCTTGACCTTGTATTTGACCTTGAATATGTGATTGACCTTGAGTCTGGACTTGACTTTGACCTTGGTCATGTCTCAATTTAGGACAGTTTCTTTTCATGTGAGATGGGTCTCCGCTGTTGAAACAAGCTCTTTGTTGTTTATTATGTTTGTAATTGTTGTTGGAGAATGTGTTGGATGTTTGATTGTTATTCTTATTTGTTATAGCTTGTAGTTCAGACCTTACTATCTCGCGCAATTTTTCTAAATCAAAAGATTCTTTGTTTTCAGATGTGCTTGGTGTGTGTGTGCTATCTTTTTGTATTTCTCTGGATTTCTGTTTTCCAGGTACAATTCTTGCAATATCATTTTCGTCATTTTCTGAGTCTTGTTCATATGTACATCTAGTTTCGTCATCCTGAAATGTACGGCTTTTTTGTTTTGTTTCTTGGAAGCACACGGTGTGGTAAACAGCTTCGTCTATGTTTGTTGGCTCCTTGATGAACTCGACATGAAACCGTGCTTTGTCATCAAGTAGACCATCTAGAAATCTGCGCAATAGATCTTCTTGTCATGTCTGTTCATCCCTTTTCACATGGGCTTTATCATAAAGTTTCTTTAATTCAGCAGCGTATTCTTCAACTTTCTCACCATACTGCTGGTTTCTGTGGCTAAACTTTACCCAAAAGGTTTTAGAGGTTTCAACAATTCTAAATCTGCTGGTAAGCTCTTTGCATAAGGTTTTGTAATTTGATCTTGCTTCATGTGTCAGCTGACCATACACAAATTCACCAGCTGTACCCTGTAATCTTGGTAATAACTCATCCAATTTCTCTTCAGAAGTCCACTGTTGTCTGTTGGCGACTTCTTCAAATCTGTTGAACCAGATCTTCCAGGGTTCTTTACCTGTGAATGGGGGCAATTTTGGGCTATTTCTGTTTCTTCTTACAGATTGTCTGGACAGGAATGTGCTATCAGAGTCATTGTCACTGTCACTGGAGTCATTAAATCTGTTTCTGAGTGACTGGTTATTAGAAGGATGTGTGGTGTTGTTGTTGTGGGTCTGTGGTCTTTGTATTGATTTATTTGTGGTGTGGTTGTTTAGGTTAAAAATTGCATTTTTGAGTTCATTGGTGACTGTGTATAGTGAGCTTTCTGAGTTTGCAACTTTGTGTTCAATATTTTGTATGGCTGTGTTCATTTCTTTATTTGGTTGCTCGACATATTGATCTCTATGCATATGACTATCTCCCATGCTCATATTCAAGCTTGATCTACTCTGTGTTGGGTTGTTTGCTTCCCTGAAATCTCTTGATGCTGCATGTTCAAAGCTCCTCTGTCTAGAAGGTGTTGTACCGTTGTATCTGTTTTCAATTTCTATTTCACTTTCATGTTGGTTTTCATTTAAACTTTCCATGAGTGCTTGATGTCTTGTAAGAACCATTTCTCTGTCCATTATTTGTCAAGCAGAAATTTCAAGTGCTTGAGAAGGGGGTGGGGGTTGAGAACAGACTATTTATTTAAGTGTACTTTTACTTAAAAAAAATGAAAATATTTTGATGAGAACTCTACAACAATAATGCCTGACCAAGCAAATATCTTTGTTAAATAATAAAATTTATAGGTTAATAGTTTTTAAGCTGCCACCAAAAATGGTGTCACGACCATGGATTTGTAAACATGTTGGAGGCAGGTCAAAAACACCATTTGGAACTAATAAAACTTAATGAGAACAACACATATAGACCTTTTAAATATGTTCAGTTTAATGCTTCTATTTTTATTTTTTTTCTTATCTTCTAATTCTCAATTCATAAAATTAATCATCATTTATTTTCATACAAGTCAGTTTACTTATGTGTTTAGAATGAAAAAGTTGATAAATATCAATTTAGAATAAACCCCAAAAAGTTTACTTTATTAATGTTATTCCCGAGTCTGTTCTGCCAAAACACGCCAAAACCTGGCTTTTATAGTACAAAAAATCCCGATTCCGCAAGAATTCTGCCACTGGCGGAAAAGTGTCGGAATCCCGCAACAGACGACGGAAAGCTGAAAATACCGGCAGAATTCCTGCAGAATCCCGCTATAAAAACCCTTAAAATAAATAAAAGTTTATCAACTTTTACCTTAAATCAACAAATAATCATGTTTTACAACAAATATCCATAATAAGACATATATACCTATAATAAGACATGAAATAGACCCTGCGTTTTCTCTGGCTTGGCCTTTGACAGTTTTGACAGACGATCTGTTTACAAACAAACGCTTTATCAATATTGATGACGTAGTACACAAAATCCTCATTTCCCAGGCTCCTACTGCCAGTCAGCATGGACGATTAAATTTCCAATAATTTGTACAAATATGCAAGTTGATAAGTGGAAGTTGAGGATCTGTAGGTAGCGTGTTAGGTTTACTACATCAAGGACATCAGTATGCAATAAAGGTAAACTTCTCGATACCTATTTACAACTTAAACACCAAGGATTAAAATCATGTAAACAATACCCCACCCATGTTATATTTCGCGGTAAATTTAACAATGACCTGAATCTGTTAAATCAATATGAGATACACGATAAAGCCTAGAACAATAGGACCTTTAAAACCCTAAGTCTCACATTATACCCATACAAGATATAGTATGAATGTTGGACTTTGCTAAGATAGGATAAGATTATACACGCGATGTGACCAACGATAAGAATGGCCATTTTCATAGACACTGTTGTTATTTTTATGGAATTAAACTTCCGTATCATAACTTAATACTCTACATCATTGATTGAATGCAAAAGAAAACCTAATGCCATAACATTTGTATTTGTATTATTCTCTATTACATGTACACGGAACTGATAATGTTAAATCACAGCGATTTAATGCTGTTCGTACAACTGATAAAGAACATTAACTTTAAGTTGTAAATTATTATGTACTAATTAAGAATACCTTAAAGTTTGTAAATCGGAAGTTGATTTTTATATATTTTATATAACTAAAGCTTTTAATTTAAATCAGAGAATAAGATTTTAAAAAAGTGAAATATGCATATCAGGAATGGACACATCCAGCAGACACAGACTCCCTACACAGCCAAAACGTAGAAAGGAGAAGAGAGCACAGTATTAAAATAATCGTTTCAATATAAACGCCACAAACAATTAACGAAAGTGAGAACCCGAAGGGTTAACGCCATAGAACGGTCAGTGGCAAACAATGTGCGACTGGGGGTTTAAACCAGGTTCTATGTTGCACCAACCTCACACTTGCCCCTACAGGTTCTCATATCACAAAACAAGTGGTATTGGTGAAATAACTCCAACCCATCAACCAGCTTAACAATGATGCAAGCAAAAGCGCACAAACATATAAAACATAAGAATGCATATAGATAGCATTGAAAAGCCAAATGGGCGGTAACTTGATGATCTTACCGAGACCAGAGCACCTGGAGTCAAGAGTATAATTTAAAATCAGGGAAATCCAGACTCATCGTGTGCGTATCAATAAATAATTGGTTGTTATAAAACTGCTACAAATTAATATACATTGTATTGGTCAAACGACTTGAAAGTATGCTGTGAAACTGTCAATTTTTGTTCATCACTGAACGATTTTGAAGTGGATAAAATTAATAGATCACTATTTTTGTTGCACCCAAATAAAAAAAAATGGAGACACCTGTTTAATTAAAAAAGATAGTGTCTCTCTAGCTGGGAGCGAACCCTTACCGTCACGGCGACAGCGCCTAGCCCTGCAGTTCCTGCGACGCAACCGACTGAGCTAACCGGGACAACTATTAAGGCTTTTTTTTATCAAACTCGCAATCAGAAACAGTAGACGAGTAATAAGACATGATTGTTGTTCTAATTTCAGTTGAAAAACGAATTTTCCTGGACCTTTTGGGTTGTGACGACCGGTGCTCAAGTGGCGGCGGATGCTATGGCGAGGCTTGGACTCGATGTGCAGGAGCCTGTTACTGCATTGGCGTAAGTACAAAATTTAAACAATTTGTCATACTATAATTTAACGTCTTAGAAATGTTTTGGTTTCGAGACGAAATGCATTTAATAACCCAAAGTTTTCATTAGTCAGTCGTTGCATAATATTTGTTAGTTTTATAACATTTCTTTGCAGTAAAAAAAGTTATACAAGGTAATAAAAAAGTGAAAGGTCAGGAATTGCAACATACAGAAAAAAGCCTGTGCAGTCAAAATATATAAATTAAAGGAGAGTATGAGTTTATAAAAAGATCGATTTCAAATAAGACACCACAAACAATTAACGAAAAAATAGAACATTTGGGATAAGTGCCTTAGAACTGTCAATGTCAACACAATTTTCCACTTATAGGGTGCACCAACCTCATACTTCCGCCAACAGGTTAAAATATTTCTGATCTCTTGAAATCGAGTAATAAATGTCTGTTTAATGTTTAAGTACATGTATTTGACGTTAAACTTTCCTGATATTTTAATATTTTGATTAAGTTCTATGGTTAATGAAATATGTTTTTACTTTTACTCTAGACTTATCATGTAAATTAAATATTGTCCTTTTTATTTTCAGTACGGTCTGGAATACCGCTGTACGAACTGTGACTTATAATTAACTGAATTTGATGCTGGTAATTAATAATAAAGCATAATGCAAAAATACGAACTTAGTGTTGCTATTTACCTCACAAAACGTTTCACGCTTAACAGTAAACATTTCTTATTCGTTTTTTCCTTTTAACTTGTATTTGTGTTTAACTCATTTCGTTGCTTGGGTAATACACCTATCCAAATTTAAGATTAGAAATCAAAGTTCACGATTGTACTGTCTCATTGTATCATTATTATTTATATGTAATATATAAATCTTCAACAAAATTAACTTTAATGGTACATACCAATTCGCTTGACCATGCTTTTAGCTTCGTATGTGTAATATGATTGCGTGTCTTTGAATGTCCAAATTAGTTATAAAATGGGTTCCGATAGCATTAACAAGTTAGAATTAGGTATTCTTGCATACCAGATCAGGTCATCCGGTGTTATTACCCGTGTAGGAAATTTCGATCCTACACCCCCATGTAGAATGATTCACCTGAGTGACGTCACGTCTTCAAGTATCTGACGTAATGTATTCAAGTTAATGACGTAATTTATAAAAAGGTTTGCGTTAATGTCAATATTTCAGCATAAGGTAAATAAATTAGTTTTTGTACACACACAAAAATGTTATAAATAATAAAAGGTATTCAAGAAAAAGTATCTTGCATGAGACATTCGGTAAAGATAGAAAAATCTGTCACCTCGGGTAAACTGTTTTGGCGGGAACTCGGCAGAGCCTCGTTCCCGAAAAACAGTTAACCCTCGGTGACAGATTTTTCCATCTTCACCTCACACTCATGCATAATACTTATAGTGTTTCTTAGTTTCTACTAATTGTATAACAAAGTTTTTAATTATGGAAGAATTTCAGACAAGATTAATTAATAGGTACATGTAGTCGTATGAATCCACTTAAAATAAATACTACATTGTATATATTTTAATTAATGAAATGATAGATCTACTTCTACTTTTTTGTAAATTAAAGTGAAATATTATATCAGATATTGCCAACTTCAGAAGACATATCCTCCCCACACAGCAAATAAGAAAAGAGGAGGATAGAGCATGGTTTATAAAATGACCAATTTCAAAACAGGAACCACAAACAATTAAAAACGATGAAAACCCGAGGGGTTACCGCCTTGGAACGGTCGTGGCAAAATAAATTTTAATTGATATAATTATAAATGATACTTTTACTCTTAATTATAAATGATACTTTTACTCAAATCACGAAAACACAGAATAACTAGTTAATCAGATTTATTATATATTTTATATACAATTTCATCAAAACAATTGCTGATACGTGTATTCATTCAAAGTGATGAGTTTAAAAAGAAAATAAAAGGTTTTAAGCTAATAAGGACATATTTGGAGTTGGTTTTAAATAACAAACTGAGTTGAAATTATACATGTTTGAACATGTTTCATCTAATTATTAAAAATATACATTAAAGTTTGCTTTTAAAACTTATAAATAATAGGTATTTTTATACTTTTTAATACTTTTATTCTGAGCCACTGTTATTTCTTCTTGTGATTTCCAAGAAATTTTAATTAATTAGACGGTTTCTGCAAAATATAAATATGAACACTTGTTTTATTTTTGGGTCGGCCATAGGCCGGGCCAGTTCTACCAGTTTTCGACAATCGTTTTTGAATTACTATGAACCTAACAATTGAATTTTGCATGCATATACTGTGGTAACTCATGCTCTATTTCAATGTAGTTACAAAAGGCTTGCCTGCTACCCTAAGTTAAATCCTGCCGACTTGACGAAATAGTACTTAGGATCGCAAGCTGGTCGCTGATATACAGTGGTAAATTAGTTGTAAGGCCTTGCAAAAATGATAAAAGTAATGTAATAAAATATGAAAATTATAATAACTAGAAGAAAGGAAACCCGTGGAACGTCACATAAGGTATTGCGTCATAAACGCGCATGAATACAGACGCGAGAAAAAAAGTTCCATTGTTCCTGATCGCCATTTTGGCAAGACGACGTTAAAGACACGAGTGACCCAAAATCATCGTTTATCAAGAGAGAAGTAGGTATTCATCAAAGTTTTTTGTGTTTTTATGTTTTTATAACGCTCCGCTTACACATTACGGTATTTTTTAAGGAAGCATTACTCTTTATTGTGTTTTCACAAAGGAAATAGGTGGTTGATTTGTTTGTTTACGTTTGCAATGCAGTGAATTAGCCCGTGATTGTTTATGAATCTGCATTTATTTGTGTATATATGGTTTGCTTTGCCATTAGCTTGTACATTACATAATATTTTCCATGCGTATATAAGAAATGGACGTCTGACAGGTTAGCTGTTCGTCGTCTTCATTGTAGTAAAGATATGGGTATTTTTTTTGTTGAAGGTTAGTCGTTTTAACAATACCTGACCAGGTTCACGTACGTTTGGCTTGCATCCCCATTTTGTTTCTCGATGTCGTTTATGGTTTGTAATTGCTCAAGTAGTTTAGCTTTTTAATAGTCTGTACGCTGTTCAACTGCAGCCTGAAGGTGGTGCAATTATAAAGGCAAAAAAATCTGGGTATTTTCATTTCAATTATAAATAGAATTTTTTCATGTGGAAAATGGAGGCTGATTTGGTGGTTTACGAATGGTATCGTAACAAACTTATTGTAAAACTTGAAGTTTTAGATTCGAAAGACTATACCACAGTTAACGTGATTCAGACTCTTTGGGTTTTATTAAACGTTAGGCCTACGTCACTTAGAATTAATGCAGTCTCCAAAATGAAAGTAGAAGTAGTAGTCTCACAATAGACCGTTGTAAACATAACGAGTAGGACTAAGCAAACCTTTGTTAAATTAGCCTATTAATGACTCTAATCATTGTGACTATTTATTGTGGAACCTTGTAGAGATGTAAGTAATCAAATTTTTTCAACTTTTTGCATTGAAAGTAGTCGGATTTTGTATGAATTATGAATTACTTGTTTAAATATTGTGAAAGAATTTTATTCCAATAATTGAATGCTTTAAAACATAAACTTTATAAAGCATCTTATTCACAATGATTTATTTTAAACACATTTAGATCTATTGAAAAATGTGTTTAAAGTATACTAAGATAAAAAAAACATACAATCATGAATTGATTTACAGATATATTGTTAATGAATGCATTTGGTCACAGAAACCTGAATTTCTATCAGAAAATATCCAGATCTGAAATGAATGACATTTTCCCATAACATAACCCATTCATTTTCAGCATTTGGCATTGAAATACCTCACCGTCAAGTTATTCTCAGATTCAGCCGAGCAGACTGTGTTTTCATCCGGTTACTATTCAACTCAGAGTCAGAACATACAAAGCTACCATCCAGCATTTTAGCCACCACGATCAGATTTCGTATTGCACAAACTATACATAATTTAAAAAGAATCTCACATTTTAAATTTAAACAATGATCTTCATGCATTCAATTCAATGGTACCCCAAATATTTAAAAAATCGACCCGGACCAAAGTGCAAAACTGTACCATGCCCAATCGGTATTGAATTAAAAAAATAAACAAAACTACTTCTCACATTTATGTTTATTTAATTCTATGACTTTTATTCAGACTTGAATTCTGATCAGCAATGTAAAATAAATTACCTGTATTTATTTGGAAAGGAACCCCCCTTTGTGATTTTTTACTTTTTAGTGACAACCCAATTTGTGCAGTTTATATTAGCAGTCAACACGTTTTTGGCTTTTTGCAGTCCGATACTTTTTGGTTGAAGTGACATTCCTGGATCCATATTTTATTTTTCTCAATGAAAGTTTTACTATTTAATACAAAGTATCACAATGATAAGATTTTGTCAAATTTATTGGTATAAACAGTGTATTCTGGAGCAAATAAAACGTCATACTATTCAGTCTATCACATGATTTTTTCCAATGATGCATAATAAAGAAACTGTGCATGTAAGGAAACACATTATAACTTCTCTGGCAGTGATCCAACAATATGGATATTTAATCGAGTTAATCAATATAACTTTATGGAATATTCTTAAATGGCTATTGGAACAGGCATATTAACTACAAAACAAATGACAGCACATTTTTTCACAGCAACTAGCAAGTTAAACATTGTGCATGCTTGTTGATGTCTCAAGGAAAAACATTTTGCACAGTCCAAAAGATTGTGTGTGACTTTTTGTAGACACACCTCAGACTGAATGAATTCCAATGCAGAATAGAAAAAATCTGAAGAATGACCATTATAGCAAAGTACAAAATGAGAGTAAATTAATATTGTTATGATCACTCACTTAAAAAATAAAATCAGTTATTATAAAGAATATTTGTAATTTGAGCAAAGATCATAATAAATGTTATAATTTTGTGTTTTTAAATATGTATTTCAGTGATATAATCAAATGAAAGAAATGTGACATCTCGGGTTCCAAAAGCATGAATTGGAAGAGGAGAGGAAGAAGGCTAATGGTATAATAAATTTTATAAATTTACTATTAACAGGGCTCTCGCAAGACTTGCAAATCAGGGAGAAGTTTTGTCATAATTTACTAAATTATGGTGAATTTTGCAGTCAACAGCATTCTTTCTCTATATATTAAATACAAAATGCATTCTCCCAAAGCTCAACACAGAGAGAATTTCTAGTCACTTTAGATGAGACCACTTCCTTCAAGTCTCTCTCTTATGAGAGCCCTGTATTAATAAACAGTACATGCATTGCATAATTTGCCCTTTTTTACATGACTGCAGTGTAGCACAATCTCGAGGCATGTCATCACCTGACCTGAACATGCCATATTCCTGGCAGACAGTACATTGTACACCACATTAAAACTTAACTGTTTTATAATTGCCCAGCAATTCTCATGTTGGCCCAGAACACCTGTATTGGCCCAGTTTCGTCTTCATATGATTTTGATGTTTTTATTCTGTTAATTAATAAAATCAGTCAAGTGTATTCACTGTTTCACATTGACCATGTTATTGGGCCTTGGGCTGTCATATTTACCCCTCGGCCCTCTGCCTCAGGCATATATGACTACCATTGGCCCAATTACAAGGCCAACATGAATTAACTTGATTAATAACATTAATTATATGTGCCACCTTGCACAAACATGATAGGTTCTTGTAGTTGCTCATTCGTTTATTAAGTAGGGCTATCTCATATGAATGTGTCTCAAAAATCCAATGCTGTTTCCATTTTCACAGTTAGTAACTTGACCCTTTCAGGGCTGGATTAATTTTGTTTTTTGTAACTAGTCCAGTACTAGCTGCGTACACATTTCAGCTTGTCCCACTTTTGCCCAAATAAGCAAATTATTCGGAATCTGATTGATCAGTATTTACAGTAAAGAAAAAAACAACAGGAAATTCAAAAGGAAGTGTTGCATGGGGGCTTGATAATGTTAAAACAGATCTCAAAACATGTTATTTTGTAATAAACTTATTGCTGTTGTAATATGATATGCACATGGTGCTAAAAGAGAATGGCGCTTATCAAATTTAAGTTTAAACTAGTCTGCACTAAAAAATTGAGCTAGCCAGATATTTTGAGATTGTCCGGTACAATTTTCAGCTTCTCCATGGCGTCGTGCTAGTGGGTTTGTCCAGCCCTGCCTTTACTCCATTTACACGCCATTTTACCACATGGGCAACCATTGTTAACCCAGATCAGATAGAGATAACACAGGTGTAGTTCCAGATCAGCTTGCACATCAGACATTTATTTGGTCTGATCTGTATCTACTCTGTTCATTTGATAGATTTAAAGCTCCTTGTAACTGGAAGCAGATGTGTCAGCACCTAGATCTACATTACTTATTCATGTTTGAAAAGGTGTATCCTTCGAGTAAAATAAAGTATCAAAATGCAGGTGTTATTGCAATAATTAACCCCTCACTACATATATACACATTTTCATGCCTGTGCAACCAATGTAGAGATCCAGATCAGATGGCAGATCTGATCTGGATCTGCACTGGTCACATTGTGGTCACAAATAACCTATTGAATAAAAAAAGCTAACAGTTTAGATCCTAATCAGGCAGTATGGTTGATCTAGATCTTTACTGATCACCCATGCCATAAAGGCATATACATGGAGGAAAAGGTTAAATGGGATAGATTGAGCCTATTGGAATTGAATATGGCATAATAATGACAACAGTGTCTGTTAACCTGCAACAGCAAATTATGTACATCTTCATAAGCATCAAAAAGTGCAGTGAAATTTGTTATGATTTAAAATACAACATTTATTTTCAACCATGTGTATGAAAAATCATCCGTCAAGTGAAAGCTGGACAGAAAGTTCTGCAGATTTGGTAGAAAACTATGGAGCAGAATATGAATGTTACTGTAGGAAAGGTTTGCATTTTTTATTTTCATGTATGATAGAGAGACACTAAATCTATCTGTATATGTTGGTATTTGTATTTTTATATCTTGTAACAAGAAAACATAAATTTGTGTTGTGTGAAAATTAATCATCCTATATGAAAGTTAATGTGTTGTTTTTTACCCTTTCTTCCATGAACACATGACCTGAGTGACTAGTGTATATCCAGAGCAGCAGGCATATCTGTGCAGTCTTAACAGGATCTACATGGTTCAAAATAAGATTCCGGAGGCTGTTTCTTACAAATATGCCAACAGTGTAGATTCCAATCAGATCCAGATCAGACACCAAATTTGTTCTTGCTGATCTATTGTTTTCCAGGACTGGTGTCTACAAGCTGCTGAATGTCTAGCATAAATTTTGTGTCGCCCTTTCGAAAAAAAGTTAAACATAGGATCACTTTGTCTGTCCGTCATCTGTCCGTCCGTCATGAAAACTTAATGTTGGTTATAATTTTGTCATTTCTTATTTTTTCTTTATGAAATTTTCAAATTATATTGATTGTGACAACATGCTTGAGCTGATCTAAAGTTTTAGGTCAAGGTCACGGTCACATTTGTTAATCCTTTTCTAAATATTTCTACATCAAACTTTCAAATTTTATTGCTCATGACAACACACTCATCATGACTCCAAGTTCTTTATGGCAAATTGGGGGTTATTCCCCTTATTTATCTTACATTTTTAACGTTGAATAGCTCCTATGGTGACACAAGTGAACACCCATCTAGTGTTACCTTTTCCTTGATTCAGGCAATTAATAACCAAAATAACCCCTAAATTAAAGGGAAACAGACACTTCAGCAAAAATCATTGGAGTAAGAAGGAGGTTTTTTTATTTTTTTTTTACTTTTCAAACATCAAATTGTCATTTCCTGGGTCAAATGGAACCCCTGGTTGTCTATATGATAAAAGGTGTCTCCAAGGAGTGAAGGTTCGTCATAAGAAATGAGAAAACTACTTTTCTATTAGGAAAAAAGTGATATAATATGCATATCGGGAATTGCAACATTCAGAAGACACAGCCTCCCCACACATCCGAAGAGAGCAGGTCCAAGAGAGAGCATGGTTAATAAAATGGTCAGTTTCAAAACAGACACCATAAACGATGAAGGAAAATGAGAACCCAAGGGTTACCGTGTCAAGAGTTGGGATTAATGTAGTATTACCAGTGCAGGAATAGCACTATTATTGGACAAAAAACAATTTATTGTCAAATATCTATAATTTTTTAATGTAGAAAAATAAATTCAAAAAAACATAGACCATAAATTATGCTTGAACTTCAATATAAATAGGTTATATTTTGAAATTAATATTTCAGGATAACAGCTTCAGATGGAATGCTGTGAGGAGAGGAGATTGACAATTCTGTCTATGACTGTCTGAGGGAGCACACCCATTTATATTTCCACTGATTCCTGCAATGGAGCATGCTGCTTTTGTAATGGACAAGAATAAAAATATCACAAATATCGCTACAACTCATTGACAAAAAATCAGTTGACAAAAAAAGCATCAGTGTAATTGTGTGTTTGAACATTATTTGCTGAATAATAGAACCATTGAAAAAAAAAAACAAAGTGTCACTTGTAAGTTGTATTATTATTGTGTCGCCTGCGATGTCAGGTAGACACATAAGGATCCTTTTGTCCGGCGAAGTCGTCGTCGTCGGTGATATCGTCCGGTTGTCCCCCAACTTTAATATGAAACATAATGTTGCCAATAACTTTGAAAGTACTTGTCCTATTAACTTAATTAAAAAAAACATATCATCAGCATGAACAACGCCATCTGTGACAACAAGAATGATAACACCTATTTCAGTATTTTTTAGTTATGCCCTTTCAAATGACTTTATTATTGAACTTTAATATGAAACTTAATGTTTCCAATAACTTTGAAAGTACTTGTCTTATTCACTTCATATTTGAATCATATCATCTGCATGAACAACATCTGTGACAACAAGCATGATAACACCTGTTTCAGTATTTTTTTCTTTGTGCCTCTTTCAAAAAACTTTAATATGGAACTTTAATATGAAACTTTATGTTGCCTATAACTTTGGAAGTACTTGTCATATTAACTTAATACTTGGAATATATCATCTGCATGAACAACGCCATCTGTGACAACAAGAATGATAACTCTTATTTCATTACATTTTGAGTTATGCCCCTTTCAAATGACTTATATGAACTTTAATATGAAACTTAATGTTGCCTATAACTTTAAAAGAACTTGTCCTCTTCATTTCATCCTTGAAATATATCATCAGCATGAACAATGCCATCTGTGACACCAAGAATTATAACTCTAGTTTCATTATGTTTTGAGTTATGACCTTTCAAAAAAACTTTTCACATGAAACTTAATGTTGCCTAGTACTTTTTATGTACTTGTCCTTTTCACTTAAAACTTGGAACATATCATCTGCATTAACAACAACATCATTTACAACAACAATCATAACTCCTGTTTGACTATTTTATGAGTTATGTCCCTTGCATATGCAACTTAATCGTGAAACTTAATGTTGCCTATAACATTGATAGTATTTGTCCTATTCACTTCATACTTTGAATATATCATCAGCTGAACAACGTAATCTCTGACAGCAAGAATGATAACTCCAGTTTCAATATTTTTTGAGTTGTGCCCCTTTCAAATAAAACTTTTAACATGAAATTTAATGTTGCTCATAACTTTGAAAGTACTTGTCCTTTTCACTTAAAACTTGGAATATTTCATCTTCAGGAACACCAACATCAGTTACAATAAGGACCATAACTTCTGTTTGAATAGTCTTTTAGTTATGCCCCTTTCAAATGCAACTTAACACAGAACTTAATCATGACTGTTCACTTAATATTCAGAATAAACATCTTCATGAATATCGTCATCACTTACAACAAGAATGATAACACCTGTTCGACTTTTTATGACATGTCCCTTTCACATGAAACGTTATTTTGCCTATATTTTATCTTCATGAACAACAACATTGGATAAAACAAAATAACTCCTGTTTATCTCTTTTTGAGTTATGTCCCTTTCAAACGCAACCTTATGTTGCATATACATTTGAAAGTATTTGTCCTATTAACTTAATACTTGGAATATATCATCTGCATGAACAACGACATTGGTGAAAAAAGAATGAAAACTCCTGTTTGAATATTTTATGGGTTATGCCCCTTTCAAATGCAACTTTTACATGAAACATAATGTTGCCTGTAAAATTGAAAGTACTTGTTCAGTTCACTTCAGTTCACCTTTCAAATGCGTTTTAAGGTGACTCGTGTGTTCTGTGGTGTAGAATTGAAATAAACTTGAATAAAAACATTTTATTATATATGCTTTAACATAGGCTCACATTTCCACTTTTTGCCAGCAGGCGACACATGTGTTCCGCGGGACACAGCATTCTAGTTTTAAATCATGTTACCCAATTGTGTTTGTTGATTTCAAGTTTGAATATTCTAAGATTATGACAAGCTTAGCTACTTTCTCTGTCATTGCTGTCAGAATTTTAGGTGCTGTCTAATGATAATGGGCTTGCAAACAACTGCTCACAGGATTCTTCCAAACTTTACAAAGTATTCACACCATTAAGGTAATATTCCATTTGTCATTGTACTCTCATTTATAAAATTAAAAATTAAAAAAGTCTGCCTAAATGTAAAATGCAAGGACAAAAGAGTAATACCTTTAAAAAAAGTGTAGAGTCTGAGAATTGTGACCAGCTTTGTTTCACTGATGACCATATCATGGCCTATGAAGTATGATATTATCCACTTAATTTTGATTGGTCAATTCGGAGACAGGCAGTGTCTTATTTCATATTATCTTCCACAAGTCCAATCATATTCTTATTATGACTTAAAATATACTGTCGTACCCCCTGGTTCACTTTCCATGTAACCGTGTCTGTAAACTTGATAACAGTATTTGTCTTCACTTGTTAATATGACCTTAAATGTTTTTGGGGTCGAAGATCTATGTCTCAGAGGACATAAAGTAAATTGGTTCCCATTCTTAAGACGAAAGTTTGTTTCTGGTCCAACTTAATCAAACCCGCACTTTGTCAAAAATCCATCACTTTTCAATTATGTTTTGATGGCCGACCCATCAGTACCTCCAGTACTTTGATTTCATCTTGTTTCTATTGAGTTATATGAGTGTTAAGTCTATCTAACCAAAAACAATATAATTCCAGTTATGGGTGACTACACTCTAATAAAACCTGTATCTAAAGTGTATTTTGAATTATGGTCAAGCGACATTTGTCCAAGATGATCATATAACATAAGTTTGTATATAATGGGATTAACCTAAAATCTTCCATAAACCATAAACTAAATTTATTATTTTATTACTGATTATTGCTTCCTGTTTGACAGATGTAGGACACCTGCTTTTGTTCAAATTTATTTTATTTTATTAATTTAAAACGCCTTAAAAACCTAGTATTGGAAATTCTAGGGGGTATTTGTAACATAATCTTGATAATAGGCTTTTATTATGACAGTGTTTTATTTCGGTTGAGCAAATTTAAACAAATTAGAAAGAAGATACTTTTTGATGTTAACCATGTTTGTTATGGTAGGATATAGGTTATTTCTGTTGAATATAATTCGTATCAGTATCAACAAAATGTGAACCGAAGTATTATTTATGTGAAGAACAGAATTCAAATTAATCGTCGTTCATAATAATATTAAATCAAAATTAATCCCCTTGCATTTCAGAATTAAGAATAATCATTTCTTACCTTCTAATATCAAATAAGAATGAAAGGAGGAGTATAAGTACATGTCAAAAAACAATTGTTGTCTTTATTGCAAATTACTGCAAGGTGTATGGCACAAACATCTCCATGTTTTGGGTTTGCAAAATGCCGATTGCTATAAATAATTGTGAGTTTTTGTTTTCAAATTTTGCAAAATTTAAGATAGGAATGTGGATAATTTTAACTTTTGTTTAGTATATTACAAATAAGAATTATTTCAATATTAACAACATTCTATAAATAATATTATGTTTGAAAGCCACACAAATTAAGATATGTGCATATTAGATCGAGAAAAAAATTTCTTTTTGCTTTAAACAATTGAAAAAGCAAGTTTGTAACTTAGTAAAAGTTATTTCCCATTATAACAAAAGTGTGTATCAACTTAGCTCCGGTGATCATGTCTTTGTCAACTCATTTAGTTATATCCTTCAACTGCAAAATACTTTGTTTCGAGATTATTACATGTCTTCCACAATATATTATAAAAAAGACAGATCTGAAATGCATTACAAATGAAATTTTCAATATAACTATTTTGATTAGATAAAAATAAAATAAGTATTGTCTTGTTTTATTCTTTACTAGTTAAATGCATAAGATGAAACATATTTAGTAAACTTTTATTTAAAAATGAATCAATACAAAAAACATAATACAGATAACTTTTATGGCGCCATATAACATTTTCATGCAATTTACAGCGGTTTATGTAAACCAAACGGGTCTTGAACTCATGTATGATATTTGGGGCAAACCGGAAAATTGAACCGCTACAGCCATGGGCAAGTAAATACAAGCGGACTCAGACCAGCTCAGTAACAGGTATATTTCATCTGATAAAGTACAATTATGTTTTGTTGAAAAACTATACTACGCCGATACTATAGTTACATCAATACAATTATTGTCGGACAGTAATACTAAGGGAACAACGAGAAGTGACCTGTGACTATGTTAATAGTATACAGTCTGCGTCTAATATGTAGGGATTACTATAAATTTAATTATACACGATTAAGAACACTTATAATATGTAAATGAGTCTTCCTCTAAAATGGAATTATTCCAATTGATCAGCGATAGGTGTACATGTAAAACCATTCTGTGTAAAAACGAGTATAATGAATAACCCATCTCAATTTTGGGACTCTAGTTAGAACTTGTATGGACAAAAAGCAACATTGTATATGAGACACGTCCTACAAAAGCGTCTTTGGGAAGTTGGCGCATGGAATGACGACATATAATTTAGCAGACGACATTGCTGAATACGCATTTAAAATAATCAAATGCTTTCATCTGAAAGTGTAAGAAAAATCACACAAAAATTGTGAGAAAACATTGATTACTGAAAGTTCTTTCGAAATACGGTAAAAACTTAAATGTCTTAAATTATTAATATCACCAAAGCCACGTGCACCATATGAACATTACAATAAAACAAGTGTTTCACTTGTAAATCATTTGTAAAGAAAACAGTGGCAAAGGGGATGTTATCTATTCAACACGTTCAATCTTATCCAAGATTGCAACACAAATGTCTTCCCAAGTCGGTTGGACAACGTACCGTCTATTTTCTTCACTCAAAAGAATTCGTGCGTTCCTTTAAAAGAGGCTTTGCATGGCTGGCGACATGTTTCGTTCTTCAACACGCCCTTTTATCATCAGCATAACTGGTTTCTTATCAACAACTGCCTAGTCAAATTCACTTTCAAATTGACAAAAGTCACTTCCAAAGTAATTTTCTGACACTACTGCAATGAAAACAGACGATTTCTGTAGGCATCGCATCACTTCATTATGTAAAGGAAATCCCGCTCGGAAACCAAAATCCCCGGTGCACACAAGATTTCTTTCTACGCCTGCAATTAACTGGAGATTAGCATTTAGTGGTTTAAGCACGTTTTCGGATACGATATCAAAATCATTGCTGCTAAACGAAACAAAAACTGCGAATTCGAATTGTCCTTCACCTACATGCAATTTATCAATCACATTTAATCTGTTCATTTTTCTTTTTTTTTGTCTTTTACTGCGTCTATAGATAGGAATCGCTGATATAATTACAATAAGTATAAAGATTGCTGACACACTTGAAGCCGTTATAACAATTGGTAGCCGGCATATATACTGAATTGATGTTATAGCGCGTTCGTCGATCAGTACCAGCATCTCGTTTTCGTTTTTGCAAAACAAATATTGCGGAGTAATCTTCACCGATTTTTTCTTTACCATCCATTCAATAAATTCGTTTGATTTACATGTTGAACATGCTAAAGGATTACAGTTAAAGTCCACAGTTGTTTCTCCTTCACTTACTCTTTGACATGTTTCAATCCCGCAATGAATGTTGTTTAAATGATTAAGAGAAATTTCGTCCAAAGTATGAAAGTCGTTTTGGCTTACATTTAAGACTCTTAAATTCTTTATGTTTCTTAAGGAAAAGTAAATTTGTTCAAGTCTGTTTTTAGAAAGATCAATGATCTCAAGTTTAGAATTTTCAGCGAACAAATCGTTTGGAACAAATCGTATTTTGTTGTCGGACAAGTTGATTAAACGAAGATGAGCATGGTTTGCAAACAGCCGTAAAGAAATATCAACTAGGTTCGAAAACATTTTACCTAATTCGTTTTCAGAGAGATTAACAATTTCTAAATTTGGTGCAACGGCCAACATTGACGGTGCAACATTTCGAGACCATTTGTGGACAGATCCAGGATAATTAAAGATTCAAATGAATCCCCGGGAAACAAGACTTGTATATCTGCATATTTTAATCCATTTTCCCTGAAAACTAACGACCTTTTATCATTCTGATGCTTGGCAAGCAACGCTGATTGATCTTCTTTTGGAAATACAAATGCTATATTATTAAACCACAAAGATGTATCAGTGTGAACTTGTTTTACTATACCAGTAATATTCATTACTTCCGGTGCAAAGAATGTTTTTAAAAATAGGTACTTGTCAGGCGTTATTACAACATCTCTATTTGAAACGACCATTTTTCCGGGCAAAACGTTTATAAAATACGAAGGAAACTGCACATAGCTAATATCCATTGACTGTATGCGATTTGTGTATTCTTAATTTATAAATGTAATTTTCGCTTATATTAAGTACTTTTAAATTCTGTACGTTTCTTAAAGAAAAGTAAATTTATTCAAGTCTGTTTTTAGAAAGATCAATGATCTCAAGTTTAGAATTTTCGGCGAACATATCGTTTGGAACAAATCGTATTTTGTTTTCGGAAAAGTTGATAAAACGAAGATGTACAAGGTTTGCAAAAAGCCGTGAAAAAACCTCAACAAGGTTTTAAAACATCATGCCAATCTCGTTTTCAGACAGATTAACGACTTCTGCATTTGGTGTAAAAGCAAAAATTGATGGATGCAACATTTCGAGATCATTAGCGGATAGATCTGAGCTAATTCAAGATTCAAATGAAAAACAGCACCGTAAGACTTGATCATCTGCATATCTAAACCCGTTATCTCTCAAAACCAAAGACCTTGTTGTAAAATCAGGTTTCATGGCGTCTTGTATCAGCGTGGACTTGTTTAATAATGCCACTGATATCAATTAATGTTGGTGCTATAAATGATTGAAACCGAAGGTATTCTTCAGGAGGTAATTCTATAACTTTATTTAAATACTCATTTTTCCCTAGTTTAACGTAGACAATGTAAGTGGGAAAACTAGCAAAGCTTAAGTCAAATGATTCAATTCGACTCATGTCTATAGTCGTGAAATTTTGATTAAGTTCTTCAATATGTGACTAGGATGTATTTAACAGCTCTATAAAGGTAATTCTGTCACCAATGAGTTTAAATTCAAATCAGACATCTTCATTTCCCCGAAGTCCAAATGAGTGATGTTACGCGATCCAAAAGCACGAAAGAAGCTCCAATCAAGGTGTGTATTATTAGTTACAATCGCTCCGACTCTACGTAATAGAAGTGTTTTTAATTGTGGAACTTTTTCAGGCAAGAACAGTAACTGTTGTAGTCTATCAAGTGAAAGTCGTATAGATCCACTTGAATCCAAAATTTTAAGGGTGGTCATTCCAGAAAATGTATCGTCTGAATCCAAGAAATACCTTTCAACATTTATTTTTAACTCTTGCAAACTTTTCAATCTAGTAAAACATTTTGCCTCAAAATGGCTCTCCAGTAAGGGAACGGATACATTGTCTTTCATTTCTAAACATTGGTCCAGCACTTATGTTTGAAAGTGGTACTATTGAGTAATACTGCCTTATATACATTTCCAAAATTAACAATTCTTAAAAATAATTCACACTCTTTATTTTCGAAAGAAAAAATACAGAAATAATTGTGTTTAATAAATCTCCAAGTTTATTGTTACAACAATACGCTTGCAACATGAGGTTTACTTAAACACAATTATTTCTGTATTGTTCTTGATAAAGAACAAGTGTTCGAAAATTCGAAAATAAAGAGTGTGAATTATTTATAAAATATATAACTGACTTCCCTTTTGACTTCGGAATATCCATAAGGAATCGATTCCGGAATATAATTACATGTCCAGGTCTTGTTGTTTTCTGGAAAGCAGTTATTCATTTCGAATTCAGACTTGCTGAAAGCCATATTTTAACTTTGTAAAAAGCAAACTGCTTCAACCAAGAATTCAATTAAAATAGATTTCATTTCTGAATGCTCGTCAGTCCAATTTGTAAGAACACTTCATTATTTTAATATTTACTTATTTTGTGTAAAATAATTTTGTAATTCCATATAGTTTCTATAAATTGTTTCTTAAGCAATTGTTGCCGGTGTAACTTTGAAAAGTGACCCCCATAGAATAATGACTCACTGGTCATTATTTTATATAAAATACTGACTCCGCAGTCATAATATTATGACTGGGGGTCATAATATTTTGACTGGGGGGTCATAATATTATGACTCCTCACACGTAGAAAAATGACCCCTCGCGTAGAAATGTGACCCCCCTATAGAATAAGGATCCCCGACCTAAACCTCTATGGTACACTTAATTATCTCCATCGATAGGCATCGGAGGAGTAATGGCACCCGTTCGTGCATGCGTCCGTACGTCCGTAGGTTTTTTTTACCGCAATTAGACGGAATTGATCCTAGCTTCAGGGATTACCTCTACCGATGCCTATTTGTGTGGAAAGAAAAAATGGTTAAGGTTTCCGACCGAGAATCACTTGCCCCTCACCGTTGTGAGTTCGATGCCTACCAGGGTCGTGCATGGGTGCACAGGCATACATACTGTGCGGCGCTCAGTTTATCATTAAAACACAGGCCCTGGACTGCACAGGAACGTTCCATCAACAAGATACGCAACAACTTTTTGCAATTTACGGCCTGTTTGAATATTAATCATAAAAAATATTTATAATCACAGAACTAGCTAGTTTTCAGGCGGCGAGGGTGGCTAAATTTCAATCTAGTATCTTTAGGCTTCTTACCAGAACTCGTCTAATCCTTATCTGATGTAACATACTTCGATAGCGTCCTCGCCTGGGAATCGAATCTGGGCAACTGGATAAGGAGTCAACTACATAAACCACTCTGAGACTGAAACCAAATATCTATTAATTATACAAGCAGAATCACTGTAAGTGCATGTGTTTTAGTGGTTTGAATCATTTTCGTAGTCATCAAAGTTGTATAGTGATTAAACGTCCCACACAGTGTAACTAGTGGAACTAGCAATGATGAAATAACTTAAAAATTTTATTCTGTTTCCCTTTCACGACCATTCGAAAAGTGGTTTTAGAAGTCATTTAGCACAAAAAGGATAAGCAATGCATGCAAAAGATCTGAGTTACAGGTTAATTTACAGCAATCTCAGATTTTAATAAATTTCCTTTCTTCCCTAGGACTGTATACCATTGGAACAACTTACCACCTACTGTTGCCCTCCTCCCTACACCAGAGCAGTTTAGTGCAGCTATATCTAGCATTGAACATGTCTCGCCCTAGTTGTACAGCCCCCTGATCTTTCTAACGTCAGATGAAGTAGAAAAATGTTGTCTTTGAAGTTGAAGCATATACAGCTACGTTAAAAAGACTTATGTATATTGTAATACAATGATGATAATTCAAATGAAATTCAAATGAAAGCAATTTCAAATTTCATTTCAATAGATGTAGACGCAGCAGCAGCACGCAGCGGCTCTAGTAGAAACAACAACAACAACAAATATAAAAGCCATAGAAACACGACAGTGACTTGACTCGATATAGAGTTTGTTAGTAATAGGCTAGGTGGGGGGTCAATATTTTACAGATAAAATCGAGGGGTCATTATTTTATAAGGGGAATCAGTATTTTATAGAAAGGGGTCATTATTTTGTATAAAATAATGACCGGGGGGTCATTATTCTATGGGGGTCACTTTACCACGTTACACCGCCCCCAATCAGTAAATATGTACCTTTTAAACAGTCATCCAAATACTACAATGTAATATTCTGTTTCAGAATATAATTTTTATCAAAGCAAGCATGCGATAGTTTGATTATTTACCTTGTTCGTTGGTTTTCAAACTTCCTTTGTCATCTTTTTATTTATATGGAATTTAATATCGTGCATACTTTTACCTTATAACAGGTTCGGCAATTTCCATCAGCATTAAGGTAACTGTCGAAATTCATATTTTTGTATTATTGATTTCATTTCTATTAAAACTGGATGTTAATGCGCAGTGTGATCCGGCAATTCAGGTGTGATTTCATAACTTGCCAAATTTTAAACATGAAATCACGTCAACACGTGATCATGTACAGAAAACGCGTGGTAACTTTACGATCCATTTCCCAGGAGCTGCAGAATTTAACTATTAAAAAAAGTATAATAAACTGGTTATCTCAATGTCATAAGAACAGCTTTTCGAATTAAGCAAGGCTTTTGGCGGAAGGATCAAGTTTGCTGGTTTATTTTTTGTTTCATATTGTTTGTAATTTTTTGTTTGTTGTTATGCTTTTTTGTTCTTGTTCTTTTTTCGTTTAGCTTTGATTTTTGTTTTCTTTTTCATTTCGAAACTCCTGTTTTAAATTACAAATTTCATTTCGAAGCTCCTGTTTTGCATTGCTTAGTTATTTAAAAAACAACACGCTATTTATTTATTTATTTATTCATTATAAGAATTAGTAGAAGCTAGAGGAGCTGCAATTATAGTAGTCTATTAATTGTTGTTGTTGTTGTTGTTGTTTGAATAGTTTTGTTATTATTATTATTATTATTATTATTATTATTATCAATTAATATTATAATTGTTGTTGTTGTTGTTGTTGTTGTTGTTGTTTAAAAAGTGAAATGTGCATAAATTTTCGTGGAAAAACAAGTGCAGAGAATATCCTGATGATAGAGAGCGTGTGATAATACGTTTTTCATTTAACCAATGACTCTAAACATAGTAACTGAGTAGTATACGTACATTGTAAGTAGCATTAAAGTAAGGTATCATAATTGAAATGCCTTGTTTGTTGTTTCTTAAATGAACTGAATCCTTTTTACCAATTAAACTGATTAATCTTATTCCCTTCAAACATGTAGATTCTTCCCTTCAAATTGCTCGTGCTGATTGTCAATTATTATTCATCTGCATTGATATTGAGGGTTTAAAACCCATTGGTTTCTCTTTTTTTTTAATTGTTTATGGTCTCTGTTTTGAAACAGACCATGCTATCTCTCTTTCTCTTCTTGACTGTGTGGGGAGTCTGTTTTTTTTTCTGAGTGTGGCAATTCTTGATATGCATATTTCACTTTTTTAGACAAAATAAAACTAAATGTCCAACCGTGTCAAGTTCCAATGGTTTTGGATGATGCATACTGAAAAGCAAAGTTAGGCTTGCAGATAAATCCTCAGTTTTTTCAATGAACATCCCTAATAAATGCCATAAAGCCTGAATATGGCCTTTCAATTGTTCTGTGTTGCAAAAGTCCCTATACTACGAATGGTTTAGATACATGTAAAGAGATGAATTTCTGGTAATCGATTATAAAACTAGTTCAAAGAATGTACACAATATATGAATTTGGGATCCTTTTTCCAATTTATATTGGAATGTAGACATTTTATATTGGAATGTAGACTTTAAGGATCCCCTCTTTAAATACTTGGCAATTCAGTAAGTTCCTTATAAGTTGTAACCAAATAATTACTGTAACCCATCTTTAAAGGAAATTAAAATCAAGAATTTTAATAAAAGTTTGTTGTTAAACATTGTAGTTAAGCGACGGATTCGGTGTAAGCGACTTACAAATACATTTTAATTGAATTGTACATGTATATCTACCTGAAAGTATATTGTTAAAATGTCAATGTAATCAATCTAAGTAAAGAAAACTCTTTAAACGTTTTAGTTTGCAATTTATGAAAAGTCTCAAACACGATAAAAAAATATAACAGCCTCGGATCAATTGAGCCTGTTCATGGGCAGTAATGGAAATGTATATTACTGCCCACGCCGTCTAGCTCCGGATTGAATAGTACAATTTCGATCTATCCCAAACGATTGTGTGCATATGGCGGTGAACATGAAATCCTCATTGCGATATTTTATTAACAACATTCCATGATCAGCGGCGTATGGTCAAGACCACTGAAGAAATGTGAACTGAGGTATAAAATAAAAAGAAATCACTTAATATAATGAACATTCTTTATTGCGTAAATTTATAGATGAAACAAAATATCACGTCCATTTAATGGGTTTGCAAAATGCTATACATACAAAATGACTTAATTTATAAACATTTTTTATTGCGTAATATTATATTTGAAACAAAAACGTTGATTACATTCAGATCTGCTTATTGTTTAAACAGAAAAAAGAAACACAATTATTTCTCTTCCTTGTTCTAAATGGACGACGTGCACTCCCATTCGCTGGGATTTTAAAACGATAAAATATAATTTTCAAAAAAAACGGGGGATTTTTCTTTTAACTTAAGGTAGACTCAGTTTGTATATCTTCGTTTTAAATAAATACGACATATAACGAATTATAATGCAATTTAAAAACATTTATAAACGAGTTTAGATTAAATGTTTAATTACATGCCAATGCGAGAAAGACACTTTTTATAACATGCTTAAAAAGTAAAACAAATAGAGTGAAATTAAACCCGGACCAAAGAAGACGCGGTAATATGCGCACACTGTTACAAAAAAAAATCCACTCAATATAAACAACATTCTGTAATACATAATATAAAATTTGAAAACCACACAATGAAGATATGTTCATAATTGATGAAAGTGAAAAAAAAAAGATTTATTTCTCTTCTGATCATTGCTTTAAATTGTTGGACAAGCAAATTTGTTAAGGTGAAATGTATCTTGTTTTAAAATAAAAGTGCGTCGGATCGTCTGGGTGATCCCGTCTTATTTTAACTCATTTAGCTATATCCTTCCAACGCACTGTATATTTTTTCGAGATTATTATTTTTTGCACAATAAAATCAAAATGGACAGAAATGCATAACAAATGTTAATAACTATTGTGATAGCATAATTAAAAAAAAATAGTTTCTGGTTATATTCTTTATTTGTTTAGTGCTAGAAGATGAAACATATTGTGCAAACTTTTATTAAAAACATGAATTAATACAAATATTGATATAATACGGATAATTTAATTCGTAATATAATATGTGAATGCAATTTACAGCGGTTTATGTAAACCAAACGGGTCGTAACACTTGCATGCTTTTGGGTCAAACCAATAAACTTTTGGGAGATTGAACCGCTACAGCCAAATACATCCAAGCAAACTCGGGCCAGCTCAGAAACATATATTGCATTTTTGTAACTCCCTTGGGTGGCTGTTCTTTAAGGTTTCCTTGTACGTGAAAGTGTCTTTCTCTTAAAAGGAATTATACCAATCCTTGATCGTTCAGTGATGTACATGTAATATTGTTGTGTAAAATACAGTCTCGGGTATGATAAATAACCAAGTTGAAGTTTGGGACTTTAGTTAGAACGTTCAAGGACAAAAAGCAACATTTTACTTGAGGCACCTCATACAAACGCGTCTTTTGGAAGTTGGCCCACGGAATGACAATATATAATTAAGCATACGACATTGCTGAGTAAGCATAAGTTTTTTAAAAAAAAACATCAAATGCTTTAATCTGAAAGTGTAACAAAATCACACATAAACTGAGAGAAAACATTGATAAATGAACTTCTTTCAAAATATAGTAACAACTTAAATTATTAAAATCACCAAAAGCACGTGCACCATTTAAACACTGCACAAAACAAGTGTTTCATTTCTAAAGAAACAGCGGCAAAGGTGATGTTATCTATGTAACATGTTCAATCTTATCCAAGATTGCAACACAAATGTCTTCCCAAGTCGGTTGGACAACGTAACGACCATTTTCTTCACTCAAAAGAATTCGTGTGTTCCTTTTGAAGAGGTCATGCATGGCTGGCGACATGTTGATTTCCTCAATCTCATCTTTTATTATCAGCAAAACTGGTTTTTGAAGAACGATTGCTTGATCAAATTCATGTTGACAAAAGTCACTTCCAAAGAAATATTCTGACACTACTGCAAGAAAAACAGACGATTTTTGTAGACATCGTATCACTTCATCATGCAAAGGAAACCCCGCTCGGAAACCCAAATCCCCGGTGCACACAAGATTTCTTTCTACGCCTGTAATTAACTGGAGGTTGGCATTTAGTGGTTTGAGCACGTTTTCGGATACGATATCAAAATCATTGCTGCTAAAAGAAACAAATACTGCAAATTCGAATTGTCCTTCACCTGCATGCATTCTTTCAATCACATTCAATCTGTTCATTTTTCTTTTTTGTCTTTTCTTATGTCTATAGATAAGAATCACTGATATAATTACAATAAATATAACGATTGCTGCTGACAGACTTGAAGCCGTTATAACAATTGGTAGTCGGCATATATACTGAATGGATTTTAGAGCGCGTTCGTCGATCGGTACCAGCATCTCGTTTTCGTTTTTGCAAAACAAATATTGCGGAGTAATCTTTATCGATTTTTTCTTAACCATCCATTCAATAAATCGTTTCGATTTACAGGTTGAACATGCTAACGGATTGGAGTTTAAGTCCACAGTTGTTTCTCCTTCGCTTACTCTTTGACATGTTTCAATCCCGCAGTGAATGTTGTTTAAGTGATTAAGAGAAATTTCGTCCAAAGTATGAATGTCGTTATGGCTTACATTTAGGACTCTCAGATTCTGTACGTTTCTTAAAGAAAAGTAAATTTGTTCAAGTCTGTTGTTAGAAAGATCAATGATCTCAAGTTTAGAATTGTGGGCGAACAAATCCTCTGGAACAAAGCGTATTTTGTTGTCGGACAAGTTAATTAAACGAAGATGTACAATGTTTCTAAAAAGTCGTGAAGAAACCTCAACAAGGTTAGAAAACATCATGCCAATCTCGTTTACAGAGAGATCAACAATTTCTAAATTTGGAGCCATTGAAAGAATCGACGGGTGCAACATTTCGAGACCATTTGCGGACAGATCAAAGCTAGTTAGAGAGTCAAATGAACCACCGCGCCATATGACTTGAATATCTGCATATCTTATTCCGTTTTCCCTGCAAACTAAAGACCTTGTTTTAAAATTCTGATGCTTGGCAAGCAGAGATGATTGAACTTCTTCTGGAATCACCAATGTTATATTATATAACCACAACGTTGTATCTGTGTTAACTTGTTTTACCACACCACTAATATTCATTACTATTGTTGTAAAAATTGTTTTCGCCATGCGGTACGTTTTAGAAGGTAATTCCATATCGATATTTGAAACGACCATTTTTCCGGGTAAAAGGTTAAAAAAGTACGACGGAAAGTGTACATGGCTAAAATCCATTGACTGTATGGGATTTATGTTTTCTAAATATGTAATATTACCAGTAGTTTCTTCGATATGTGAGTAGGATAAATTAACTAGCTTTAAAGTCGGTATCTCTGTCACCAGTGCCGAATAATTCAAATCAGAAATCTTCATCCCTCCGATGTCCAGATGAGTAATATTGCGGAGCCCGAGAAAATGAAAGAAGCTCAAATTAAAGCGTGTTTCAAAAGAAACGGACGTTCCTATCCCTCTCATTAGAAGTTTCTGTAATTGCGGAAGATTTCCAGACTTGGTAAGTTGAGAATATATATTGTTAAACGGTAGTCTTATAGAACCACTTAAATCCAAAATTGTAAGTGTTGATATCCCGGCCAAAGTATCGTCAGAATCAAAAGAACAACGTTCAACGTCGATTTTCAACTCTTGCAATTTGTTCATTTCGCTGAAACAATTTGACTCAAAGTGGCTGTACAGCAAGGACACGGTTAGATCATCTTTCATTTCTAAATACTCTACATTTGTCCACGACGTATCACTGAATGTGCTACTATTTAGCACTACGGCACTTTCTCCATTTCTAAAATTAACTATTCTTACTTTGAAATATCCAGGAGGAATCGATTGTGGAATATAATTGCATGTCCATGTCTTGTTGTTTTCTGGAAAACACTTATCCATTCCGAATTCAGACTTACTGAAAGCCATGTTAATGATTTGTAAAAGGCAAACTGCTACAACCAAGAATACGACTTTAGTAGATGTCATTTTTAATGCTTCCCAGTCCGGTTTGAAAGAAACGCTTCTTGATTATTATAATATCTTTATTATGTAAAGTATCTAATTCTGAACCAAATAGTCCCATATAATTTCTATTTATTTTCGTAAGCAATTGTAGTTGAAAGCCACTCAGTACATCTTGTAAATATCTAACTATTGATATTTTCTATTAGATTATGATCTTATACATAAATAAGAAATTTGATACCATGCGTAACATTCAAATCATTGTCATATGGCGGTTTCAGTGCAAATGTTTGCATTATTATTAATTTTTTCTAGCGACAAAAGCAATTTGGGTAACTTTAGTATCTATATTAAGTGTATAACCTAAACAAGGGTATTTCCCTTTAGATTATTATCTTACATCCAATTTGTTTTTCTTACATCACTTTTTAAAATACCGCAACCTTGGTAAATGAAGATGGATAAATCATTTAGAATGCAGAGCTTAGCAAAATATCCTGCTAGGGCTGGTTGTTCATAAGTTTATCCGTTTTAAACTAAACTGACAAATATGGAATAAATTATGCTAACAAATTAAATCCTATTTATGGTTTCCTGTGTATTCTAGAATTTCTCGGTGAAAGAAAGTGGTATTTCACTGTTTTCAACAATTGGAATATCGTTGTTATTTTCACTGTTCTTTTTCAAGTTGATAGCCACGCGCATATAATATTCCGAATGTTTTGGTACCATTTCATTCTTTTGGGTTGTCCCGGCTAGCTCAATTTGTTGCGTTTTCGGAATTACAGGGATAGGCGCTGTCGCCGTGACGGTGGGGGTTCTCTCCTAGCTAGAGGCAATATCATTTCTCTTTAATAAACTTAGTAAACAGTGCATTTAAAGCATAAAATAAAAAGAAAATTTGTTTTACCAGCGAAATATAGATATTTATTTTATGATTTCCTGTGAATTATAAAAATTATAAAATTTTCCCGGGGAAATAAAAGTGGTTTCAAACAGTGGAATATCATTTTTATTATCTCCGTTTTTTCACGTTGGTACAAAAAAGTGCATTACAATCCGAGTGAAAATGATTAGAAAACATGCTTTAGTTTGGGTTTTTGACTTCACGACGTCACTTCATAAACAAACGCTTTTGGTGCCATTTCATGAAGTGTTTTCTGTCAAATCAACACATTTTGTGCAGTAACAGCATAAAATATAAAGAAAATTTGTGAAAAAAAAATAGAAGCTCGGTTTGTTTCTTTTATCCCTGTCATCATGTTCTTGCTGATTTGACTCCAGGTACAAATGCTCTGGTCTCGGAAAGATTAATTGATTACCCTCCGTTATGAGTTTTCAATGCTATTAGCTTCTTATAGTTTATATGATTGTGTGCGTTTGTATGCAATATTTTTGGGTGGGTTGGAGTTATTTCAGCAAGACAAACTTTTACTGAGAAATGTTGGGGCAAGTGTGAGATTGGTGCACCCTAGAAACTGGTTTAATTGTTTTGCCACTGACCGTTCCAAGGCAGTAACTTCTCGGGTGCTCACTTTCGTTAATTGATTGTAGCGTCAACATTGAAACTAAATTTTTTATGTCATGTTCTCTTCTCCTCGCTACTTTTTCGGCTGTGTGGCGAGGCTGTGTCTGCTGGATGTGGCCATTCCTGATATGCATAATGATTGTGAATGATTGAAATATATTTCACTCGTGAAAAAAATATCATCTATATCTTTTACTCGTGAACTCCGGAATTATGTATTTTCACTCGTGGCTTCGCAACTCGTAAAAATACCAATTCCTGAGCTAACTCGATGAAATATATGTATTTCTTTCTTACACTGGTAAAATCAAATCCTCTTTCTCTTCACTTTTTCTCATTTAACACTAGAAAAACAAATGTCAGATGACATAAAATTATATTGCCACTTAGACTACTGGGTAGCGAACCCGTACCTTCACGGCGACAGCGCCTAGTCATGCAATAAAATGTATCAAAAGCTTTTCAACTGTCCATATTTCTTTTGGAAATTTAACCTACAGTAAGTTTAGTCCAGGAAAAAGTTACAAACAAGCGGTATCTGATAGCTTCTCTTTAAATAACCGTTTCCTTGACGAATAAAAGAGAAATTAACATAAAATATCAGATTGTCTTTTATTTTCTGCAATTTATAAATGAAATCTGAACAAAACATATGTTGAGAAATTGCATTATTGCAAATTGCAATGTCATTTTATGAAAACATTTGAAGAAGTTTCAAATTAACATAAATAGTGTTTTATTTTCTTCAGTTTTTAAATGAAATCTCTGCAAAACACAGGTTGAGAAATTGATTTTTTTTGCAACCTTCAATGGCATTGAAAGAATAAATTTGAATAAGTTTGGCTTTTATATAATTAGATAAAAATGGAACTCTAAAATTCACTGAACACATTACATATAAATAATGCAGGCAAGGCTGGATCGGATTAAGACTGCATCAAAGTAATTCTATCAACAATGCTTTATACCCTCGTAGGAAACAGCCAATATTTTGAACCATTCCACACGTGGGTCTTCATGTGATGGTAAATCTTCCATATGGCATTTTCACATAAAAACAACCCAATAAATGTAGTTAAACAATGTCATAAGCCTTACTTGCTGGGATATCGAAGCCATCCATATAGTACAAGAAGGACTATTGAAACTTTATAAAAAAAAAGAAAAAAAAAGAAGATAAAGTACTTACTGTTACTCTAAATTTTTTTTGAACCCGAAATGTCAGTGCGACAGCGCCTAGCCCTGACATTCCGACTACGCAACCAATTGACCTTGCCGAGACACCCCCACCCCCCATTCCCCCCCCCCCCCCAAAAAAAAAAATAAAAAAATAGAGGTTGACCGAATAGACCTTCTACGTTACAATCACTGTTTGACATCGATAACGGGTTATTTTAATGGTTACAATACTGACTATATGTACGGGGAGACTTTTTACGCCGCCACACCGCACAAAAATTTCAACTGATTTTGCCTCTACCTCGGAGCGAACCGTCACCGTCACATTTACAGCGCTTCGCTTTTTCCTATTTCACTGAGATCTTTTAAACTGATACGCGCTCAAAAAGCGAAAAGGTTAGAAAACAAAATCCATGTCATTTGTTGCGCGTGAGCCATAAAAAATCTTAGAAGGGAAAATAAACAAGATTAAATCAAAACTGACGTCAATAAGTTCATCAGGTCCGGTTGTTGAATAAAAATGTTGTAGATTAAAACATATTAATAAAATGGAAAAACATATAGCAAATCAAGCAATTTCACATTAGGACATTCTCACTGGTATATAAAATTCAGTCATAATCATAAAATGTAAAGAAACTCAGAAAACAACTGCAAACCTAAAAAAAAAATCCCATGGTCATTATCGATAATGGCCCTGTCATTTTTATAAGTTAATGTCCTGCGACATTGAATAGCGTTTCCGGTCGTTACTAGGTATAGGTATACGTGAAGAAAGTTGTTTTTATAAACGGTGTATTTTTTGGAGTTTTATGTTTATCTTGTTTTATGATTAACGTATAGTTTTATGTTAATCATGTAAAATGATTAATGTGAAGTTGAATTTTACATTTTAATCATGTAAAATAATTAACGCGGAGTTCAATGTTAATCCCGTTAAATGATCAATTTGAATGTGGAATTTTATGTAAATCCCGTTAAATGATCATTGTTATTCATGTAAAATAATTTACGTGGAGTTTAATGTTAATCACGTCAATTATCAATGTGGAATTTTATGTAAATCACGTTAAATGATCAATGTGGAGTTTTATGTTATTCATGTTGAATTATTCAATGTTAATCACGTTAAAATATCAATGTGGAATTTTATGTAAATCACGAATAGTATGCCACCATAACTTAAAAAGTAAACAATTACCGTTTTACCTAGCAGGAAAAGTCGAGTCATTATAGAAAACACTAGAGTGCGGTATATTTTAGTCCAGCTACCATTGTAGTTAATACAACGGCTTTGACTTTACTCTGTCTTGGAATTAAAGTTTCATTTTATATGCGAATCAAGTATAGCGTATAACTGAATGATGTTACCAGTTTGCAATCTGCAAATATATATCGGACTTAAACACAGAGAAACATAGATAATGTGAACCTGATTGAAATTTGCTTGTTCTTAACTTTAACTTGTTTTATCAACCAGAAACTAGTATATTTCAGTATATTAAAATTAACTTAGATTTTTAGATTTTAGTATTTTATCCTCATACTTCTGGAATATTTTCAACAGAAGTGGGAAAAACAGGTAAGTGTTATTCATATTTTGTTTGTTTTATATTCTTAAGCGTAGAACTAAAGTAGAATTTTTATTCAAGATCAGAAGTAAAAACAGAAGCCGCTGATTGGTTGAAGCCAGTCTCCAAACTGACCAATCAGAAGCAATATTTTTTAGAATGTTCTCTAATCTCATTCATATATTGCCGGGAACAATTATTTTCCTTCCCAAATTATTAAATTTTGAGAGTTGCTTGCAACGGTAGAATACTCTACTGGTATAGATTTAATAAGCAATTATACAACTTTCACTTATTATCTGTTTTGCCTATGGCAAGCGTTTGTTGTCTCTCAAAACATAATCGGGTAAAAGTTTACGGAATTTCCATGTAACAAATATAAACATGTGTACTTAGCTTAAATGTTCACGATTGTGTTTGCTATGGTAATTTGTATTTATCTTGAATTTTCAAAATTGTGTTCTTAAAACGATGATATTTTCTGCAATCTAATGGACAGTAAAACTTATATTACTTTTCATTGTTAACACTCGATTCTGTTTTGTTTCAAAACTTTTATTTTATAGTCACAGTTTTTAATAAAGTAACATTTAAGTTAAGTTATTAGGAAAAAGATAGATAATTGAAATTTTATATCACAGAAAATTACAAATTGATGAGAAAAGCAGAGATTTATTTAAATTGCAAACATAAAATATCAAAGCAACTCACACTATGCATGTGAAAAAACAGCTGGTATAATTATAAAACATTATATCATACTTAGAAATGAAATTTGACAGCCAGTTTGTCTCTTGGTGTTATATATATGTGGTATAATTTTGATTTGTTGAACGAAATGTTAACGTGAAACCTTATTACGCGCAAAATCTGTCGACACTTGACTTATATTTATATCGTAAATAAGAACA